>ML783708.1:208229-257859 GCA_009831015.1 Picea engelmannii
AATCATCTTGTACTTGAACATTTAAGTAGGGTAAAAGGAGGTTGCCCCCTCGAAGAGGCTTATTATCTGAAATTATCTCTTTTTCAAGGCGTTGAGTACTTTTCCTGAGGTTTTTATATGCTATATTGATGTTTGGTTCTTAAAAGAGAATGAGTTAGAATTATGGTGTAGTGAATCTTTATACATTTCCCTAGGGCCAGAGTCTTGGTATGGAAAATAGACCTACCTCCTACTTCATGGGACTTGCCTAGAAAACCTAAACCCTAGGGAAAGGAGAGATCTCAGGCTAAAATTTGCACAATATCGCCTTATAAATTCGGTACTTTTCCACGTAAACTATGATGGAGTACTCTTGATATGTCTCAAACGTGAAGTTGCAGAAAAGGTTCTAAGTGAGCTCCATGATGGTCCTAGAGGTGGACACTTCGCAGGGAATACCACAGCTCACAAAATATTAAGATCCAACTACTACTGGCCTACCCTGTCTCGGGACACTCATACATACGCGAGGAATTGTAAAACTTGTCAAATGAGCACAGGGAGAGAAAAGAGAACAATTGTCCCACTCCAACCAATGACTATATCCAGGCCATTCAAGCAATGGGGGTTAGACATTATAGGGGAGACTACCCCGAATTCATCAAAACAATATAAATACATACTGAATGCTACGAACTATTTTATGAAATGGGCAGAGGCCATCCCTCTAACTCATGTGAATGAAAAGGTGGTAATCCAATTCATAGAACAACAATTGATCACAAGGTTTGGGATGCCTCCCGTTCTAGTTTTTGACAAAGTCGCTTACTTTTCTTCCACTATATTAATAGAGTTTTCTCTAGACAAAGTAATCATAGTCGGATACTCTGCAAACTACTATCCACAAGGGAATGGAGTGGCAAAATCAGCCAATAAGAACCTAGTGAGGATCTTGAAGAAAACAGTTGTGGACAATCATAGGAATTGGCATAGCTTGCTTCATAATTCCTTATGGGCTGACACAGTAAAATCCAAGGAAGCTATAGGAAATTTTCCATACTTTCTGGTATACAGACAAGAAGCCATTCTCCCAAATGGGTTATATCTTCCATCACTTCAGCTTGCTCAGGGTTCAAGAGGAGAGCCCTCATCAATTATTCAATAGAGATTTGATACCCTCCTCATGCTTGAAGAAGAAAGGGAGAAAGAAAAATATAAGTTTGTTGCTCATCAACAGATAGTTAAAAGATGGTTTGACAAGCATAAGGCCAAAGAGAATAATTTTGAGGTAGGAGACTTAGTCCTGAAATGGGATAGAGAAAACGAACCTAAGGGAAAACATTCAAAGTTTCAGAATCTATGGCTCAGACCTTTCCAGGCATCCGAGAAAATTGGGGCAGGCACGTATCGGTTGCAAAATCTGAGGGGGGAACCCGACACCCTCCCGATGAACGACCAAGCCCTAAAACAATATTTATGTTAAAAAAAAAAGTGTGTGTATATTTTCATGTTATTTTCTGAATTAGGATATATGTGTAGGTGTAAGGTAGATTGATTGCATAGTTCTTTTATTTTTGTTTTTTCTTTTGTTTGGTATTTTATTGTAATAAAGTTGTTTTCCGCAAAGAATTGGTTGACCCAAATAAATATGGTGTAGAAAACTCTGCTCCTAACTCACTCTTACGTGCAACATAAGAAACGTTTGGCCATTGCATTTTTCTTCAAAGAGTTATATATCTTGTCTCAACAAACAACCTTAGTGAGTGATGAAGTGTCCACCTGTTGGTCTGGTAAAGCCTAAAGGGAAAGATGAAAAGTTGGAAAGGACAACATGTATCTCTAGAAAGAGCTAGGAAGAATTTCACCTTAACCATTTCATCTTGTAGGTAACAAATGTCCTCCTCTCCCACTCGCTCAAGGCATATCTTCCAGAAACAAATCAATTATATTCAATGAGTGCAAAGTAGGAGAGGGTATGCAGATAACTCCACCAGGGCTATGGACACTCACTGGCAGTGGAGCAAGGTTTGTGACATCGGGGTGACTCCATCAGGGCTATGGATGCTCACTAGCAGCGGAGCAACACCATAGCAAGTGAATGATGATAACTAAAATGGCCTCGTGCCAGTGAATGCTTTACCGTCAAAAGGAGGTGTGGGTCATGATCAAGAGGAACAAAGGTGGAATAAAGCTTAAAACTCCATAAATGGGCCCAGATTCATGAACTGGGGAATTTGTACATGCATGGATAGGAAAGACTTAGATACAAGAAAATCCAGTTAATTTCTCAACCAGATTCTGCATCAACTAAGCCCGAGGGAAGGGACAAATATTCTTCTTTCACCCATAGAATCGTCATTTATTGAGCGCTCAACACACCCTAAAATCTTTATGAAATTCTGTCACATTAGGGTACCACTTGTTTTCTTTTTGTTTTTCTATCTAAATTGAGTTCACTATGGAGGGATGGTTTATTTTGTTTTCATGACTCTTATGGATCAAGTTGTATTTGTTTGAACTTGTAAAATAAAACCTTGTGTCTAAGAGAACTTGGCATTCTAACTAAGAATTTGAAGCTAACATTGTGACTAACGCGCATGTGTTTGGCATCGACAAAATTCAAGCAGGTAAAGTGGCCACACAGTAACACTAATCATCAATCGTCGATGGACCATCAACATCGGTAAAAGGCAGAGTGAGTTTGCTTTAGTTATTCTCCATGAATATTCAAGAGATAGTTGATCCTCATCAGCGTCGACGAAATGTGAGAATGATAAACATTGAAAAACGCCATGAAAAAACCCCTGATAGCCAATGAAAGATGCACTTGCTAGGGGTCGGTGAAATCTAAAAAGGTTAAATCATTGAAATTTTCCGCATTGAACACATCGTCGATTGCCGACCCCCGATACACTTTCAACATTGACAATTTTTGAGGGAGTTAAACCGGGAGCACTTGGTTAATCTTATCACCAATTGTTGATCTTTGATACTTTTCAGTGTCGACAGGGTAGGATCTGTTGGTAGAACGATTAGCTAAGGAAAATTCCCCAATTCTGAATAACACGATTAAACAAAAACGTTGTTTCCAAGTGCCATGTGTCTTTGTCGCATAGGGTTTTCATATGATCTAGTTTCATCCCAAGTCACCTTAAGGTTCCTTGTGTCCTATTCATACTTCTGAGTCAAGTTTTTCACATCATTTCTGTACAGAAAGATGGATCGGTGTCATAGATTTTTCCTGGAGACATCCATGAACAATGTTTAAAGAGAAGCCCAGATTGTCGATCCACCAGTTAGATTAGCGAAACGATGGGATGTTTTCAACATGAGATACGATCAGATTTTGTCATTCAATAGGCCAGTTAATGTTACCCTATGTGTCGATTGAACAACATGAATTTGAAATCGTCGATAGGCCACGTTATAGCCCGCTACTGCATCGTCGACCTACAATCGAATTTAATTTTAAACATAATGAATATCCGACAACACATTTTGTAGAACCACACTCATATCCTGAATTGAATGAGCTGATGCGACAAGGTAAGTTCATCTCTGTTTAAATCATGAAAAAATCTTCCAACACCTCCATTTTTCACATAATTTTCCATTTCCAGAGCATCTGAAGAAGAGAAGAGAGCATCTCAAGATTGAGTTTATTCTTTGCCCATCAAGACCCGGTTAATATAGCAACAGAGGTACGTGTTCAATTTTATTAGTTCAACGGTTGTAATTTGTTTTATATAAGCAGTTGATCTTTTATACAGTATCTAAATATGTTTTAGTTGCAGGAAAAATTGCTCTGAGAAAGCCAACGACCAAGCACTCGTCGAGGGAACCTAAGTTAAAAGAAGCAAAAATTGGTGAGGGTTCTTCTCCAGGTATTGCCAGGTAGTTGGAATATGCTGCCAGGGTGGAGCCTTTCATTAAAACCTCGATGAAGAAAACATTCATTCAACCTCTAGTATTCAGCGATACAAAAGCAACCACTGGATCCAAAATAATGCTCCCATGGTGGGGAGATCTATTCACAGAATCAACTAGGAGGATTACTCGAAGTATACCCCACACATCAACCCAGATGTAAGGGCGCTCGATGATCAATTTTTCCCAAACATTTGACATTCGTGCTTTCACATGGTATCCTGCCGAACTCCATTTTTCCTATGCATTGAGGTGTTGAGTTGGCTAATTGATCATACAGATGTTCAGAAGTGCCTCATGAACGATGGGAATGGTGGGTGTGTCGGTGTTTTCCTCTCGACAGAAGATCAAAATTACTACAAGCTCAGGGACCCAGAAGAGCTACTGAACACAGACTTCATGGTGAAGTTCTATGAATTCCACGACACCAGCCAATTGATGGCCTCATGGTGGAAGGACGACAATAAATTTACAAACCGGAGCAATGTCTGGTATGGGACAGTTAACCTAAGGGATCCATACATCTACTTGATGGCTCTCATTTGTCGACTGTATGGAGAAAAGGACTTCTCCAAGTTCTCAGAAGCATGGATGTCCATGGCATACACTATGGCGATCTCCGGAAGTAGCTTCAACTGGGGAGAAATAATATCCAAGCAAATGAGCATTTGTGTACAGCAGGCTCAAATGCCGAAAGAAGGAGAAGCATCCGCTTTTCACATGTCATCGTATCTGCTAGACGTAATTTGCGCGAGAAATGTATTCACTGGCATGAATTTGAGTTGGCATGTTGCAGAACTGCCTGTTCATGTCTTCTTCAACATATTATGGGAGAACAAGTAAAAAATATCCTATGCCCTTATTTGCGATGAATTCATCGCCCGAGTCTATTTCATTTTATTTAAACAGGAATTCCCAAGGCTCTCTGCAGTATCCAAGAAAATGATATCGAAGGTAGGCCACTGGTATATAGACGAACACACAACTTATATCAAGGTGTTCGGGGCCTCCGGAGCACCACATTTTATCCCTGACCATGTCCCAAACTGGCTCATTGTAGCAAAAATATGTTATCAGACGATCTTGCAGGGCTATAATGCCACACTAGTTAAGGACAAGTAACAAGGATTCATACCCTATGAATTCCATGTGGGATTTTACATAGTGAAAGACACTGCTCAAGACAAACAAGAAGGTCTGAGCGAGCTTGAATTTAGGTTCCCGATAGGGCGGTTTCGAAAGAACGACCCCAAAGGCCTGGTTCCCCAACACGCTTCACAAGTATTGTCTTGTTGTCCATATGTGCATAACAAGTTTGAGGATGAGATTTTTACAGAATGCGTTGAGGACTTGGAGGAGGTAGTACAGAGGAAAGCCAACCCAAACATGACCAGGTTCAAGGCTATGAGCATGGATGAGCAGGTGGAGACAATAGTGTTGTCGACATTAGAGGCTTTCAGAGTTAGGGAAGAAATCATAGCAGCAGAGACCACAGAGGCACAAAGGATGGGATTTTTGTTACTAGAGGGAGCTAAGAGAGTCATTGACCAGTTACAGAACGATCCTGAACTCATAGAGATGACGAGGATCCCATCGGACAACCCAATCATAATAAGAGGAGAGACAAGTGGCATAGAGTCAATACAACTGGAATAAATTACCAGTCTGGAAAACCCTAGAGCTCTATCACCACAGATTAGATCACCGAGGACCATTCCAACCCAGCCTGAGATTTTAAGGACGACAAGTGAAATAGGTGCACCAAACCCCTTGTTTGATCTGATAACCATCTATGATGATGAGGAGAGTTCAGAGGTCTCTCTGGTAACTCTGATACTAATTACAGAGGAGAAGGAACATGAGAAAGCATCTACCCCAAGTCCTGATGCTCCAATTCAACACCTTTCGCAGAGCGATCATGAGGTCGAAAGTGTCTTAAACATTGATTTTCTTGACTTATCAGAGACCCCAAAAGATAGTTTGAGGGATGAGCTAGGAACGAGTGGTCAAAAAGAGGAAGTTCAATAAAAAGAGATTAGAACCTTGACAGTCAATTACCAAATAAGTACTGAACCTACCCCTGGTTCTTCAATTTTGGCCGATACCTCACTAGCCGATGAATAAAAAATAGAGGTCGAGCCATCAGAACATATGAAATAAGTCTAGGAACCAATCCTAGAACAGATACACACAACAGGGATCCTGGGAAACACTCTAACTCAAGGAGAACAACAAATACCTGATCTTGTTGATGAGGTTGCCGATATACATGCGATCGCTTATGACAGGAAGAGGAAATCTATCATCAAGAGGAGCACCAAGAAGAGAAGACTCACCCTGGATATCTCAATCCTCATCACCATGGAGGAGAATTTTCTCAATACAGAACGTGCAAAGACATTTGAGCTCATTGATGCAGGGATGACTATCATAGATGCCACATTGGATCGAGAAAGGAGAGATGAAAAGGATCTCATCATTGCGCTAAAGGAGTTGGAGCATCTACGTCATTTGGCGAAATACTATCAAGACTCAACGTAGGAAACGATGTTTCTAAGGAGTGAGTTCCAGGATGCTTATGCAAAGTTGACAAACGAACGACATATTTTCACTACAGGCATAGCCGATTTCCAAGAAGATACCCTTATGGCACTGGAAACCTGCAAGGACGTGGAAAGGTGGTATGAAAAATCACACCAAGTGGTAGAAAGGATTGATTACGTCAGCGCAGTGCAAAAGGGCCAAGACGTCGAAGAGCACGGTATTTGAGTGCTAAGGGATAACAACATCGATTGAATCAGGAAAGCAGTAGAATACTGGGTAAATATGGCCTAGGAACCTCAGCGGGAGATACAGAAGAAGTGGGTCGAGTGCGAAAATGGATGGGAAAATATTAATCAGGAAATGAAAGGCATCGACCTCCCAGAATTTGTCTCACCCGAAGACTTTGTGGACCTGCATGACATAGTCAAGCGACTTGCAAAACAAGAGTCATCATGGACAAAAAATATCGCACAGGTAGCAAGCATGGCTCTAGGTCAAATACAACAATTTATGGAGCATCTGATCAAGGCCCGTGCAGTTCTTCAGTGATTGAGTGCCAAAATAGTCAAATACAAAGAACATGTAGTAGAATTGAAGGAAATTCTTCCAGCCCCGATGGACCAGCACAAGTTCCCATATGCCAACACATGTGAGGATATCTTAGTCAAGTGGTCGAAGTATGAGAAGATTCATCCACTCCATGTAACACCATGAGATGATTCTCAGAGAACAAATAGATCAAGCGCCACATGGCGATATTTTGTTTTACTTAACTTAAACTTGTAATAGCTATTTTTAGTTAGTGATTCGTTATAAATAAATGGATTGACCTTTTAGCAAAGGTTGATGGTTTTTGGAAAGACACTTATTTTTGGAATTGTAAATAACTATTTCTAAATTATCTTAATTGAGAAGTCCTATTCAGGACCGGAGAAAAATTTTTGTTTTTCATCAAAGGCGTTATGTGATTGGATTGAGGAGGAATTACTTCCAACTTTATTTCAGTAATTGATTTTGTAACGAGTAAGAGTTTCTGAATCTATTGATAAGTTAATTGTTTCAATATTTTTTGTAGTTCTTGTCCCTAATGATGGAGATAAAATCATTTTGTTAATGTGTGATTAAATTTAGAGCTAAGGAAACTATTTTTCTTTCCATCATCTTATTACATGTGTATTTTTCTTACGATAATTATATCTCAGTCAATAATTGAAATACCAACAAGTTAATGTATTAGTACTAGGCTTGTCACAGGTGTGAATATCTTTGTCTGCATGCTTGAGCACGAGGGTTATCCAAAGCTCATCCTTCTTCAGTAGTTAAGAATCCATTCTATCCAGTTGGTTTATACAAGCACACATCATTTTATCAGGCTCATCTAATAAATAAAAAAGACAAAAAATAGAACGTTTAAACTAAAGAAGGAACTTTCATAGGAAGATATTTTGTCAATCACCACGTAAATCCCATCAATAAATTAGCTAGATTGAAATATCTGGAGAACCATTCCACCATCAAACGTCGCAGAGTCTAATTGGGCCTCTAAGGCGGGTTTGGTTCCTGCTGTTGAGTCAAATGGATTTAGGACTCCTCAACAGGTCCATCAAAACAATTCCTTTAACTCCAAAGGAAAATAATGGAGGGGACCTTCTCTCTCATCTTTCTAGGCTAAATGGTCCCCACCTTGTTTCCCTATTTCCTCTCTCTGAATTACACCAACACACAGAATACTATGTCCCCACTCCCCCTACCAGCACTCTTACTTTACAACTTGTCTCCTTCCCATCACCTCATCTTCCTTACCATCTCCCCCTACCCCCCATTCGACATCCCAGTCCCTTCTCCCCCTATTCAGGTGAATCTCTTCCCCCGAACCTACAAAAAATATAATTTAAGTTCCAAATCCAAATGAATCTCCTCTATAGTTATTGGAACATAGGGAGGCTTAGGTGAATTCAAGAAAATGGAAAGGAAACCACCACAAAGGGGGGAAAAATCCTTCATCTTCCAAGTTCAACAACAAGCGAACTACGAAGTTCGAGCTGGTAAACAATGTTCTATATATGGGTTCCTTAGAGTAGCTTCCACAAGAAAAGATTCCCCGTGATCATCCTCTCCCTAAATCGTTGAGGCTTGAACAACCCTCCTCAAAGATGGCCCTGAAAATACTGGTAGAGGTTCATAAACCCTCTATCATCTTCTACAAGAAGTTATTATGACTGGTGACCATGCAATCAACTCTCTGACTCACTCTCTTATAGGATAGGAATTTGTAGCCATGGATTCTCAAGGATGATCATGAGGACTCCTCACTGGTTGGAGAAATCAGTCCCTATAGCTTCAAAATGCTTGTTCTGTCAAAGGTGGCTTGGGTAATTTGATTTGTTCTATAGAGCTTGACCTAATTTTTCTTAGCATAAACATGTATGGCCCTTATGCAAACTAAAAGATTTTATGGGAATCCTTTTTTCAAAACCCTCTAATGAAATATGGTCTTGTTGTTATGGGAGGAGATATAAATTTCATCCTCAATGCTAGTGAGTTCTAGGGCCGTGCCGCCCACCTAGATCCTCCAATTTTTTTTACCTCTCTCACTTAGATAAAGAATTTTTTTTGGATATCCAACCTGCAATATAGCATCAATTGCATTATAGCATGAATTGCCACCATTCAAGCATTGATTATCTTATTTTCCTAGTCCCTATCCTATTTTCATACACCTCTTCCCTGTACCTCCTTTTGATATACTAAAAAACACTCTTTTGGAACTTGTACATTCCCAGGCAGTTATGTAGCACACGTATATGCAGGTTTCTCTAAGGAAAGTTGCATACATACTAATAAATACACACACACACACATATTCCTAATCAAATGTTGATTTACAAGTTTGGTTAGTTGTCTAACTCCATTTACACGTACTCAATCATCTCTAACCAACTAGAGATGGCATAAATATAGCATTTGGTCCAAAGATAAAGGTAATAATTCATTTATATCAAAGAAAACAACCATTTTGTTGCACCTACCATGTTTTTACCTCCCATTTTCTGTTGGTTATTGACCTAGAAACCCTTGTTTCTGACCTTCTTTGATCACCTTCCTATGTGACTAGGAGTTTCCCTTGGCCTCCTCCATTGATATTCCACCAATGATCTATAATAGTTGGCCTCCTAAAAACTCTTTCAACCCTCTCACTAGTATTTGATTCCCCTTCCCCCCCATTTTATTGGGTTCCTACATTCTACAACTCATCAACACCATTCCAACCACCCCTCGTAGTAAAAGAAACTTACTCAACCATGTGTATAGGAGGAAAAGGAAACATTCCTCCTTTTAGTAGAAATTTCTTTATCTAGAGATGGATTTCATGCACCAACCTACCCCAAGCTCGTTTCTTAAACATCACTTTTACTTTGGAAAAAGATTAGCAATTTACTGCAACAAATTTTATGATATATCCTTCCACAAGTTTCTCCACCTAGTGTTATTGGATAAATTTGTAAGTGCGGACACAAACCGATCTCCCCAGATCCACCTGGATCTAGAACAAAACAAAATAGAATGATACTCTTTCCCTAGATTTTAACTATTGAATATATTAGAAGATACGATCAAAGAACATACCTTATGATCGCTTTCCTTAGTCTTTGTTGCACCTGCTTCTCTCCAATTCTCTCATACAGTCAAGATCAAAACAATACAAACCAATCGAAGTGAAGAAAGCTCAATCTATTCAACAGTTAACCTATGTATATGATCAAGGAGTTATACAATAAAGTGAAACTAACTTTATGGGAAAGGGACACATTACTGTATTATATTGATGGAAAGTAAAGATTACAACCTGAGCCTTGATGTTGCAAACTTCCTTTCAATGGCCCTTAGCTCTGACACACACACTTTCTCACTTGCATGAAGAAGATCAACCACCTTTGATAAACTTGTTGAAGTTCTCTAGCTGTTGTAGCTTCAGTCCTTCACACGGTCCTTCACTAATTCTCCAATAAATGTCTAGCTTGTTTGCTTCTAACCTTTTCCATGAGAATCCCCTCAATATATAAGAGAGAATGAATTAGTTACTTGGATAGAAATGATCCCAAAATATCAGGAAATCCATTACTTAGATAACCATTCGAATGCCATCTCATCCTTCTAGAAGATTCCCTTCTAGAAGCTTCGAGAATTCATCTTTTTCCCTTCTTTAGAAAGAGTTCGCACCCTAACAGTTAGACACAGTGCGAACTTCTTGCACCCTGGCTTAAGGAAGCCTGCGAGAATCATGCATTCTCGCAGGCAAATGTATTGGCAGCCTGCGAACCTTCCTCAAAACTGTGATTTCTGGAAAGAGATGAAGGTAACTTTTCTCAGGAGAAAGTTCTAATGAAGAGCCTGAGTACACCATTATCAATACATCATCATGACGACCAAAATTATGGGTAACAGAATGCCCCCCAAAGTATGAGGTTGGAACTAGTGACAACCGATAGACTTTGTAAGCTGCATGTGTGTGTCGGGAACCAAGAACACATCTAATCGGAAACCTGCAAACACCTAAGCATCTGCAGAATATCATATATACCAATTCTGAGGTAGGCATTCCCATACTCCGATCATAGACTGATGACATCATAAACAAAGGTCATGGCCACCAATCATACACTGTGGATCCATGCCATCAAAATATAGCATAGCCACCTGAATACACTATGGATCTATGTGAGGAATTTCAAACCAAGATGACATAGCCACGAAACATACACAGTGGATCTATGTGTCACAAATTATACATACTCCATCGCAACCTGGATCACAAAGATAATATCCAGGGTCTTCCATATCGTCGCCCAAAGTACGAATCTAACCATGTGATTACATGTGTTGAAGTCGAACATGGTAGAAACCACTTGATTACCGGTCATTGATGTAACCGTTAACAAGTGCGAGGGAAATCACCATTGATATCAATGACTCCCAAGGTACCATAGTACAATCCATCGAGTGTGAATAAATGAGTTGATGTCGAACATCCAATGGAATCTTTCGATCAGGGGTCAATAATGTAAACCACTGTCGAAAGTGAGAAACTTTCCATTGAGGCATGCAAGCTCCAAGGTACTAAATAATTTATAAGTCTTGATTATGGATAATGAGCTGAAGTCGACGGAACAAAACTCGTCACAGGAGGGCCTTGATGTATCCCCCATCAATGATACGAAATGAGTAACAGAGTTTGAAAGTGAAACAGAGCATGTTGCAAATTGGACTGGACACAGGGAAGGCCGACACGGAGAGAATGGATAACTGCAGATGGCCGACTCAATATAGGTTTCAGATGAACTTCTCTTGAACATATGAACGACACGACCAGTGATTTGGTAGCATTGACTCAAAGATGACACAGGGAATGACCTTGTAGCAAATCGAATGAGAGACAAATGGATTTCCCAAACCGGCTTCAAATGATGAATAGGGGGTGTCATGTTCAAGAGTGACACTTACTGCCAATCAATACGAAGATGAAACATATCCCTTTCCCAAATTTTCCCCTACCATTTCTGGCAAGTACCTCTTTATTTTTACGCAATATTGAAGAGGATCACATATGCTTGTTGATATAAGCTCATCGTTCGGATGAGTCCCTTGGAGTATGTTTAACGAACCCTAAGAAGGAGTGGTTCGGTCCCATCATGGGTATGTCAATGTTTATTTAACGAGTCCAGAGATAGAAAACTCGAAGGTTTTTCAAGATTATAGAGTTTGGAAAAACACTTAAAAGAGAACTCTCTCAGTTCCATTTTCGTAAAATAGTCTGGATGAGACCGAAAAAGAGAGAAATTATCGCTCACCAGACGCGTACTTCAAATACTTTATCGAGCGTGAAAATAGCAAGGTCGCTCGACGATCTTTTCATGTTTAGAGAGTCTGAAAAGAGCTTAAAGAGGACTCCAGGGGGGTTCCTTTTTCGTATAACCTTGTTAAGCCCGAAAAAGTGATAAAACTATGCTCGATCACGTTCTCTTGTATTTATGAGCGTAAGAACGGACAAAAACGAAGCTTGAGGTTTTATGTAAAAACCATAAAAAACAATCAAAATCACACCATAACGGAGAAAAATATGTACATACCCTTGTATGTAATCATTAATGTCATCACAACTGCAAGTCATTACACTCATCTTGATATTAGTAATTAGGGTTTAAACAATAGATAAAAATAAAAACCCAAAAATGACATAGTAAAAAGTAAATTAAATGAGTAAATACACATTTTTACCATATCATTTCACATTTTCACTATTGAGTTCCAAAACCCCCTTTTTTACCCTCCGAATTCGGCGTTGATTTTCGGGAGCTATAAGAGATCATTTGACGAGCCATCTGCAACATTACGGTAAGCTCTTCATTCTTGACCTTTTCATGGTTTAAATTTTTGATTTCATTGGTTAGTTTTTCATTTTTAAGTGGCTTTTTGAATCCTACATGCGCATAGTTATTCTCGCAGGCAGCCCATACGGGACCTGCAAGAATGATGTGTTCTCGCAGGTGAGCCTTGAGCCACCTGCGAGGTGTTCGCACTGTGTATAATAAGGCACCTACGAGCAGCGCAGAACTCAATTTTTTTTTAAATATTTAGCCAATGAAAAAGATTCATATCATGAATAAAATCATTAATCCTCCTTGTATGTTCCTTATGAAGATAAATAGCCACAAACATGGTACTTGAGTGGCGACAACGAGAACATGAGGAGGATAATGCAAATGCCGAGAATCATCCTCCCACCATAGCTGCATTGAGAGATTGTGGGCTCTTAAAATACTTTCTCATCCCGGGCATGAGAGCCCAAGTCAGATTACTGGAGTATCTAGTCCGTATATGGGACCCAGACCATCAAGTTTTCAATGTAGGAGCTCACACATTATCCATTAACATTGAGGACATATACTTCTTGACCAGATTATCCAGGCGCGGGTATTATGTCAGTCTAACCGGTAGCAGAGGTGGCAGGTTAAAAATGAGTGAATATTGCAATCAATACTGTGTACCTGAGACTGAGAGGAAAAGGGAAAAGTGGCTATCTGGGGGGTACAAGACTTGACCCTACGCATTATCCTCTTTACAATAGCTCAGATGGCGGGGAGTTCTGCTCCTCATATGGCATTACAGATATACTTCCAGTACGCCATCGAGTGTACTGAGCCCCGAGTATTTAACTGGGCTGATGCAGTGCTGCGCAGTATCAAAAGACAACTGACTAAGTGCAGATGGGGTGAATTGAAAAAAATTGGATATGGATCTTTGTTAGTGTCCTTCTTCCTCGAGAGGGTCCCCATATTTAGACTACAGGTTGAGTGGGACTTTCCGGGTCCTAGAGATCTGAGAATGTTGCGATGGTGTCGGATCATGGCTCGGCACATGGCAGGACCAATCGTCAAATATGATGATATTTTCTTTGACTGGCTACAAAACCAAATGTTGATGGTCGATGACTACGCCTATTCCAGGTTGTATTTTCGAGGAGATCTGGATCTATCACTGCCTGAGGACGCTCAATGGGGAGACCTAGGTAAGAAGTACACGCATTTTCTCTTTTTTTTAAATGTTTTTGAATTTTTATCATATTTAAATGTTTTTGTTTTATATATTTATCCAAAGACTAACACAAAATGTTTGTTGACAACACATATGTTGGACCATATAGACCTCTTGGCACCTCTCCTATCCAGCGACGAGGAGAAGTAGCAGCAGTAGTACCACAGTATGCTGAAGATTATCAGGTGGTGGAACAGAATTTAGAGGGCCTGACAGCAGACATTCCAGATACAAATCTGGAAGAGATTCCATGACGCGATCATCGTCACACTGTAGGAGTATCAGCATCTATGGGTCGACTGCTCTGTAGAGTTGCTAGAGAAATTGTGTGTTACCGTGAACGTCATCCGTGACGTCACTTTGTAGAAGCTATAGGCTTCCATTTTTGATATTTTGGTCTTCGGACAAACTTTTTGTAAAAAACAAACTCTTTTGATCGTTATATATACAAACGGCTTCTACCGTTTTACTTTATATTGTGTGAATTTTAAATGTGTTTGATTTATAAATGGTTCAAATGTCTGTCCAATACATAATTAGCCAATGCATCTATTGATGTATTAAGAAATCTAGGAATATGCTGATATTCAATGTGATCAAAATATCATTCTAAGAGGCGAATTTGCAAATACACTCATAACAAAGTAGGACTTCGAATAGAGTAGATATTACTTATCTGTAGTACTACAAGCTGCGATTCAAGTCGCACAACCAAATGACGAATTCTGAGTGAGATAGCATCAACCAATAATTCAATAATGGCACTATACTCTGCGATGTTGTTGGTTGCACGGCCAAGACATACACCTCGTAAAGATATAAGTTCGTTTGTTGGGACATAGATTGCCCATGCAGCGGAAGCTAGGTTCCGAGTACTACGGCTAGCACCATCAGTGAAGCCAATATAGGGTAGCGAAGACTCCGACATCTGGCAATCAAACACAACGTCACATAAGGGCAGAGACCAGATAACGTCAAAAGCAAATTAAAGTAACACACACAAAGTATGATACATAAAATACAAGTACTTGTGCACAAATGACTTATGCATAGTACTTCTTCAAGTATAACCCATTCCTGGGTTCACTCAAAGGGATACCATCGTAATCAACCCGCTCATATGCTCCTTTTTCCAAAACTCGGCGAACAATATAAGGACCTCGCCACATTGGTTCGAATTTCCCAGCTCCTAAGACATCTCGATCATGTTCATAGAGAAGAACAAGATCACCTTCAGACAAAATGCGAGGCTTGACATGCTTGTCATACTGTGCCTTGACACGTTTCTTCTGGGCTTCTATTACTAGAGTAGCGTCACGTCGAGTTTCATCTAATCGCATCAGATACAATAGACGTTCTTCTTTAGCAGAAGTATTGGGTAAGAGTTCGACAGCTAGCTTCAGAGAAGGTATTTCGCATTCTATAGGTAGAATGGCTTCCACACCATAGACTAATCGAAAGGGCGTAAACCCAGTAGCGGATTTAACAGATGTCCAGTATGCCCACAATGCTAAGAACAACATCGTGTGCCAGCTATTTTTATGAATTCCTATCATCCGTCGAAGCATAGTTATAAGAACTTTGTTGATTGCTTCGACCTGGCCATTAGCTTGTGGATAATAGGGTGTTGAGTTATCATGACGAAGACCCAACTTTTTCGTAAGTTCATACATCATAAAATTCCTAAAATGACTACTGTGATCAGTAACGATAGCTTGGGGAACACCAAAACGAGCTATGACATGGTTAAAAAAAAACAACGCTACAATCTTTCCAGTATTATCGAATGTTGGCATCGCCTCGACCCATTTTGTAAAGTAATCAACAGCTACAATGATGTAACCATGCCCCCCGACGGAGTGAGGGTGACATGTCATAAAATCAATGCCCCATTTTGCAAAAGGACCAACTAAAACCACAGGATGAAGAGGAGCAGGATGTGACCGAATTTTCTGATTGTAGGTCTGGCAGGCATGGCATTTCTGAACGACAGTAATGCAGTTGTTGAACAAAGAAGGCCAAAAATACCCTACGCGTAAGATCTTCTGGGCAGTAGCATACCTAGACATATGACCACCACATGCTCCGGAATGGTAGTCATTCAGAGCTTTCTCGGCTTCGTCAAAAGTCAGACAACGTCGAAAAACCGAGTCAATTCCTCGACGGTAAAGAGTATCCCCGAGGATAATGTATTGACATGCTTGATAACGAATGCGACGTCATTCAGCACTAGACAAAGCAGGCCTGAAAGTCTGGGTTTGGAGATATATAATGATATCTCCATACCAAAGATCGTCAGTGCTAATAAGGAAAAGAGATTCATCGGGTAATGAATCTACTACTACATTTTTTGTGGCAGAGTGAGGAAAATCACATATCAACTCAGCAAAAACTAAGGATTTCTTAGACGTGGCACGATCGAATTCCAAGTCGAACTCCTGGAGTATGAAAATCCATTTGGAGTACTTGCCCCCTAGCAATTGACGTGTCAAAATGTGTTGCATAGGGTTGCAATGAGAAATCACTGTAGTTTTCCGTGAGAGGATATAATGCCGAAAGCGTTGAACAGCTTGAAGGGTAGCTAAGGCCAGTTTCTCAACATGCTGATACTTGATTTCAGTTGATGTGAGACTTCGACTCAAGTAATAAACAACATGTTCAGCGTGTGCATCATCCTCTTGAACGAGAACCATGCCAATGGTATACTCGGAGGCAACAAGATAAATAAAATAATCACGACTATAATCAGGAGGAAATAGAAGCGGAGCTTGTGTGAGGGAAAACTTCAAAGCTTCGAAAGCATTATTGGCCACAATATCCTAGACGAACTCTAAATCTTTCTTTAGTAGCCTCGTAAAACCACGAGTCATCTCGACATAATTAGGGATGAAACGACGAAGAAAGTTTGCTTTCCCCTGCAAACTTTGCAACTGGCGTAATGTAGAAGGAGGAGGGAGATTAAGAATCACCTCAACCTTAAGAGGATCTACCCGGATCCCTTGACGTGAAACGATGAAACCTAGAAGACGGTCGGATTCTAAGCAAAAAACACATTTATGAGGATTTAAACGAATACGATAGAACCGACAATGAACGAAAATGGCTCGGAGATGAGTAGGGTGATCGACTTTGTGCAAATAATGAGCCGGTAAATCATCCAAATAGGGTTGAACGATATGCTTTATGTCTTGAAAAGCATAAGACATAGCATGTTGAAACGTCGCGCTAGCGTTCTTAAGACCGAACGGAATTTTTCTATAGGAAAAAGTACCCCAAGGACAAATAAAAGTTGTCTTATGTTGGTCCTCAGGAGCGATGTTAATTTGATTATAGCCGGACAAACCATCCATGAGAGAAAATATTTCACTTCCGGCATAGTCATTGACAATCTAGTCGATGAAAGGGGTTGGAAAGTTGTCTTTTGGACAGGCTTTGTTAATATCCCTATAATCAACACATACACGAATACTGCCACCTTTCTTATCAATTGGAACAGGGCTGGAAACCCATTCTATCAGAGCCACGGGATAAATAAAGCCAGCTTTGAGAAGTTTTTCAACCTCAAGCTTGATAGTCGCCGCTTTACGTGGGTGGACTGGACGAAGGCGCTGCCGGACTGGTTTAGCTCTGGGGTATGTCTTTATCTCATGCACAACAATAGCAGGGTCGATACCTGGCATCTCTTCGTAGCTCCAGGCGAAGATGTCATGAAATTATTTAAACAGAGATGTATAGGTGACGATCTCATCCGGAGAACATGAAGCTCCAATATGAACATTTTCAACTATCCCAGGTTTAAATGATATGTCAATAGCAATCGTGGCAGAGATATTACTGAGGTTCCCTTCGGCAAACACATCATGTGTAGATCCGGGAACGGTCGATATGACAACAACGGTCGACGGAGTTGAAATCCGTTGGTAGTTCTCGAGAGTGTGTTGTTCCAGAAAGAGTATGGAACGATGATGCCCATCGTCCCAAGGGGTGTCCTCCATGACAGACATGATCATCTCGTCAGTGGGAAAGATGACACAGAAAGGATCGGGAGACAACTCATCAAGAGAGGGTGTAGAAGGTGTTGTCGATTGAATGGCGTGATAGGCAGACTCAACCAGACTTAACAGCATGACGTTGTCGAAACGAGTGTGATCTCCAGGGTCAGGGACTATCCAAGGGTCGGAAGACACAGGAAGTTCATGAGGTATGGTGGAAATCATATTGATAGAAGCAACTGACGGGCGTGGAACATCGGGTGGTGGTGGAATGGGGAAAGTATCCATTAACGAAGAGTCTTTTAAAAGGCCTACACCGACATTCTCGTAACCCGGTGGGGTTTTAGCTATAAACGACACATTTCCAGTACGAATATCAGAATTAAATAAGGAAACTTGATCAACCATAACAACCTTTCCCTGATGAGGAAAACGTACGACATGGAAGAGTGTTGATATAACAGCGCGCATGGAATCTATCCAGCTACGACCAAGCAGAAGATTATAATCAAGGGGAGCATCGAAAACTTCCACTTCAACTTGGACTATCTTACCCTCTAGAGTAATAGGCAACGATGGAAGAACACCGTAAGGCTTAAAACCAGAGCCATTAAAGGCTTTCGGAGTATTTTTTGATTCATTTAAAGGAGGAGAGCCAATGGCTTTCCAACAAGCGAAAGACATTACACATGTAGAGGCACCCTCATCAATAACAGTTCAGCAAATGTTCTTGTCAGAGACAATAACTTGAATTTAAAATGCGAGTTGAGGGGGTAACCTTGGAATGTGATCTTCCAAGTCAAAGACTATTAAATTCATATCTGTTGGATCAATTGCACCTATAGCTTTCAACAGAGCCTTCCATTGTGCAGGACAAGACTGAAGGACTTCAAGGGCTGACATCGCTAAAGGTTCCTAGGCCAGATCTTCCACAATACTATAGTTCTGGGCCGCACGAGCATGAGGATTGAAAGCCGACTTGTGAACAACACCCTTAGGGGGTCGCAGGACTGTATCAAGGCTTGATCGTTCGAGATGAAGAGGACCGTTTGTAGGTGGAGTCGGTGGAGAGGGTTGTACCAAAGTGGGAGGTAAATCATCAACCTTCTCCTTAGATGGAGTATAATCTTTGGCTCTAGTCGTGAGTGCAACGTTGTTGGGCTTGGAATCACCGGTACACATCAAAACATATGATGTCGTAGAAGTAGATGGTTGGTCATGGATGACCAACTGAGCCTGTTGTTGAGATGGGAAGGGTTGGGACAAGACTGTCGGTGTAGATGGTTTGGGTGTTCATTGAAGGAACTTAGTGACCTCAGCACGTCATGGACAATCCTTCATGTAGTGATTGTCACCACAGATAAGGCAAGGGTATCATGGTTTGCGCTTATCCCGATCTTCAACAGGGGTATTTTTAGGCTACTCTGTCTGATTATTATTTTTTCCCTCCTTATTCTTGCCTCTCCCTTTCTTTGATTTATTTTTACTGATCGGGGTAGATTGAACGACGTTCACCTTAGAATTTTTACCGGTGGAAGTGGCAGGAGATGGAGTATTTTGAACATTAGAAGTAGCCGACTTAGGATGGGTGCTTGAAACAGAATGTGATTGGGCTTGGGCAGTACCAATCACACCGTCAGCTGCATGTGAGGCAGTTGGAGTAGTTGAAGTGCTGGAAGTACCAGGATGAGGTAATTCAGGTAGAAAATCGTAAAGTGTTCCCGTTTGCGAATAAACGAGATCAAGATATTGAGCACGACTTATAGCCTACTCCTCCGTAACGACACCACCCATGGTAATGTCTTTACCAATTTCGTTCATGAAGGATTTCGTAAACCACTCTGCCACTAACTAATCAGGGAGTTCAAGTTTGATGAGACGTCGTCTCCTTCGCCACTCATGGATATGATCAGATATATGAGTGCCTTTTGTCTATTTGAAGGAAGTTAGAATCTCAGTCCCAGTATCATAACGGATCGGTAACTGGTAATGTGTAAGAAAAGCCATAGCTAAGGTGTTGAAATCAGAAAAGAAACCTCGTGGTAATTCAATATACCACTTCGCAGCAGAACTGGTAAGGGTTCGTTGAAAAAGACGTAGATGAATAGAGTCATCCATCAATGAGTTGGATGAACACCATAGGTGAAAATTCATGACGTGATTATTCGGGTCCTCTCCCACTTTGCCGTCGAATTTTGGGATGTCCGATGGAAGTTTGGTTGGAATAGCAGGCCATTGGGGAGAGTGACGAATAGGATCATTTAGAATCCTAGACAAGTCTGGTAAATCCAAAGTAGCAAGAAAAGGTAATTGTCGATTCACCTGTGGGTACTAGTGACTTTGGGGTGGAAGCCCTATTGGCAAAACAGTAGGCCCGTACGCAGTCTGCCCATAGTGGGAAGACCCTGGTTGATTCAGTGGTGGCTGGAGAGGATAATAGTTCCAAGGATTGTAACCTTGAGTTTGAGTAGGGACCTGAGGTTGAGAATTTTGACCCTGACCCCAAATGGGATTAGGTATACCTGGATATGGTTGGCCAATAGTAGGGGTAGGTTGTTTCCCCCCAGTTGTTTGAGGAAGATTTTGTAAAATCTGAGTCCAATACTGGGCCAAAGCCGGAGGTATATTTTGTCTGAAAGGTGGGGTTGGTCCCCCTATCGTAGGTGGAGTTCCAACCGGAAGTTGTGTGCCAATCGTAGGTTTTGTAGTAATTGTATTATGTCCGGTAAAAGGAAATGGAATCGTACCACCTTGTCCACCAACAGGAATCTGCAAGTTTAGTGCAACGGTCGGTATAGTGCCACTAGGATTAGGATTACCAGAAGGAAATTGAGGGAGTGTCGGAATAAAACTGGGAATAGGGTGCCCATGAAAAGAAGGACCACCGGGAGTACCAGAAGGGGTTTGCGGAGGTGTTGGATTGGAAGCATTCAACAAAGCATTCAACGCATGGTAGCCGGGTGGTAGTGTCGGAGTAACATGGGGCGTGCGCTGGGTGTTGATAGGAGGAAGACCAGCTGTAGTGAACCCAGTTGGGACACTCGTAGTAATCGCGAGATGGGCCATCTCAGCAGGGAGAGTAAAGTGATAAGTGGTATTTACCGGTACCGTCTCTGTCTCAGAAAACACCAGAGGGTTGATTTCAGAGACGGCAGGCGACTCAGGACTAAATAGGGGCCTGTGAACATCTGCTGACCAAAAAGGATCTTGGCCTTCTTCACCTGGAAAGGGCCCAATAGGTGATTCAAAAGAGGTAACAACTACGTCTCTAGAAGAATTTAATTGCACAAAAGGTCGTTCACCACGGCGAATTCGATAGTCCTCTCTAGTATTAGTAATTCGGAAAGGCTCTAGAGAGTCAGTTGATTCCACGTGGGGTGTGGTAACAACTGCGACTTCACCATGCTGAGGAGAATCCTCAGGTGTAGTTGTAGGCAAGGGTTGTGACTCTTCCAGATGCTCTGGAGATAAACCCTACATTCTACGTGAGCGACGTGGCGGAGAAATTGTAAACGAGTAACAAGCTCCGCGAAGAAATTCCTATGGTCAACTTCGAGAAACAAACAACACGCGCTAGTAAACAAAATCTAGGAAGCAATCACCAAGAAAACAAGACCTTCTAATTTCAAAGCCACTAGTTGGTGATGAAATCCAACGTCGTAACAACGAGACGAGAAGGGGCGGAGCTAGGGTGGAAAAGTTACGCTGACAACCTGCTTAACGGACTTACACCCTGGTGCAAGCTCCCACACATAATCGTGGGTATACCCTCCAAGGAGTCCGAGTGAGTTTGATCAAAGTCCATTCCAGGTACCGTGAAGACTTTCCCCTTCACAGTCACCTTGGGTAAGAACCTAGAGAGATAGGCCACTAAGGTCACCACAAACAATAGTAAAGCCTGGGGGGACAATCGACAGTCCGATCCACACGCAAGGGCAGGGTATCTAGCCCGAAATCAACTCAAAATGATTCCACTCATCATTGTGGGTATACCTCTGAGTGACCCCCGTAATACATACAATCTCTACACTGATGTCAACAAAGCAGGGTGAGTAACTCTGCCAACACCAATGCGACCTAGTGCTTGACCCTTGTGTTAGAAGGGCTTCCCAGGACAATATGTTTCAAATGGAATTTAACACTCCCTAACTCAAGATGCTATTGTGTGTTTTGAGCTTTTGGAGAGTGTATCTCTCTTCCTACTCCAAAGCACTAGCCTAGCTAACTGTTGGTGTAAAAGAGCCCTAGAAAAGAGTTACTAGATAAATTTTAAGATTACGCAATGTTTTTAAGAGCTTTTGTTTACTCAAAGGTAATGGAAGTGAAACTGATGTTGTATGACTCTAACCCAATAATGCAAGGATGAGTATGAAATGTATCACTTTTTGTTCAATGAATCCTATATATGGGAGAGAGAGAAAGTTTTCCAAATCAACCTTAAACTACAATCCACAATTTCCTTTCAAATGCCAATGCAAACAATCATTTATCAAATGACAATGCTCTATGTGTCTTTTTCAAATACTTTAATAAGCTCAATAATTTGATTTTCAAAGTTTTCTAAAACGAAAAGAATTTTTGAAAGAAAAAACTTGTTTGTTCACTTTTCAAAAAGGACTCAAACTATGACAGTGAAAGTACGAAAATCAAATCATAAAGAATCAAGCAATAACAACCCAATCAACTCTTTCAATGAAAGCAAAAATAAAGAGCAAACCAATGAGTTTTCTCAATGCAAACGAAAATGTTCTTTCAAACCAATAAGCAAAATGAGAAAAACCTAGCACTTAACTCTCAACCAATCACTGGTTCTCAACCAATCAGACACACTCAACTCCTGAAGTCAGAGAGAATGATTTTGCCAATAAGAGTCAAGAAACGAAAGTCAAGTCACAAAGGACAAGAAAACCTTGAAACCCTAAAACTGTTCACGCATGCAAACTAAAGAAATAAACATATCAAGCAATGGTCCAAGGAACCCATAAGAGGTAATTCAACTGATCTGAGCAGTTAGAAAAACCAAAACTCAATTTCAAAATTTTGAAAAATCTTGTTCGCAGGTAAACAGTATTACACAGTGCGAGAATCTATGATTCTCGCAGGTGACCTTTTAGCAAGGTGCGAGAACCTCACACTGAACCCTATGTGCAGGGTGTGAACCCTCTCAATTCTCGCAGGCTGCAATGAAACGCAGTGAGAGAACTCCTAAACATAACAAAAATTTTGAAAATTGAAGCAAAATTGACAAAGGCTTTTGGACCTAGAAGGTCTATCAGGATATCCTGAAGACTCAGAGACTGATAGGACAGGAGAAAAAGGAAACTAGAGCAAATGGCCACAGAAAAATGAAAAAGGCCACAAAGAAAATGGGAAATTTCCCCAGTGGAGTCGCCAATTTTGTTATTAGATAAATCCGTAAGTGCGGACACAAACCGATTTCCCTAGATCCACCTGGATCTAGAACAAAACAAAATAGAATGATACTCTTTCCCTAGATTTTAACTATCGAATATATTAGAAGATACGATCAAAGAACATACCTTATGATCGCTTTCCTTAGTCTTTGTTGCACCTGCTTTGCTCCAATGCTCTCGTACAGTCAAGATCAAAACAATACAAACCAATCGAAGTGAAGAAAGCTCAATCTATTCAATAGTTAACCTATGTATATGATCAAGGAGTTATACAATAAAGTGAAACTAACTTTATGGGAAAGGGACACATTACTGTATTATATTGATGGAAAGTAAAGATTACAACCTGAGCCTTGATGTTGCAAACTTCCTTTCAATGGCCCTTAGCTCTAACACACACACTTCCTCACTTGCATGAAGAAGATCAACCACCTTTGATAAACTTGTTGAAGTTCTCTAGATGTTGTAGCTTCAGTCCTTCACACAGTCCTTCACTAATTCTCCAATAAATCTCTAGCTTGTTTGCTTCTAACCTTTTCCATGAGAATCCCCTCAATATATAAGAGAGAATGAATTAGTTACTTGGATAGAAATGATCCCAAAATATCAGGAAATCCAGTACTTAGATAACCATTCGAATGCCATCTCATCCTTCTAGAAGATTCCCTTCTAGAAGCTTCGAGAATTCATCTTTTTCCCTTCTTTAGAAAGAGTTCGCACCCTAACAGTTAGACACAGTGCGAACTTCTCGTACCCTATCTTAAGGCAGCCTGCGAGAATCATGCATTCTCGCAGGCAAATGTATTGGCAGTCTGCGAACCTTCCTCAAAACTGTGATTTCTGGAAAGAGGTGAAGGTAACTTTTCTCAGGAGAAAGTTCTAATAAAGAGCCTGAGTACACCATTATCAATACATCATCATGACGACCAAAATTATGGGTAACACCTAGAAATACACAAGACGAGGAATATGATGATCTACTAGTTGTAATGTAATGAGATTTAGAAGATTTACACTAAACTATCTTTCTCTATTGATCCTTGCATTTTGAAGCTTCCTCGAGTCTCTTCAACCACTTTTATAGACTTACTGGTAATTTGGACCAAAATACCTCATACAAATATGTAGAGGGTCCATCACATAATACATACTCTCGACACATCCTAGGGTCACATTCATGCAACTCAGACTCTTAAATTACAAAATCTTGAAACATTTTCTCCCACTGATTTTCAATCACAAGATTACAGATTCTACCACTTATCCTATGTATATCTCCCTTTCAAAAATAGGTTTGGACAATGTAACTGTTTATTGGAATTATATTGATATAGGGGTTTTCATGAAGTACCAACAAAGGGAAGAAGGTCACTCAAAGTGTTGTCGAGATTGTTAAGAATGAAGGGAGATATAACAGGATTTACCCAAACTCATCGATAATAATTTATTACCATACATTCCTTATAACTATGTGGAATGGGAAATTAAACAATAGAATTGGAATACAAGCCATAATTATTTTTCGAACATGCATTGCTCATAAATCATAAGAAAATAAAGGAAACACCATAAATACGTATAAAATTCATAACAGACACTAATTCTAAATTTTAAAAAGGTGGTCCAAATACTCATTCATTCATTCTTTAAGACATACATCGAGGTATTGAAATAGTACATTGGACATACTTATATCTTCCAACTACCCATTGATAAGCTAACCAACTAATCTATTTCCATCTGACCAACCTCTTCACCCTATCCCCGAAGGACTTTTATACAATGATAGTGGCCAAAGTTGACCATGTCAAGTTGGTTACAAAATGGATAAGGATGACTATGTTAATTCATTACCCAAGTCAACCATTAATTAGGCTACTTGAATTATATTCATTTGTAACCAATCTTTGTTATGTTCTTTTATGATCTTCCATGTTCTTTGCACTGATCTTTATGCCCCATGGTGGTGCATCATCATTCTTCCACCTTTTTGTAGATCTCTAAGAATGAAGGGGCCAATAGTATCTCTAGAAAAGGGCCACTACGTTGATACTAGTTTGTAATATAAACTACTTACTACTCTACGTTTTGGTTATGTGTCTGCTTGGAGAATAACAATTTGAAAGTTGTCACTTTGATAACAAGTTTTAATGCATTTTACTTGCTCCATATGAATCATAATATGATCTCCCTTAATAATTAGTTTACCCAACCATGGCATTTGTTTTCTTGAATAATTCCATTGAAGCCCAAAACAATTCATTGACATGAATAGATTCATTTGTTTTCTTGAATGAAGTCCATTGAAGCCCAAAACAATTCATTGACATGACTAGGTTCATTAGTTGTGGGAATTGTAGTCAAATATGAAGTGAAGTTGACAGGCCTTGTACTTTACACACACATGCATTATAGCATCAATTGCCACCATTCAAGCATTGATTCTCTTATTTTCCTAGTCCCTATCGTATTTGCATACACCTCTTCCCCATACCTCCTTTTGATATACTAAAAAACACTCTTTTGGAACTTGTACATTCCCTGGCAGTTATGTAGCACACGTATACACGGGTTTCTCTAAGGAAAGTTGCGTAGATGCTAATAAATACACACACACACACACATATTCCTAATTAAATGTTGAGTTACAAGTTTGGTTAGTTGTCTAACCAACTAGAGATGGCATAAATATAGCATTTGGTCAAAAGATAAAGGTAATAATTCATTGCATATCAAAGAAAACAACCATTATGTTGCACCTACTATGTCTGTACCTCCCATTTTCTGTTGGTTATTGACCTGGAAACCCTTGTTTCTGACCTTCTTTGATCACCTTCCTATCTGATTAGGAGTTTCCCTTGGCCTCCTCCACTGATATTCCACCAATGATCTATAATAGTTGGCCTCCTAAAATCTCTTTCAACCCTCTCACTAGTCTTTGATTCCCCTTCCCCCTCATTTTATTGGGTTCCTACATTCTACAACTCATCAACACCATTCCAACCACCCCTCGTGGTAAAAGAAACTTACTCAACCATGTGTATAGTAGGAAAAGGAAACATTCCTTCTTCTAGTAGAAATTTCTTTATCTAGAGAGGGATTTCATGGACCAACCTACCCCAAGCTCATTTCTTAAACATCACTTTTTCTTTGGAAAAAAATTAAAAATTTCCTGAGGCAAATTTTATGATATATCCTTCCACAAGATTCTCCACCTAGAAATACACAAGATGAGGAATATGATGATCTACTAGTTGTAATGTAATGAGATTTAGAAGATTTAAACTAAACTATCTTTCTCTATTGATCCTTGCATTTTGAAGCTTCCTCAAGTCTCTTCAACCACTTTTATAGACTTACTGGTAATTTGGACCAAAATACCTCATACAAGTATGTAGAGGGTCCATCGCATAGTACATACTCTCGACACATCCTAGGGTCCCATTCGTGCAACTCGGCGTCTTAAATTACAAAATCTTGAAACATTTTCTCCCACCGATTTTCAATCACAAGATTACAGCTTTCTACCACTCATCCTAGGTATATCTCCCTTTCAAAAATAGGTTTGGACAATGGAACCGTTTATTGGAATTATATTGATATAGGGGTTTTCATGAAGTACCAACAAAGGGAAGAAGGTCACTCGAAGTGTTGTCGAGATTGCTAAGGATGAAGGGAGATATAACAGGATTTACACAAACTCATCGATAATAATTTATTACCATACATTCCTTATAACTATGTGGAATGGGAAATTAAACAATAGAATTGGAATACAAGCCATAATTATTTTTCGAACATGCATTGCTCAGAAATCATAAGAAAATAAAGGAAACACCATAAATTTGTATAGAATTCATAACATACACTGATTCTAAATTTTAAAAAGGCGGTCCAAATAATCATTCATTCATTCTTTAAGACTAACAATGAGTTATTGAAATAGTACATTGGACATACTTATATCTTCCAACTACCCATTGATAAGCTAATCAACTAATCTATTTCCATCTAACCAACCTCTTCACCCTATCCCCGAAGGAATTTTATACAATGATAGTGGCCAAAGTTGACCATGTCAAGTTGGTTACAAAATGGATAAGGATGACTATGTTAATTCATTACTCAAGTCAACCATTAATTTGGCTACTTGAATTATATTCATTTGTAACCAACCTCTGTTATGTTCTTTTATGATCTTCCATGTTCTTTGCACCGATATTTATGCCTCATGGTGGTGCATCATCATTCTTCCACCTTTCCGCGGATCTCTAAGAATGAAGGGGCCAATAGTATCTCTAGAAAAGGGCCACTACATTGATACTAGTTTGTAATATAAACTACTTACTACTCTACGTTTTGGTTATGTGTCTGCTTGGATAATAACAATTTGAAAGTTGTCACTTTGATAACAAGTTTTAATGCATTTTGGTTGCTCCATATGAATTATAATATGATCTCCCTTAATAATTAGTTTACCCAACCATGGCATTTGTTTTCTTGAATGCAGTCCATTGAAGCCCAAAACAATTCATTGACATGAGTAGATTCATTTGTTTTCTTGAATGAAGTCCATTGAAGCCCAAAACAATTCATTGACATGAGTAGATTAATTAGTTCTGGGAATTGTAGTCAAAGATGAAGTGAAGTTGAAAGGCATTGCACTTTCTACTCTACTTTGGATAATATCATTATATTCATAAATATATAACTTAGATTTCTAATGTTTATAATCATCCTATATTGAAATATGTCAATTTCTATCGTTAAGTTCAGATCCTAGAACTGACATCAATTCCAATGGTAACATGAAAAATTCCTTAATAGCCATGGACAGTGGAATCAAATATCTCTTCATTCCATAGATTTGTAGTGAAAAGCCCAAAAAAAATGAATGCATGTCTTTATTTCTTTCAAGGTCTTGAATTTAATGGATATTCAAAGAGAAATAAATATTCGGTTGTGATCACAACATAGCATATGATGTTGGGTTTCTTTTATCTTCTAACATTCTTGGTCATGGGATATAGGGCACTCAAACCGTCCCTTTTTTCAATGGTTTTTCTAGTAGTTTTTTTTCTCTAAATCCAATATTTACTATGCCAACAATCTAAATATGCAATCTTGCCATCTTCAAACTACAATTTAGGGGGTTTGTGATAAATTTGATAAATCGATCAAACTACAATTTAAGCAATTGAAATTGTGCTCTAACTGTTGGCGACGGAAGTCACCCCTGGATTGCTATCAGGAGCAGAGCCCGACGCCCATCAGTTTGTGTCACGATTGTTCATAGATGGGTGATCAAATGGAAGGAAACTCGAAATAGTAGTGTTCCAACTCTGAAAACAGGCCAGGCATGCATGAGCAAGTGAGGTCTTGCGTAAATTTCAGACAGTGAGCTATAGTAAAGGGAGAACAGGCGGAAGACTTATGTAGAAGAGTGCGAAGGTCTGTTATAAACATCAGGTTCCTAATTGACTGTAGAAGAAGGTATCCCAACACAAGGTCCTCTTGCATTTGAATACAAAGCACCAGAAAATACAATAATGCCACGATAAATCATTTATCATAACAGAAATGCAACAATTCGCATGACTCAGTCAATCGCGAACTTCCTAGCATAAGATGAGCAATTTAGACGGGTAAAGAAGAACTGTTTGTCATAGAACAAGAAATATCATATACAGATACATAAGCTAGAAACTGAAATAGCTGCTAAACATTACAATAGGGAGCTCTGCTCAACCATCGATCCTTACAAAATGGCAAAAATGCCTACATATACTTCCCCCTTCCTCTCGCCCAGTAGAGGCGTCTCAAAACTTTTAGTGGATGGTGTCCCCTCAATCAATCTCGTACCAGTGTCCTTCTTTAAATGCCACCTTGACTATGCATGGTTCATGTAAGGAGGGTAGCTGAGCCATTAAGCGCTCGGCTAGCGTGCACAGACTTCTTCGTTGAGCTGAGGACTTCGGCATGGACTTCTCTGAGGAAAATGGTACACAGGTCCTCTGCGAGTGGACGTCTTTCCAGACTCTCCATCCCCTCATTTAATGAATGAAAGGAGGCTTCAACCACTCCTTCTTATCTTTATTTACTTCAAGCGAAAATCAGGAGTGAGATCGCTTCTGATGGCATCTGGAAATCGTGGTGATGCTTTCGGCGACTGGACACAACACTTTTAGGCTCCCTCTCCGCTTAACTCTTTTAATTGATCGGGTTACCGTGGACCATGACCCTCCTTTTTATCCCCATAGAGGATTTTGGCGTTCGCGAATAAGGATGATTGTTCTTTGTGATTTTGAAGTCGTGAGAGGCAAAACGCCGAGGTGGCTTAATCCTGCGCCAAGTGTCCTTCTAGATCCGACGGTTCTTAATTCTCCTGACAATACCGTGGGCCCAAGCCATGGACTCTCCCCTCACCTCGCGCATTGGAACATAACGGGACTATCCTTTGCGTTTTGGAGTCGCGAGGGGCGACACGCCGAAACGGCTTAATCACGCACCACGTGTCTGTCCAGATCGGACGACCCGGATAATCTCGACAGTGTTGTGGGCCCTACCGCTTGTATCCCACTATGGCCTTTAACTCCATCAGGAAATCGCATATCGGGATATCTCGATTCCTGTTGCCATGTGCTCAGGACTTTCAGTTCCTCGATCCCCGACTCTACGGGATCTCTCGACACGTGTCTCTACTGTCGGATGGTTCTGATCTGGTCGGGAAATCGTGGATCGCGATTCCTTCCTATAAGAGTTTCTTGTCTTCGAAAACTCCGATTCTCTGATGAACTGAACCCCGACTTTCCTCCTCTATACACTAGGGGTTAACCCCGACACCACTTCCCGAGATCTAACGGCTGACGGGATTTCGTCGATCTCCCCTATAAGATTCTGACCGTCGATTTGCTTTGAGGATGGTTCTCGACTGCTGAAGACAAAAATTTTCCCGCTCCCTTGATCTGCTGCTACAAAAATGGGATTACCTCGTGATATGTTCAGGTGCTTCTCGCGCCAACTGTAGACTCGGGTACGCCTAATCCCGAGACAATAACTATCGCTAACATTAGGCTCCGTGGGGGATAGAGTCATCCCTGCGATGCTCTAAGAACTCATTCCGCAGCTTCAGTGCCTTGCAGTTGGGGTATGGAGTCATTTATTCAGCCGAAAACACAAAAAGAAAATAAACACAGAAGTAAAAGACAATATTTACAAACAGAGGAGCCATCTAAGGCTCAAATAAAACATTTTTTTAGAAAATGCCCATTCACTGGGCTGTTGAAAACCTCCTCACCCTCCAGATCCTGCAATCCATAGGTGTTGTTGGAGAACATCTCAGAGACTTTAAAGGGGCCGATCCAGAGGGCGTTGAATTTGTTGTGCTTTCCTTTATCCTGTCTGGGTGCATCCCACTTAAAGACCAAGTCCCCGATCTCGAACTCCTTTTTCTTGACCTTTCTGTCAAAAGCCTGCTTGATCTTCTGTTGATGAGTATAAGATGTGTCCCTCACTTGTTCTTTGATCTGCTGCACTTCCACTATCTGATGAATTCTTCTGATCATATGATCTGGTTCTCCCTCATAGTCTTGAAAGAATTTTGCCACAGGTAAGGCGAGCTGAGTAGGGAAAACTGCCTCTGCTCCATAAACTAGTTGAAACGGCGAAGTTCCTAGAGACCTCTTCGTGGTGACACGATCGGCCCACAGAGAAAATTTCAACTTCAAATCCCAGTCTCTTTTGTTATCCTCTAACAATCTTTTGATGATCTTTATCAGGCTTTTGTTGGAGGATTCCGCTAAACCATTGCCCTGGGGATAGTAGGGGGTGGAGTGAACTAGTGAGATCTGAAACTGCTCACAGAACTTAATTAGAGGTTCAGATTTGAAAGAAGCAGCGTTATCGGTGATGATCCTGCTGGGACAGCCAAATCGGGCTATGATATCCTCCAGGAAGCTGATAATTACTTTGTGTGATGCGATTTTGGTGGGGACAACTTCTATCCACTTGGTGAAATAATCTGTTGCAGTCAAGATCCATCTGTGCTAACCACTTGAGGGAGGATGAATTTCTCCGATAAAATCTAACCCCCACTGCTGAAAAGGTGTCGAAGCTACTATGGGCTTCAATGGCAGAGATTTGAGTTGTTGCTTTCCTGAGAACCTTTGACATTTTCTGCATGCTCTGATCTCCCTGTAGACATCGGGGAACAACGTGGGCCAATAATACCCCGCTCGGAGTATCCTGTGAGCTGTAGTCTTCCAGAAATGATGACCTCCGCAAAGGCCGCTATGAAAATCAAACGTAACTTTCTGGGCCTCCTGTGGGTCCAGACATCTCAGAAATACCCCTAGAGGGTCTTTCCAGTACAAGGTTTGGTCAATGAGAAAATACCTGACCGCCTTGAGCTTAAGAGCCCTCGCTTTACTTTTTCCCATTCCATTGAGGGGCTTCAACTCCTGCAGAAAATACAAAATGTCACGATACCAGTCACATTCCGCCAGCGATAAGGCATCCTGAAAATTCCTGTTGGATGACTCAGCTTGCTCATTGATGAAACTAATCCCTAAGGCTTTGCAGTTGGATTCAGCTAGCAATTTGGCTAAACCTTGTCCCTTTACCAACTTGGTGGGCTTAATTTCTAGATCAAATTCTAGAATCTTGGCAATCCATTTTCCTCTTTTTCCATCCTTGTCGGGCTGTATAAGAATGTCCTTCACAGAGGCCGAAGGGGCATATGCAATGATCTTTGAGTGCAAGACATAGACTCTGAAAGCTTTGATAGCTTTCACCAATGCATAGGCCTACTTTTCCATGATCTCGTACCGGAGTTCTGCGTCTCTTAATGCCCTGTTGTAGAAGGCAATCGGTTTCTCTTGCCCTTGATCATTTTTCTGCAACAAAACTGCCGCTACTGTATCACAGGAAGCAAAAGAAAATATCAGGAAATCTTTGGAATAGTCGAGACTGATTAGCACAGGTGCTTCAGTCAACGCCTTCTTTATTTGGACGAAATATTCCCTGGGTTCAATGGTCCATTTTACTTCATTTCCCTTCCTGAGCATGGTCGTGATGTGTTTCACCAGCTCGACAAAATTTGAGACGAATCTCCTTAGAAAATTAATCTTCCCCAAAAATGCCTGAACCTCTTTCTTGGATTTAGGGAGAGACAGGGTTTGAATTGCTTCTACCCTGCTAGGGTCAATCCTTACTCCCTCCGCTGATACTATATGGCCTAACAACTTCCCCTCCTTCATAGCAAACAAGGATTTCTTGGGGTTTAAGGATAAGCCATACCTCCGACACTTCATGAAGACCTTTCTCAAGTGGCAGCAGTGCTCCTCATCTATCTTGGAGAAGACTGTGATATCATCCAAATAGATTACCACAAACTGGTCCTTCTCTCCTATGAACGCCATACCCATGGCTCGCTGAAACGTTGCTCCTGCATTCATCAACCCAAATGGCATTTTGGAATACATGAACGTTCCCCAAGGAGTGGTGAAGGTTGTCTTCTCCCTATCCTCAGGCATGACTGATATCTTATTATAGCCAGAAAACCCATCGATCATGGATATCCTGGAGGCACCAATTACCCTCTGTAGTATGTGTTCCATCTTAGGTAGGGGGTAATTGTCTTTCTTTGAGCTTCTGTTGAGATTCCTGAAATCAACACAGAGTCTGATTTCTCCACTCTTCTTTCTTACTGGAACTAGATTGGCCACCCATTCGGAATATCTCAAGGGGACAATGATTTGGGCATCTAACAATTTTTTTACTTCTTTCTCCATGACAGGTAGCAACATGGGATTTATTTGTCTCAACTTCTGTCTGAATGGTTTAGCCTCTTCCTTTAGTGGGATCTTGTGCTCAATAACAGACGTGTCATAGGTCTTGAGTTCTTCATACGTCCATGCAAACACATCAGCGAACTCCTTTAGCAACTCAGTATACTCGGCCTTCTGTTCTCTGGTCAAACTGCTTGACAATTTGACAAACCTGGGCTTTTCCTGTGAACCAATGTTGCATTCGGTTGTCTCGGTATCTTCATTTAAGACTCTGCCCTTTACCAGCACATCATTCTTGTCAAACAATCTTTCTAAAGGGACAAGTCCTCTCGAAATGTGATTACTAGGCAGCTGAATGATCTGATGATTAGCGATTTTATTTAAAAATTCCTCAGGACGAGGGTCGCCTTCCAAATCAGGGTCTTGGTCAATATCCAAAGCAGAAAATTCGTCCGTTGATTGGAGAAACCTTTCAAGTTCAGAATCATCCTCGAACACCTTCCAATGCTTGACATTGTCCGGCACCAAGGGTCTATATATTATATCAACATCATTTTTTATCATAGGTGGCAGAGGAAATTTGAGCAAACTGGCTGAGACAGCTAAAGAATCGGCCAAAGTATTTTCTCCCCTCGGAATCAAAGAAATGTTAAAAGCCAAGAAGAAATTATCAATAAGGTCCCATACTTCATTCCGATAATTCCTGAGCCAGGAATTATGGGCACGATAATCATTCCTTATCTGCCGAATAATCAACTCAGCATCTCCGAATATGGTTAGCTCTTCAATTCCCATCTCCTTTGCAGCCCTTATACCCAAAACAAGAGCTTCATATTCTGCCACGTTGTTGGTTACTTCGAACTCTAGCTTGTATGAGAGGGATATGACTTCTTGACAAGGTGATATAAAAACCACTCCAGCACCAGCTCCTTCGCTAGAAGAAGCTCCATCAAAAAACATTTTCCAGACAGAGGAGTTTCGAGGGGAAATCGGATGATCGGGGCTGGGATGCTTTCTTATTAGTAAGGAGCTTTCAGGGGCATCGGTAATCTACAGCAAACTACACCCTAAGTCGGTGTCAAGTGCAAAGATGGGGTGATTGGTAGGGTCTGCTTCATCACTAACAATATAGGCCATCTAGGCTTCTCTGTATAATCTCCTTTGTTCCCCTCCGAAGACCGGAATGGTGGCATATGTGAGATCCATCTGTAGTGTCCCTCCCAGTTTTTTGATCCACGATCTAGACAACAACATACCTAACTTGGGAGGAACGTTGGCCACCACAATATCCATAACCACACTCTTCATGGGTAGTTGGAACAGGGAAACTGCCAGCCAGGTCTTTGATGACTCCTAGGCACTGCACTCTCCTTGAATCAAAGGAATATAAATCATGATAAGTTCTTGTCACTTCCAGCCCCAATTCTTCCATGACTATTTTTGGCATAAGGTTATGGGAAGCCCCTGAATCCATGAGGCAGTTATGCAGCACTTTATCATGTATGTTCAGGGATGTGTAGAAAGGGGGGGGATGAGTCATCTTTGTCTTCTACCATGGGGCCTAAGATAACGGCTAGCTTCTCGTCTTGAAGTTTAACTGAGTTAGCAGGGGACTGGGGGGACTCGGATTGTAGCAGCTTGGAGAGGGATCTTTTGAAATCTTTGTTTTTTACTAGCTTTGAGAGGGGTACAGGAATTCTAATCTTCTTAATCTCATGTTCAAAATTGAAGGAGGGGGTAGGTTTAGGAGCTTCTCTTACCTCAGTGACAGGCTCTTTGGTCTCTGGTGAAGCACTCTAAGTATTCTTTTCTTTATTTGTGGTTGTTGCAGCTCTAGTAGGTTTTTCTGCTATGAGAGGCTGGTCTGGGCTGTCAAAGTCTCCTTCTTTCCTCCTCAATCTGAGATTATATTTGTTAGAAGTGTGACCAGTCTTCTGCTCTTTCCCCAACTCATAAATTTGAGCACTCATCAGTGATTCTTCATACGCAAACTGCGTCAAATGAGGAAAAGGGGGAGCTTCCTCAATACAGTGAATTTCAGGGCCAAACTTGTCTGTCTCCTCTCTCTCCTCATGATCAACTAGGTTATTTTGGAGGGGGGCTTGAACCCTTTGATCTTCTCTGTCCTTTCCCCTTGGTTCCCTCGGAAAAGCCTGAGGCATATTGTTAGCAGGTCGTCTGAAACCTCTATTATCATTGTTTAGGGGAATTTTGTACATGGGATTCCCTTCTAATTCCAATCTTTCCATCTTGGCAGCAAGTGATTTTATCGTTCTAGCAGTCTCATCTGTCTGTTGAGGCAATGGTAAGGGAATGGATGAGGAATCTTCAGGCCTATTCATGGACGTACTTCTATCACCTGTGTTTCTAAGTCGGTTGATAGCCAATATGTTAGATTCTACCTCCATGGACGCATCCTGCATATGGGCCAGCGTAGAAGCTCTTCTCTCTCTTAGGAGTAGATAGAAATCAGGATCAAAGGCGCTGGAGTAAGTGATCATTGCAGAGGCTTCGAAGGGCTTTATCTCAGCAGGGATCCTTTTGTACATTTTATTAAACCTCTTGGAGAAGTCAGGAACAGACTCTCCTTCCGTTCTCTTCAATGACCCAAACTCTGTCATGTAATACATGAAATCCTTCTTATCTCCCCACTGCCTCAGGAAAGCATTATCCAGGGCGTCAATTCCAGCAATAGATCCGGGAGCTAATCCTCTAAACCATTTTCTCACCTCACCATCCAGGCTCTGGACAAAAACCCTCATCCAGACATCTTCATTTTCGATGTTCAGGTTGTCTGCATAACTATAGAAAGCAACCAAGTTCTCTTCTGCAGTTATGTCCCCTTCCCCGGTGAACTTGGGCATATATTTCAAGTAATCTCCAGCAGGGAAAGGATTCGTGGGCTGAGGTAAGATCAAGGGATCGTACCTAGCAACAACTATGGAATCCATTCTATTCAGAGGGGGATTAGCACCGGCCATAGGAATGTTAGGTGGAGGAGAGCTGGGAGGAGAAGGAGTTAGCGAAGGGGCTAGCGGGAGTAGATCTCGAAGTGGGGTGGGAAACAAGAGGTGATTCAAGGAACAGGCTACCGAGCTCCAGTCGGAAGGTTCTCCTCCCTGTGCAGGAGTGGGGGAATCTTCTGTGGTCATGGGTCTACGCCAAGGTACAACTTCAGAGGAAAGGGGAGTGACAAGGATTTCTCCCTCCAAGCCCAGACCAGGAGGGGAAAACTCAGCAGGAACACTCCCAAAGTTCAGGAAATGGGAAATCTCTGAAGAAGGTCTATTAAGAAACTGAGGAGGAGAAAACGAAGTTCTGACAAAAGGAGATGGCGGATTACCTGTTTCGGTGGTGGAAGCCTCTGCTTCAGGGGCCTTTCCTTTTCTGAGAACCACCTCTGGATCGGTTTTAGGTGTAGCTAAGGGCAGCTGTGGATGAGACCGTGTGTGTCTGCCTCTGAATGCCACAATTAGTAGAGTAGGTTCTCCCCAGCGGAGTTGTCACAATGGATTCATCAGGTGCACAACAGCAATCTCAATAGTTCTGATATCTGATGCACCTTCAGAATCAACTAATCATTGTTGTTCAATCCCAGGGAAGATATTCAACTTCGTCCCCGGCAACGGCGTCAGAAATGTTGGCAACGGAAGTCACCCCTGGATTGCTATCAGGAGCAGAGCCCGGCGCCCATCAGTTTGTGTCACGATTGTTCATAGATGGGTGATCAAATGGAAGGAAACTCGAAACAGTAGTGTTCCAACTCTGAAAATAGGCCAGGCATGCATGAGCAAGTGAGGTCTTGCATAAATTTCAGATAGTGAGCTGTAGTAAAGGGAGAACAGGCGAAAGACTTATGTAGAAGAGTGCGAAGGTCTGTTATAAACAACAGGTTCCTAACTGACTGTAGAAGAAAATATCCCAACACAAGGTCCTCTTGCATTTGAATACAGAGCACCAGAAAATACAATAATGCCACGATAAATCATTTATCATAACAGAAATGCAACAATTCGCATGACTCAGTCAATCGCGAACTTCCTAGCATAAGATGAGCAATTTAGACGGGTAAAGAAGAATTGTCTGTCATAGAACAAGAAATCTCATATACAGATACATAAGCTGGAAACTGAAATAGCTGCTAAACATTACAATAGGGAGCTCTGCTCAACCATCGATCCTTACAAAATGGAAAAAATGCCTACATATACTTCCCGCTTCCTCTCGCCCAGCAGAGGCGTCTCAAAACTTTTAGTGGATGGTGTCCCCTCAATCAAACTCATACCAGTGTCCTTCTTTAAATGCCACCTTGACTATGCATGGTTCATGTAAGGAGGGTAGTTGAGCCATTAAGCGCTCGGCTAGCGTGCGCAGACTTCTTCGTTGAGTTGAGGAGTTCGGCATGGCCTTCTCTTAGGAAAACGGTACACAGGTCCTCTACGAGTGGACGTCTTTCCAGACTCTCCATCCCCTCATTTAATGAATGAAAGGAGGCTTCAACCACTCCTTCTTATCTTTATTTACTTCAAGCGAAAATCAGGAGCGAGATCGCTTCTGATGGCATCTGGAAATCGTGACGATGCTTTCGACGACTGGACACAACACTTTTAGGCTCCCTCTCTGCTTATCTCTTTTAATTGCTCGGGTTACCGTGGACCATGACCCTGCTTTTTATCCCCATAGAGGATTTCGGCGTTCACGAATAAGGATTATTGTTCTTTGTGCTTTTGAAGTCGCGAGAGGCAAAATGCCGAGGTGGCTTAATCCTGCGCCAGGTGTCCTTCTAGATCCGACGGTTCTTAATTCTCCCGACAATACCGTGGGCCCGGGCCACAGACTCTCCCATCACCTCGCACATCGAAACATAACGGGACTATCCTTTGCATTTTGGAGTCGCGAGGGGCGACACGCCGAAACGGCTTAATCGCGCACCACGTGTCTGTCCAGATCGGATGACCCAGATAATCTCGACAGTGTTGTGGGCCCTGCCGCCTATATCCCACTACAGCGTTTAACTCCATCGGGAAATCGCGTATCGGGATATCACAATTCTCGTTGCCATGTGCTCGGGACTTTCAGTTCCCCGATCCCCGACTCTACGGGATCTCTCGACACGTGTCTCTACTGTCGAACGGTTTTGATCCGGTCGAGAAATATTGGATCGCGATTCCTTCCTGTAAGAGTTTCTTGTCTTCGAAAACTCTGATTCTCTGATGAACTGAACCCTGACTTTCCTCCTCTACACACTAGGGGTTAACCCCGGTGCCACTTCCCGAGATCTAACGGCTGACGGGATTTCATCGATCTCCCCTGTAAGATTCTAACCGTCGATTTGCTTTGAGGATGGTTCTCGACTGCTGAAGACAAAACTTTACCCGCTCGCTTGATCTGCTGCTACAAAAATGGGATTACCTCGTGATATGTTCAGGTGCTTCCCGCGCCAACTGCAGACTCGGGTACGCCTAATCCCGAGACAATAACTATCGCTAACACTAACCATATTTTGGTTTTCAATTCCATCAAATTTCACCGGAAATGGGGCAATTTTCTTCCCTTTCAGTCTCCACATTATTGTTGTATTTGATCATGAATTTCATTTTCTTTTTCTTTTTTCCTTAGTATTATGCACCCCTATGATTCTCATTGTGTATTGTTGCTCTATTTCATTTTTTAAGCAATGTTGTAAGCAACTAATGAGGTTTTACTTTATGGACATCAATACCATAATGAAGGATAATGGATATGATTTCTATAGTATTAAATATAACAATAATTGAATATACAATAAATAGAAAGATATTTTTTTATTAAACTATTCATGATATTAAATCACTATATAAAACAACAACATTTACATTACAAGAATCATTATCTAAAAGATCAAAACAAAAAATCACAATGATTAAAACTTTGTATAATGGGAAAGCCAAATCATAAATTCAATCCCTGAAACTTCACAATGACACTCAATAATTAAATATGACTATAGAAATATCTATATAATAACCATATTTGTTGAATATGAAAGTGAAAAAATAAATATAAACTTTAGTATATAATTTGTTGAGTCCTCAATTACTTTTGAAAAATTAATTTATTATTATGTAAAAAATTATAAAATAAATAAAAATCAACATTAATATGTTGACATTTCTATAGGAAAGACATGGAAAAAATGAAAATCTACGTGTGTATATATATATATATATATATATATATATATATATATATATATATATAATTTTTTTATTCGAACATACAAGCAAACACTATTCTTCATATCGATATGTATCTTGAAAAAAATATAATCGTAGAGGTGGAAAGGATGAAGGTGGGTTTCTGATTTGTTCATTTTGTTATTTCACCTATGAGAAAAGACGTGTAGAAGCAACCAAGATTCGTAATATTGATATGTACCGACAAATAAATTATATAATCACCGAGGCGTTGGACTTCAATATATAATTGTTATTAGTCCTTGTCGAAGGTGTAGAGGGACTATAGATATCGATAAATCGTTGACTTCATATTAACTTTCCCTTTGACTATAAATTTTTGCACAATCTCTATTGTTAGAACTAGAGAATAGAAATCATTATTTTTTATATAATAAAAAATGATTATTTGTCATCATCTCATTGGAGAATATATTTGAAGTCTTATTGCCAGCTTCACTATTCCCAATGTTTTAAATGTTTAGATATCCAAAGTTTTGAGCATCGACGCTCTTTTTGAATTTTTTTATTTTTATTGAAATGTTTACATACCGAAAGTTTTGAGCATTGGCACTATTTTTGAGGTAATTGAATAGGCCTGACAGCTTAAATGTTTACATAGCACAAGGCCCTTAAACAAACTTGATAACCTTAATTGTTTACTTAAATAGGTCTGTCAAAGTACAATTTTCCTCCAATTTTTGCATACAATCTTGCAGTGAATTTGGGCAATATTGTTGTCCACCGCCACTCACATTGTCATCATCATTGAAGATACATATATTCTTTACTGGTTCATTGGTTGCTTCTTTTTCATTGGTTCATTGGTTGTTGCTTGTTGTTGTTTGGTTCAACTTTGAAAGGTTGAAGTCATGCACCTGCAATTGGACCTGTTGGCGCTTGCTCACTGGTTTGTTGTTTGCTTCTTGCTTTTGTTTTCTTCAACTTTGCAAGGTTGGAGTCCTGCACCCACAATTGGAGTTGTTTTTTCACTTTACGGGGTTCAAATCATGCATGCGTGATTGGACCTTTGATTCTGTTGTTCATCATTGACGAGTAAGTTTCAATACCATAGTTGCATTCGTATTCATTGTTTATTGTTTACTGTTTGCAAGAATGTTTAAGTATTTATTCATCATTCTTATCCTGCAGACTTTCCATAGAGGTTGGCATCTCTTTTCCTCCTACTCTTAAATTTTCCTCCAATTTTTCCCCAAACTCTACACCATGTGCATGCTAATGTCATTTGCATAACTTCGGCTGTCATTTTTTCTAGCATTACAAATCTCGATCCTTTGTCGTATGTGACGAAGTGGAAATCTAACGCCTCAATTGAAGAAGTAAATTCTTTATCCTTCCCACCTTGCCCAGGAATGAGTACCTACCTATCCCCTACAGGAATCGAACTTGTGTCTTTCACATGAAAAGACGATGTCAATCTTGTTGCCTTTGTAAAATGTTCTTGTAGAAGAAAATTGTAGGTAGGTGTAGAAGGGCTAAGTATGATACAATGATAACCAAGTTGCAACAAAATTGCACACCATTGTCAGGAATTATCCATCTTTATCGATGGCAAGTGTTCGTCGGGGACATGATGGTCGTGTATAGCACCTACTTAGACAAGGAAAACAAAACTAGATGTATTATGTGTGATGACATGACAGACAACAAAGCCATGATGACAGTCACACTGACTATCCCTACACAACTTGTCCAGAAACATGCAGAAAAGATCTTGTCAGGTAATGGGATATCCATTACAAATTTCAATATATTACCAAAAATAGTATATGACCGTGGTCATTGTGATCAGATTATATCGCTCAATGAAACAAATATTGTGGAAAACGTTCCCACGTTTTTTTCAGAATATCATTTCGTACCAGACACAACAATCAGCCAACTTGCAGAGAGAAACGACATTTACCCAATTGCAACCATTGGTGCAGTTTTCACACTCGCGAGAAAAGTTGGCTCACAACACATTCTCCATATAAAAGATGGAGACTCAGACAACAACAAGGCAATGGTACCATTCTCCATACCAAATTTTGTCCTTTACTTTCACATGCTCATATATCTCAGTTATCTTACACAACTATTAAATTGTTCCATGTTGCAGCTACAATTGTTCGACACCTATTCAAATTTATTTTCCTCGATGGAACAATAATTGCATAAAGGGAAATTTCCAATTATTCTCTTCAAAAATATAACAAATAAAAGAGATGTTAAAGAAAGGATCTTTCGCACAACCCAAGCAACATTTGTAACAAAATTGCGAACAAACATAGTACAGGATCTCAAGAAACTAACTAGCTCGACAATTGTTGTATGTATACATATGCAATTCCATCCACACTTTGCACATAAAAATTGCCTTAAAAAAATTTGTGCAACTTTTTTTTTGTACACATATATATTATATTGTTCAATATATTAACTACTATGCTCACATGCGTAGGTTGCGGGTTTTTTGGTTGCAGCAAATGCATACTCAACCCCCTTTGAGCCTGTATGTGCCAAATTCAACTCTCCTGCTTTAGCCTCTGCTTTCATAAATGATGGCACAATTTATTGTCTACGATGCAGTAAAAAATGCCCTTACATATATAAACATTTCCTCAATGTTTCCATTTAAACCCTCAACAACACAATTGTACATTGTACAATTAGACAACCTGTATTACAAGATGTGCTTCATGGGTTGGCAAAATTTTCATATGAAGTATACCTACAGAAAAAGGAAAACATTGTCTGTATGTTACACGACTTTCGCGTCCATAGAAAATTTACATTAAATGAGGAGAATGTCATACTGCATATCGACTGAACCAAAAAAAAAAAAAATCATATCATGCGTTCACAAGAAACGAAACAATCTAATCTATATTTGTCCATGCTACCCAATCAAGATATGAATAGAGTTTTCCAATGCCATGACAAAGTGAACTGGAAGCGCATAAGATTGTTGAGTCCAGGAATGAGAAACATGAGGAAATAACTCATACAAAGTACCCAACTGTGAATAAATCAGGTCCATCCTTTCAACCGTCAAAATGGCTTGCTCATCTGAATGGAACCATCAGACATTTTCAATAATATTGAAAATTTGGCATTGTTCAAACTCCATTAAGTTAAATGATGACACTATTTTCCATAACTATTAATGTTAGAACATTGTCAGGTCAACGTGATCTTAGCTCATAGTAATATCAGAAGAAAATGTTCATAGTGATCTTGTTTCATAGTAATATAGTAATCAAAAAAATTATTGGTTCCCATTTGGGGATTTGGTTATATATGGGATACAATGCCCAATCTCCACTGATTTTTTCCTGTCTTGTGTTTGGAAGACTTTTGTTCATGTGCTTTCGTATTGTAGTTCAAGGTTTTCATGGGCCCGGTTTTTGAATTATGGTTGGATAATAGATTCAGGATCTTAGAGATTTTTCTATGATCTTAATTAATATACAAGACTTGCCTTGCCTTTTAAAGTAAGTTATGTTAAGCAAATGTAATATGTAGTTCATTTTAGCACTTTTACTTGATTGATGAAATTACCAAAATTCTTCTTCAAAAGTATTTTGAAATAAAAGGATATATGCTAGTTGAAGTCAAGTGGGACTATGATATCAACCAAACAAAATTAAAATTAAATTCGTCGTTGTTATACTTATGGTCAAGTTGACAGTACAATAATTTTACTTGAACAACCGTCCATTGACTTTTCTATAGCTTTTTTATGCTTCTCTTATGCAAACACATCCTGGAAAGTATAACTATGACTCACTTTCTCTATTCATTGATTGAAGAGCATGTACATCCATCTAATGCACTTCATAGTTACTGTTAATACCATCAATGGGGATTTGTTAGAACCAATTCCCACTTCCGAAAATTTCCCTCCCCTTTCTTTTTCCCCTCTACTTTCCCTTTCTGGTTACTTAGTTGTTTTTCAAAAAATGTCTAAGTGCACGGGTTGGTGGATTCATGCGTTCACATTTACATTCATGCTTTTATATCACGAGTCCAACCGACCACTTCCCCATTCCATACTTAGCCACTTTTTCGATCGTTGGTTCCTGGCTAGGCGGACTCAATATTGCACTTCCATTGTTCCACGCCCTGCAAATAACACCCGAAGTTCCCCGATATACAAATTGACAACCGAATTCCCCTTTATTTTTCCCCTCTAATTTATCTTTTAGGTTACTTAGTCATTTTTCTAAAAATGTCTCATGATTTTATTTCACAAGTTCGACCGACCACTTCCCCATTCCATACTTAGCCACTTTTTTTATCGTCGATTCTCGGGCAGGTGTGCTCAACATTGTGCTTCCATTGTTCCATGACCTACAAACAACACATGGAATTCTGCGATATACAAATTGACCGTCGAACTCTGTCATCATGCCTTGTTCTGTGTTACACATTTTGCAATCAAAAGTTCGGAGACATACAATTTGATCGACGGGCCCTCACGTCTCCTGAGTATAACTAGTGACCCTATTTTGAAGCCTGACCGACTGCTTTCCATACTTGTCCATTTCTTGGAATCTATTTCGTGGGTCATCGGGTTGGTGGGTTCACAAAATCTCCAATCCTTAATCGCTCTTTGTTGTCCCCGCCACCTTTTCACTTCTTTCTAAGTATTCAATTATTAAGCTTTAATGCTAACAACTCATCATGCAAGAACTATAAAGATTGTCATTAATGAGAAAAAGGCTCAAGGAGATCTCTCATTAATACGCATTAAACCAATATTTGCGGAGGGTTATATTATCCCTTCCGAGTGTTCATTTCAAACATCATGGAATCTATTTCATGCATCGTCGGTTTGGAGGCTTCACAAAATCTCCAATCCTTAATCACTCTTCGTCGTCCCCGCCACCTTCACACTTCTTTCTAAGTATGCAATTAGTAAGATTTAATGGTAACAACTCATTACGCAGGAACCATAGAGATTGTCATTAATCAGCGAAAGGCTCGAGGATATCTCCCATTGATACACATTAAACCAAGATTTGTGGAGGGTTATATTATCCCTTTCAAGTGTTCATTTCAAACATCATCTGGACCAAACAGATGTTCTCGTCAATTTATGGTAGCAACTCGACAAAAGTTATGTGGAGATACAATAAACACCTTCGGGCATGATGACCAGAACTTCCATTGGTCCAGGGCATATTCTTACTACTCATCCCCTTCCGCCCAAAAGGAAGTAATTTGGACATCTGGAATTGCTCGAGCAGGATGTGTCCCTGAAGTCTTTGATTGTAAGGAGATGGTCTCTTAGTGCTCCGAGAGATATATTTCAATCCAAAGAATTATTCAATTGTGGGACCAGTCTCTTGTTTCTTTGTCACCTCAAGTCTTCCACAAGATGTTGAAATTGCTCAAGCCAACATTGACCTTTAGAGGAGAATACTGCAAGGAGTTCCTAAAAAGAATGATAATCAGTTTTGTATGTATGTTCAAGAGCTTGTTGATTCCTTCTGCATGTTGTTGCACTAGATGAGCAACACATAATTGTATGCATGTTTTTTTTTTGTAAGTCCTCTACCTGCATTTATGAAAAGTATGTTCAATGCTTCAGTGCAAAGAAATCAATCCAATGTCTATGGATAAATATGTATTAGCCACTATTTTTCTTATAGATTTACTATTAAAAAATTGCCTTGGAATCTTGGTTGGGGCTTCTTTGTTGGATTTAAGAACTTCTCGTTTGCATGGTTCGATAGTCTCGTAATTCTGAAATATTGTATTGACTCAAGTAATTTGATAAAATATTAAGCATGGAACAATTATGTGACAATGCCTTGATTTGATCACATGAGGCTTCTACGGAAACATAAATGAATTTCACACACAGTTTCAAACCAACATCCAATTCCATTCATAATGTAGATAGAACATAGCAACACTAACTCACGACGCGGGATTTGGGGCCCCATCCAAGAAGTTTCGTTCTCATCTCAACCTTACTCAGCGAGCGATCTCTTATTTCCCTCTTGCTTCCTTGATTCCTTCACTCGAGAAGGAAGCATACTATTGGTTTTCCATCCCCTAACCTCTATTTGAGCACTTTTACTTTAGTAATGAAATTACCAAAATTCTTCTTCGCAAATATTTTGAAAGAAAATGATATATGCTAGTTGAAGCTAAATGGGGCTATGATATCAACCACACAATTAAAATTCAATTTCCTCGTTGTTATACTTACGGTCAAGTTGGAAGTACAATAAGTTTCTTTCAACAACCCTCCATTAATTTCTCTGTATCTTTTCGATGCATCTCTTATCCAAACACATCCTGGAAAGTATAACTATGACTCACTTTCTCTATTATTTGATTGAAGAGCCTATAGAGCTATCTAATTGACTTCATAGTTGTTGTTGCTCCTAAATTCTGTACATGAGTGTTAAAGGGCAGAGCCAGACCACCGGAAGTTTGGAATGGTCGTTCTGTTGAATTTGTTGGTGAGTTAGAGGGTGGTTTCACCAAGACAAAAGCATGGTAAAATTGGCAAGATGATATGGATGAGGGTTCTCCTTGGATGGTAGCAGAGTAATGAAAAACAAGTGAAATAATAGAGATAAAAACATAGGGAAACAACAAACCATTCAATGAATAATTTGTTGTAAGAATTTTAATACTTAATAATATGTCAAGGCATTAAACAATGTATCAAAAACACAATTACTCCCACAGGTTGCAATAAAAAAAAACATCATCAAAGCATTAGATGAGGCACTCCAGTTGCTTGAAATGACCAATAGCCCAATCTACCAAATCAACCTCCCTATTATCGGATCGAAAAAGATGAATATTATGGGATCAGAGAATTTTTTTGTGTGAGAATTGAATTGGAATTTTTTTTTTACTTATTCTAGTTTTTTTAAGGCCTTATCACAATAAGAATGAAAAATTATGCTAACCCATTATTATCTACAAAATCCAAACATCAATAGCGCCTGTAAATCAACTATACATAATTATAGCCAAAAATCAAGTTATAGTTTATATTTGCATTTGCTCACACCCTTTTTAATGATACAAACACAATACAAAACGAGTATGTGGATAAGATATTGGACTAGAAAATGATGATTTGGCAACAATGGGGTTTGTTTGAGACCAATTCCTGCTTTCTAAAATTTCCCTCCCCTTTTCTATTTTCCCACTCTCTTTTATCCCCTTATTTTCCCTCTTCTATACTTAACCGAATTACCTTTTCTTTTTCCCCTTTACTTTCTCTTTCTATTTACTTAGTAATTTTTCCGAAAATATCTAAGTGCACGGGTTGGCGAACTCATGGGTTCACATTTTCACTAATGTTTTTGTATCACGACTCTGACCGACCACTTCACCATTCCATTCTTAGCCACTTTTTCGATCATGGGTTCTTGGGAAGGCGAGATCTAGATTTCACTTCCATTATTCTATGACCTACATACAACACCCGAAGTTCTTTGATATACAAATTGACCGTCAGACTCCCCTATCATGCCCTCTTCCGTGTTACACATTTTGCACTCAAAAGTTCTAAGACATACAATTTGACCATCAAGCCCTCATGTCTCATGAGGATCCCTTGTCACCCTATTTTGAAGCCTGAACGACCGCTTTCCATACTTGGCCATTTCTTGGAATCTCATTAGCGGATCGTCGGGTTGGTGGGTTCACAAAATATCCAATTCTTAATCGATGTTCCTCGTGCTCGCCACCTTCGCACTTCTTTCCAAGTATGCAATTAGTAAGCTTTAATGCTAACATCTCATCATGCAACAACCGTAAAGATTCTCATTAATGAGCGAAAGGCTTAAGCAGACAGTCACACTAACTATCCCTACACAAATTTTCGAGAAACATGTAAAAAAGATCTTTCCAGGTAATGGGATATCCATTAAAAATTTCAATATATTACCGAAAATGAGTCTGACCGATCGCTTCCCCATTCCATACTTAGCCACTTTTTCGATTTTGGGTTCCCAGACAGGCGGGCCCAAGATTGCGCTTCCATTTTCCGTGACCTACAAACAACACTCAAAGTTCCGTGATATACAAATTGACTGTTGGACTACCCCATCATGCCCTCTTCCATGTTACACATTTTTCACTCAAAAGTTCTGAGACATACAATTTGATTGTCGGGCCCTCACCTCTCTTGAATATCCCTTTTGACCGTATTTTAAAGCCCGACCAACCGCTTTACATACTTAGCCATTCCTTAATCGCTCTTCCCCATCCCCACCACCTTCACACTTCTTTCTAAATATGCAATTAGTAATTTTTAATGCTAACAACTCATCATGTAAGAACCATAAAGATTGTGATTAATGAGCTAAAATCTCGAGGATATCTCCCATTAATACGCATTAAACCAAGATTTGTGGAGGGTTATATTATCCCTTCCGAGTGTTCATTTTAAACATCATGGAATGTCTTTCACGGGTCGTTGGATTCACAGAATATCCAATCCTTAATCTCTCTTCGTCATCCCCGCCACCTTTGCACTACTTTCTACGTATGAAATTAGTAATATTTAATGCTAACAAATCATCATGCAGGAATCGTAGAGATTGTCATTAATGAGAAAAAGGCTCGATGAGATCTCCCATTCATATGCATTAAACCAAAATTTGTGGAGGGTTATATTATCCCTTCCAAGTGTTCATTTCAAACATCGTCTAGAGAAAACGGACGTTCTCGTCAACATATGGTAGCAACTCGACAATAGTTATGTGGAGATATAGTGAACATCTTCGGGCGTGAGGACCAGAACTTCCAGTGGTCCAGGGCATATTCTTACTACTCATCCCCTTCTGCCCAGAACAAAGTAATTTGGACCTCTGGAATTGCTCGTGTAGGTTATGTCCCTGAAGTCTTTGATTGTAAGAAGGAGGTCTCTTGGTGCGCCGAGAGATATATTTCAAGCCAAAGAATTATTCCACTACGGGACCACTCTCTTGTTTCTCTGTCACCTCATGTATTCCGCAATATGTTGAGATTGTCAGAGCCAACATTGACCTTTAGAGGATAAGACTGCAAGGAGTTCTTAAAAAATCATGATAACGGGTTGGACCTCTTACCCGAGTTCCTAGAAGACCCGACGACAGTTCCTGAAGATATCACATGGTTGCAAGTTAGTTCATTTATAAATCCATTCCAGGAAATTACCTGGTTGTTTACAAGGATAACGGGACAGGAATCCACAGTAAACATTTCATGCATGATTCTTTATATTTTGTATTTCACAGTCAAGGAACATGCCATTTTTTATTGGGGGAAGTTGATTTCCATTGAAATTTGTTCCAAATTGTCACGATTCAAATAGGAGAAGAAAGTGTATATGTCATCCTACTTGGTTTTCACGATAGTGCATTGCTATCCATTTCCAAAACTGTTTGTGTCCAAGAAGGTAAACTATGAATTTGACCTAGTAACCTTTTAGTACCAGGCCTTATGGAGGCACAAGGCCTCCCATTTTTTTTATGAGGTTTTTAATGACTTTGTCTCAGTTTTCAAAGATTTATTGTTAATAAAGGATGCTCCTCAGAGATCTGACCAGGAAACCAAGTTTCTGGATAGGAAGGGGACACTTGAACAAATGGATAATTATAGTGTAATAATTATTTTTGGCTCCAAGGAAAATCCTACTTTCCTTCCATGTCACATTACAGAAAAAATGTTTGTTACAGAAATAGAAAGGTGTTCGACAACACAGGTATTCCAACAGAGGACGAACACCTTCAGTAACCACTCACATAACCAGATCAAAGATCAACACACCGATGTTTTCACGTGGTAAAACCCCTACGGGGAAACATCCACGGCCCCAGCCAACGTGGCCACTTGGAGCAGTTTATTAATGCAAAGAAAAAGATTACAGAGCGATTTTACAAGAGATTTTCTCACAATCGATCATCGGCAAATGACCCTCCATCCTCTTTAAATAGAGATCATGGACCAATCGGGTGTTAAGCCATGGATCAATGGCCGTTAAGATCGAGGATAGTATGAACCGTCGGATCACTCTATGTCGGGAACATATCATGACCGTCAGATTGCCTAACTACAAATACATACTAATGCATACTAAAGAAACACACTTTTACCTAAAAAATATTAGACCAAATAGATCTTAACTAACTCCTAAGTGTCTAAATATCCTA
>ML783708.1:261961-287053 GCA_009831015.1 Picea engelmannii
GTAATCCGATACAGGCCTTTACTTCTTAATAAATCTTCCATATGGGATCTCCATTGGAAGTAGTTGTCGTTGGTAAGCATGACAGTACTTATAGAAGCCATATTAAATATGTAGATAATGCAGATTTAAAACCTGAAACTAATGATCTGGATGGAAAGATATCGAAAATTTGTGCGGTTTTAAAAAAAACGGCACTGAAAACGGACTTCCGATGTGAGAGTTATGCCCCTTTTAAAAAAGGCATACACGGTAACCAAATAACCACATGATAGTGTAAGCTACTTTATGAAGTAACCCACTTTTATAAAGAGAAGTGGGGATCACTTTTACAATGAGGTTACCTTATAACAGAAAAGTTGCATGCAAAATAACTCTAAAATAAAATATAAAGCTACTTATAGTGATTCACTTTTATACTTGAAGTGAAATGCACTTTACAATTTTTAGCATGAACTTTTTCAAAAAAAGTAACAAAAGAGAGACTTGAACTCAAGACCTCTTACTTAATAAGGCAAGTTTTAACCAACTGGTCTAGCAAAACATATTGTAATGTTCAGAAGGAGGATTGTTGTTTTTGTTGTTGTTGTTGTTGAAGATGACCTTGGAGAGCATGCTCCAAAACAACTCTTTTCACACAAGAAAAAAATTTCGCTTCTCGATGACAACAAGGGTTAGATCTCGGTTATCTTACCCGGAAGATGCACCTTTTCCTATCTGTTTCTGATTTTCTGAGATCGCACAAGGCGCGAGGCAAAGAGAATACGCGGATCTAAAAGAGTAGCAGCCCGGAAAAAAAAATACAAACCGAAATAAAATCAAAACTTTGCAAAAATTTAAAAATGCGTACTCAGACTTTATACCTCCGGATTCTGACTGTAATGGTCGTATCTTGGGAAAACGGAAACCTTTTCGAGTGAAACGAAAAATGTTCTTGAATGAAAAGCGTGCTCCAGACACAATGGAACATTCCTTTCAGCCCAAAAATGTACATAAATGCCATAAAATGGAGATGAGGCAACTCGGTTTCATGATCTCGATCTACAACAGGAGCGGGTCTTCAAACAGGCTCTGATACCATGTTCGACAACACAGGTATTCCGACAGAGGATGAACACCTTCAGTAACCACTCACATAACCAGATCAAATATCAACACACCGATGTTTTCACGTGGTAAAAACCCTACGGGGAAACATCCACGACCCCAGCCAACGCGGCCACTTGGAGCAGTTTATTAATGCAAAGAAAAAGATTACAGAGCGATTTTACAAGAGAGTTTCTCACAATCGATCATCAGAAAATGACCCTCCATGCTCTTTAAATAGAGATCATGGACCAATCGGGTGTTAAGCCACGAATCAATGGTCGTTAAGATCGAGGAGAGTATGAACCGTCAGATCACTCTATGTCGGGAACATATCATGACCGTCGGATTGCCTAACTACAAATGCATACTAATGCATACTAAAGAAACACACTTTTACCTAACGAAATATTAGACCAAGTAGATCTTAACTAACTCCTAAGTGTCTAAATATCCTAACAAAAGGAAATACAACTATTGGTTGCATTTTTTCCATGAGAAGAGAAAAAAAAAGTTCATTCCTCTACCTTGGAAATTTGGGGACTTCGTGTTCAAGAACATCAACAAGATTGATGAATTCCCAGGCCATTTCAACAACTTGAACCTAAGATATACTGAAAGACTGAGAGGGTATGACCCTAATGGGATTTTTGTAGAACATTTACTAGCAGTTGGCTTCAACAATTAATTTATCCGTACACTCATGAACAAAGACAGAGACAATGATGAGAACACTCTTTCTCCTGATGCTGGCGACCTAGAGACATTGCAAAGCACCAATGAATTGTACAAACGATAGGGAAAAGGCCCTAGTGAAAAGAGTGTCCAATCCCCAACTACCACTCCCAAGAGTACGACATCCTGGAGCATCGCTACAACGTCCCAGCCCAATAAGAAAGAAATCCACAACTCTTCAAACGGAGGAGGAGATATGAACCCTCCTTCGAGTAAAATTGATAGTTCTCACAAGCTTCTCGTGAGGAAGAAGATAAAAAACATTGTGCAAGTAGCGGAAGAGCCCGGAACTAAAAGTGATATATATGTCTTCTCCCTTGAAGACATGGAACAAGAGACTGATCTCGAAAATGTATTCCCCAACTTTGATCAGCCTGGGTATGTGATCCACCTTAATCCCCTAATGGAAATAGTCGAGACCGATATTTTTTACGAATATCACGTCCCCGGGCTGATCAAAGTTGGGGAATATGTTATTCCACCTCTTTAAATAGAAATGTCTAAAACAAGGCTGATAACTTCCAATTTCTTCTTTTCAGGTCTTGATGTCTATCGTCGCCCACTTCTTCTTTCTACAATCCTATTTCTTGTACTTATTTCCTTTATGGTCCGCAAGAGCCCCAATCCCAGTCTATATGACAAACACATTCAAATTTCGAGGAATATGTAACAAACATTATTATTTTTTGAGAAATTTCAAAGAAAACTATTTCGGGAACAATCTCATGAGTGTCTTGTAACCCTATTTTCGAAATGCAAAGTTAGTTCTCTTTATGCATGCCGGTCATCTTCTTTTATTTTTATGTGCTTAGAAATATTTATCTTAAACTATGTCGGATGTCAGGAAATTGTGATTATTTAATTTGAATGTTTAATGTGTGTGATTCCTGGTCCTATTTTCCAAGAACCTTTATTTCAAAAACCAAAAAAAAAATCTATCATTTTGTATTTCTTTAAATCATTACGAAGGACTTTCTCTAAGTCCCACATTTGAACTATACATGCCCCAGGAAAAACTTAAAGAGGAGTACCACATCTATAAAAACGTAGTAGGATTGACATCCTCGTTAGGTTGTCGTTTCGGTCCTAACATATTCAAGGGTCAACAAACTTGTAAATATATCTGCAAGAATATCCGCAAAAATAAAAACCTTCAAAAAAATTTATCGTTGCCAAAAAACAATCAACTAGATAGACATGTTACAAATATATCAATTGGTACTATACTGAACTTTCATAAACATATTACAAATATTTCATTTGGATAGAAATGTTACAAAGATGCCATATTCCTGGAGAGGAATTGCAGATCAACCTCTGCAAAGTGAGCTTGCTGCTCATGGAAAAAAGTTTCAGGAAAAGGGCATCTTCCTCTGTCTCGACACCTTCTTTTCACATAGTTTAAATTAAATTCAATGAGTTGAAAACTTGTGAAAATAAACAAGCATGTTAGGTGTGTGTTAATATATAAAAAAAACTAGCAAACACAAATGTCACACAGGAAGATCAAAGAATCTTCGACACTGAACACATTTTCAAAAAACATTATATGGGTTTTTTTTCCACCACATATAACTTTATTTATCCTAACACATATAGAGACAGGTGTTGGCATAGGGGAAGACCCATGGTTCAACGCTCAAGAGCGCAACAAAAAAACCCTAACTACTGACCCTTTCGGCAACACCTGCGAAGTAGATGAAGTCTCACCCGAGGTAGAGGCAAGGGTGGTTGCAGGACTCAGATGTTTGCAACCTTAGCTGGGACACAGATCTGTGACTACACACTTCGCGCAACACTTAGCATTTACAGTCATTACCAGTACTTAGCTTACTTGCAACTCTTTGATCACAGAGATCCAACTTATCTCCCCCTACTTACTTCGCCTATGCATCTATTTATACATACAAAAGTGGGCCTAAGAGTGGGTAAACCCACAGGCCGACATCCCTTTCTCGTTAGATTAACCCAAAAAGGACCCAAAGTGGGTCGAGATCCCGTTATCTCTGCTTCGCATCGCGTTCCATCTTTGACAGGCTGTCGAAGTCCCAAAATGGTCAAATCTGACCAAGTATTCCCCAAAACTTGGTCAAGGGCCAACATGCCCCCAACACTCACCTGTGACTCGTCTCGAGTCACTCAAGTCTACGCAATTCTTCTTCAAATGCCTTGAACTTGGCTCGAGCTTCTTCGACCTACTGTAGTGCGACAACCTAGAGCTAAGTGAATTCTTGGATTATTGCGTCATTTACTGGCCCTTCCAGACGTTGTTCTGTGGTGATGACAATTTGTTAAAGATTGGCTCCATGGCTTTCAATGTCGGTGAATAGTTGGCATGCCTTTTCTTGGATTGGTTGAAGTCGGTGGGAGACTTCCATCACTTTATTTTGCAGCGTGTGTACCTGTTGTTGGGTGATGCGTTGTTCTATAAACCTCTTCATTATTTCGACTAGGGTCAAGGTCTTCATTTGTGCTTGTAGTGTCTCTGCATTTTGCATTGCTTCTTGGAGTTGTACTTATAATGCGTGCAACTCCGGATTCTCTGCGAGGTTTTCAAGAGTTTGGGCGCTTCTAATGCACAAATTTTTGTATTCCAAGGCAAAGGTTTTTAATCGGTCGACCGTGTTACGAGCAGTTGCCTCTCTCATGTCTCTTATTTCTTGAGGAGTCTCGGGCACGGTACGAAGTTCCAGGTCTGCGATGCACTGCTAAAGTTGTTGGATGACTTCTTCAAGTTGTGTCACCTGTTGTGGAACATGTTCTTCAATCTTTATTTCTATGACCGTCACAGAGCGAAGTGCTCTGTGAACCTTTTCCTGTACTTCAAGTTGCTCTACTAGCAACTGTGATTTTTCCTCATTCCACTTCGTTGTTAGGGTAATATTTTCCTGATCTAACTTACTCTGTTGTTCTAGAAGTGCATTTTGTACTTGTGTTAAAGCCTGGGTGTCTTGCACTGTGTCTTCTTGAGCTCATCGAAGGCGAGCTTCAACTTTATTAGTGATCTGATGTAATTGGGTAGGCTCATCATCTGTTCTTGTTGTTGCAACTGCCAAGGGCGCAGTAGAAGTTGCTCGGATGGACTGGAGTACCTGCTGCATTCCTTGAAGTTCACCCTTGATTCGGCTGAATAGCAACTCCTACTTCGCTTCTTGTCTTTTTGCGATCTCTTGTGAAGAATCATTCAGTGTAACGGTTAAGAAGTCAAAGTCATCTGGTGTGAGGGTAGTCTTAAATGTATTTTGGGTAGCCTTAGCTTTCTTTCGGGACGAGGGCTTTGGTGGGGTAGTCTTCCTTTTCTTGGAGGGATCCTCCTCTTCTCTAGGTGAAGTAACCTCACCTTTATTTTGCTCGACTTCTGTCCTGCCTAGTTCTTCACCATCACCTCCTTGTGCAGGTGAGATCGAAGTGGTCTTCATAGATGTGCTATGGATATCTTGAACTTAAACATCGTTCTTAGTCTTACTCGGTCCAGGTGTATTCAGCATAGCTTTAGAGTTCTCCTCGTCGGACATTTCTACGGGGTCTGTTGAAACAAGGAGGTCCACCGACCATTCTTTGGTAATCTGTTCTAAGTCTTCTTCTGTCAACTTATAATCAGACTGAAGTTATTCTTGGTGCTCATCAGCGCGTGGAGTCAAGTATATAAAGTGGTGATCCGTGCTGAACTTCATCAAGGGTCTAAACCTATGAAGTGTGTTCGGGGTGATGCGTGGTGTAGACTGGATTGCATTCCTCAATTGGTTGTAATAGGCGTGGAAGACGACATTGGACTGCCACTATTTGTTCATGTCATTGGAGTACCATAGCGTACAGAACTTCACAGCCAGTGGTTCGAAGGGTTCAATCTCTAGGAAAGTGACACCCTCTAGTAGCTCCCAAGCGATAAAGACAATTAATATGAGTAACCAACTGAAGTGGAACTCATACCCTTGGTCTTATGCTTCTATGCAATCAAGCTCTAGCTGGTTTACAAGATATTGTGCCCAGTTCATTTGCAGTCCCTCGGCACACTTCTCTGTGAGGTCAAATACAAATCCAGTCACTTGTGTTGGTATATTCTTCTAAACTAACTTGTCGGCGATCAACTGATAGGAAAGGCGCACTGTGCCATTTTCGATAGAGGCTACCTTGTAGCCTTACGTTCCCTTCACAACATCGCCATAAGTCTCTTTAATCCTCTGTGCAAGAATGCGGTCCAATGTCTTTCCTGGGTAAAACTTCTGTGAGTCAGAACCTTGCATACTAAGTCATGTGATCTGATTGATCAAGGTCGGATCCACAGTGATACAGTGGTCTAGCCATAAGTATCCTTAGTGGTAGTAGGACAGCAGCAACTTGACACATGTGTTGACTTCCTGGTGTTTTCCGAAGTGTGGGATCTTCATTACATTAAGGAGTGTGGACTGTGCAATGTTCTGGGTCCATGACTATGGGACAATCTCAGAGTTCTTTCCTTTGGTTCTGTTTAAGTACTTATGCGGAGCTAACATGTTGTAAGCTTTATGATCTCCGAGGTTAAAATCACTAAATTTCAGTGTTGCAAGCTTATCCTGATCAGCACGGACTGTGCACACTCCTTTCAGGAGGTACGCAGTGATCAAATCATACTCGAACTCACAAGGAATGTTGTCACGGTTGATGGCACCGCTTAAAGGGGGTAATTACATCGGCAGAATGCGTGGGATAATCTTGGCATTTGCAATGTCATCCTTGTGCTTAGTTCTTTGTTCTGCGTCGACTCGAGATGTCCCTACTCGAGTAGTCGATGGGGAGGCATGTACTCTTGTCATGGATGAAGCTTGAATACCAGTGGACGCTCTTCTTTCCGACATGACTCTCTCAGTCATTAAAAACTTCTTCAACTACTTTCTCAACAACGTTGAGCATATCCGACATATAAACTCAGAAAAGATAATCGGGGTCACGATGATCTCAAATACTGCACTAGGATGAACAATATGCTTGCAATGATCACGGTATACAATCACTAGTTCTGTGGGCTTTGAATTCTCAATTTGGCAAAAGTGTTCTTCGGGCAGGGCGCGACAGGTTAAATAAGAAATTTGGCAACGACCTTCTTGCATTGGGTATGGACCCTCCATTAATTCCATTCTATCTGTTTTGATGCTGGCTAACAATCTAGTAGTGACCCATAAATGTTTTCTGACCTGTTCGGAGCGGCAGTCAAATGGACATATTGGCCTCCAACGACTATATTGCTTTGCCATGGTGAAGTTCCATAGGTCGTTTTCCTGATATTCCGGCGAAGCTCGAATTCTTTAATTTTTCTTTCTGCGATGCTCCATCTGGAATCTCCTATAGTTTTTTAATATTCACCCTCTTCTTACTTAACTTTCTAGCCTTCTTCCTAGTGAGCTTCGTCTCAGTGGTTCTTTTCCCGTTTTGATTCCTATCTTCCTTGGATATAGTCACTTTGTGTTGTTGAGGTTCTTTCTTAGGGTTCATGGATAACATCTCTCCTTTATCTGTGATAGAGACTTCAGTCTTCTATGAGTCCTCTGGTGTTATGGTAACTTCGACATATGTGTTCCTAGTGTGATATAACTTTGATCTGTCCTTCTGTTCTTCAATCAACTGTGCGATCCTTCTAGTCATGAAGTCTTTTAACTCTTGTCTCTGTTGTTCTAAAACTTTTTCTTCTTCCTTCTTTCTGGCTTGATCTCTTTCGATCCAAGGATTTCCAAGTAACATAGTAAACGGGGCGATGTCCTCAATAAACTTGATGATCTCAAAATCTTTCTCTGTCGAAGTTCCATTAGCATTCATAGATATCCGAGTGAGACTTCCACATAGGTTTCCCAGTTTTCCTCTAAATAACCCTATTCCACTTAGGGATGGAGTCATAGCAAGTCTCCCTATAGCTTCCCAAGTTCTTTCTGTCATGACATTGACATGTGTTTCCTCATCCAAAACACAGTTAATGTCGAAGTCTCCTATCCTTACTTAGATGCATTATTTTTCTTTAAAGGTATCTGATAACTTGACATGTCGGTGATCATTCAAGGTGTCTTTCAACTGCAGTAACATATTTTCTAACTCTTTCTGAGGTTCTGTTATTTCTGGGTCTGTCTTAGGGTTTTCTTCTTTCAGATTCATTCTTTAAATCTTAGCAATCATTCTAGGGAAATATAATACTTCATGGTCCAAAGCCTTACAACATAGACAACTCGTTCTTCCACCAGGGCACTCCTTAGCTAGATGTCTCGGTCCTCTGCAATTGTAACCTAGGGCCAATTCTCTCTTTCTTTTAAATGGTCCCCAACTTCCTTTGTTCTGCGCACTAGGATCATGGTAGCTATCCTGCAAGAAATTCTTTCTAGAATCTTGCATCCATTTGTTAGTCCAAACATTCTTTCTATGCATAAGTATAACATATCTATCATTATTCTTATCAAATCTATTCATATCAAACTTTCTTTCATCTAACAATGCCCTAGTATTCAAGCTAGGACAAAATCTATCAATCATACCTAAATTCATGCTTCAGAAACAAAAAATTCCACTTATCTTACTTCTATAGAGCACAAAGATTTTAGATCTAAGACTTTTAACTATTCTTACCTTTATCAGAGCACAGGGCTTATAGATCTTACCTCTTTCTTTCAAATTTGACCTCTTTCTTGGCATAAAGCTTCATAGTTCAAGTAGAATACTGCACGCTAAGGCATAGATCTACGCACAGAGATTATTTTGCACAAAGCTTATTCTTATCAGTTCCCAGCAATCACAGTTGTTACACATGATTTTGGTCACTCTGGTGATGTCTCTACAAGTGATGTATTCAGGCTCCCATGAGGACTTTTTGCCTGAGAAAAGTGACTGTTGTCTCCTTCCAAAAAACACATTTTTAAGATGAGTTTGCAGGCTTCCTATATTACAGGGTGCGAAAATCCTTCATTCTCACAGGAAACCCAAAATTAGGGTGTGAACTGTTCAAAGTCTGCTCTTTAGGTAGGGTGTGAACCTGTTTCAAAGCTTGGAAAAGAGAAGAGGTCATGAAGGTTCTAGAAGGGAATCTTCTAGAAAATGAGTTGGAATTCACATGGTTGGCATCCTACTGACTTCTCAGATTTAGTGGGATCATCCTCATCCATTTAACCATCACTCCTTCTCTTATATATTGAAAGTTTTCTCATGGAAAAGGTTAAGCAAGATTGAATGAAGAATTGGTGAAAGAATTGTGTGAAGAACTCTATTTTGATAGAAGCTTGAAGACTCTATTTGGTCTATCAAGTTGTATTGGATCTTCTTCATGCAAGTGCAGAGAAAGTGTGTGTGTTGGAACCAAGGGTCACTGAAAGGAAGCTTGTGACATCAAGGTGATCTGGTTGTATCTTCTACTTTCATTTAATATAATACATCGACATGTCCCTTTCCCATAAAATAACTCTTATTTTATTGCATAACTCCTTGATCATATACATAGGTTGACATTGAATATGCTTTGTTATCTTCACTTTGGTTGGTTTGTGTTTTATTGGACCTGATTTCACAAGAGCACTGGAGCGAAGCGGGAACAATAGAGACCTAAGGAAGTGATATAAAGGTATGTCACTCATTCCTTCTTAGTAGTAGATTCAATGACTGCAACTTAGGGAAAGAGTCATGTCATGTCCTGTTTTGTTCTAGATCTAGGTGGATCTAGGGAGATCTGTTAGTGTCCGCACCTACCGATTTATCCAATATCAAAATTGGTGACTCCACTGGGGATACAACCCATTTTGGTGGTTTTTTCTTGGCCATTTTCTCTTGACCTACCCTTTTTCATTCCCAATCAATCTCTGAGTCTTGAGGATATCCTCATAGACTCCTTGGATCTAGGAGTTCCCTCAAAAGTTCTGTCATTTTTCCAAAATTTGCTTGATTACAGACATTCTCGCACTGCACCTTTCTGTAGCTTGCGAGAATAACTGAGGTTTGCACCCCAGTGTTCAGTTCAGTGCAAACTTCTTGCACCCTACCTGTGTCTAGCCTATGAGAATAACTGAGGTTCACACCCCAGTGCAAACTTCTCGCACCCTGCCTGTGTCTAGCCTGCGAGAATCCTTAATTCTCGCACTGTACCCCACTGTCAGACTGCAAACTCACTTGTAAAAATTTTGGATTAAGTATTTTGTGTCTTCAGATGCCCAGATTGGTTGTTGTGTCTGGAAAGAACTTCTCTGACCAATGATTGAATGCTTCATGACTTCAAATCTCGTGAATGATTAGTTTTCGAAAATCGAAAGCTCTTCTTGTTCATTTTTTCTTAATTTTTACCTCTTGACCTTTTCTTAACAAGGGTATAATCTCCGATTTTGAAATCCAAGTGATTGTTTGATCGGGAGCGTTTGATTGGATTAAAATTTGAGATTAATTGTCCTTTTCAATTTCTTATTACTTGGAAAATTGTTACCCATGTGCATTTGAAAAGATTGGTCTTGTCAGTTTTTTATTTTTGTCTTCATTGAAAGATCGATTTGGGTGTGTGTTGTGTATTTCTTTTTCATTGGTTGCTTAATTTTTCTTAGTTCCATCCCTGTTGCTTGGCTTCTAATAAAAATTAAAGACATTTTCTTTATTTAAGCAACTTTTTATTCGAAAATATTGGCATTCAAGTATTGAAAGAGAATGAATAGGGAATTTGCATTGTTCACGGTTGTTTGATATTACATTTCAAAGAAGATCATACATCGTAGTTCACATTGTTCCAGAAAACTCCTCTTTCCCTCCTGTAAATAGGATTCATTGAACAAAAATTTGTATCATTCATTCCTATTTATGCATTGTTGGGTCAAAGTCCCACACAACATCGGTTTCATTTATGTCTCCTTTTGAGTAACAACAGCCTTTAATGATATTGTGCAATTTTAAAATTCAACTAGTAACTTTTTCTAGGGCTCTTTTACACCAACATTAGCTAGGCTAAAGCTTTGGAATAGGCAGTGAGACACACTCTCTAAAGCACAAAACACACAATAGTATCTTGTGATAAGGAGTGTCAAATTCCATTTGCAGCATTTTGTACTGGGAAGCCCTTCTCACACAAGGGTCAAACCTGAGGTCGCATTGAGATTGACAGAGTTACTCACCCTGCTTTGTTGATATCGGTGTAGAGATTTCACATATTACGAGGGTATCTTGAAGGTATACCCACAATGATGAGTGGAAGCCTCTCAAGCGGATTTCGGGCTAGATACCCTGCCCTTGCATGTGGATCAGACTGTCAATTGTTCCCCCAGGCATTATTGTTGTTGGTGGTAACCTTAGTAGCCTATCTTCTTAGGGTCTTACACAAGGTGAATGTGAAGGGGTAAGTCTTCATGGTACTTGGAATCGACGTTGTCCAGAATCACTTGGGATCCTTGGAGGGTATACCCACAATTGTGTGTGGGAGCTTGCACCAGGGTGTAAGTCCGTTAAGCAGGTCGTCAACGTAACTTTTCCACCCTGGCCCAGCCCCTTCTTGTCTCATCATTGCGACATTGGATTTCATCACCAACTAGTGACTTCGAATTAAAAGGTCTTGTTTGCTTGGTGTTTCTTCCTAGATTTTATTATCACATGTTGTTTGTTTACCCAAGTTGGCCATAGAATTTATTTCATAAAAATTCTAACTCGATCACAATTGACCCTCCACGCCATTCACGTGGAATGCAAGGCCTACCCCCAGAAGATCTGGAAGGTTCTCAACCCTTTCCTACCAACTCAATGGAGGGATGTCCTCAACAGAGTGAATTCCAAGACGTTGCCACTCGACTAGTGGAAAGAACTAACTCTTTAGAATGGTTCTGAATTACCAATTCTCGAGAGGACTTTCGACTTCCTCTCAACTCCGGGAGACGTATTGTGCGAGTGAATTCTTCCATAGATATAGTTGTTCAATCTTCTGGATCACCAACCGGACCTTTCATAGGACCTGAGGGTCAAGATCCTTTTTGGACTACTGGAATTTTTAGATAGGATCTCTTTGGCTCAGGAGCAGGCGTTGATATCACTGTCACACCTGCCTGAAACTTCTGATCCAGACGCAGTACCTTTTACTACTGCCTATTATTTTCCTGGTATAGACACTCCGCCATCTAACCACATCTTGACTATCCCTCTACAAACGGTCCATTACACAATGGTCCTAGATACTACAAGTCCTCACACCAAGATTACAGTGGCTAGCCAAGCCCCCATTAGCACACCGCTTTCTCCCAGATTCACCCCAACCCTTCCACCCAGATATCATGCGTTGAATGCTTCTATTCCTTCTCCTACACAAATCTCATCCGGGACTCCTGGCGTTTCCACTTCTTCTGGGCACCATCTCATTCTCAGTTTTATTCTAAAACTTCCTCGACCCCCTTTTAGAGGACCTCTTCCATCCTCTATCGGAGGCACTGAACCTAGTGGCACCATCCCATCTTTCACACCTAATTACTAGATTCCTGTTGGTGGACAATTTCACCAAGGAGGCCAAACCCAATCCCCTTTTACAGGACAAATCCCAACTAGGACGCAACCCTCGATTGGAGGGAAACCCCCACCGACCCCACCCTATGGACAAAACATACCTCCATCCTTGGCCCAATATTGGAATTATCTTATACAACATAATCCTCACTCGACTGGGGGGAAACAGCCTCAAGCTAGCTCTGTCCTACCCCCTAGTATAGGCCAACCATATCCAGGCACGTCTAATCAAATTTGGGGCTCAAACGTTCAACCCCGCGCCCATGTTCAATGGTAAAACCCTATGAATTACTTGCCTCCACACCAACCACCGAATCTGCCTGGATCTTCACATTATATGAAAACTTTTTATGGTCCCACTGGTCTACTGACGGGACTCCCTCCCCAAAGTCACCAGTACCCACATGTGAATAGACAGTTACCCTTATTAGCCACTCTAGACCTCCCTGATCTATCGAGGATTTTAAATGATCTAATCCGTCACTCTCCTCAATGGCCTGCCATACTGGCCAAACTACCATCCGACATCCCTAAATTCGATGGTAAACTGGGAGAGGACCCAAATAATCATGTAACGACTTTTCACCTTTGGTGCTCATCCAACTCCTTGATGGATGACTCTATTCGTTGATGCTTTTTTCAGCGAACCCTCATAGGTTCCACCACAGAGTGGTATATAGAATTACCACAAGGCTTCTTCACTGACTTCAACACCATCACTATGGCTTTCCTCACCCACTACCAGTTACTGATCTGCTACGAAATGGGAACCGAGATTTTGAGTTATTTCAAACAAACCAAAGCCACTCATATCTCTGATCATATTCACAAGTGGCGACAGAGACGACGTCTCATCAAACTCGAACTTCCTGATCAGTTGCTGGCAGAGTGGTTCACGAAATCATTCGTGAATGACATCGCTCGTGACATCGCCATGGGTGGAGTTGTCACAGAAGAATAGGCAATCAGTTATTCTCAATACCTCGACATCGTTTATTCACAAATGGGTACTCTTTATGACTTACTCCCTGACACACCTCATCCTTCTACTTCCGCTACTTCAACTACTCCTGCTACTTCTCATGCAGCTGACGGTGTGATTGGCACTTTCCATGCCCAACCTCATTCCATCGAAACCTCTAGCCACAACCCCAAACCCATTTCTTCTAATGTTCAAAATGCTCCGTCTCCTACCCCTCCCATCGGCAAGACCTCTGAGGTAAACTCTGTTCAATCTACCCCCGCCGGCAAAAATAAATCCAAAAAAGGAAAGGGTAAGAATAAGGAGGATAAAAATAATCTGCAATCTGAGAAAACCAAAACACCACCTGTTGACAATAGGGATAAGCGCAAACCCTGATACCCTTGTCTTATCTGTGGTGATGATCACTACACTAAGGATTGACCACAACAAGCCAAGGTTACTAAGTTCCTTCAAGGGACCACGAAACCCCCCACTCCAACCGTATTGTCACAACCCTTTCCTTCTCAACAACAGGCCCAATTGGTCATTCATGACCAACCTTCCCCCTCCAATACATCCTATGTCTTAATGTGTACAAGTGATTCAAAGACGAATGACATCACACTTACCACTCGAGCCAAAGATTATTCTTCCTCCAAAGAGAAGGTTGATGCAATACCTCCTTCGTTAGTCCAACCGTCTCCCACGACTCCACCTACCAACGGTCCTCTTCATCTCGAACGACCGAGCCTAGATACAGTTCTTCACCCTCCCCCAAAGGGTGTTGTTCAAAAATCGGTTTTCAATCCTCATGCATGTGTTGCCCAGAACTATAGTATTGTCGAAGATCTGGCCCAAGCACCATCCACGATGTCATCCCTCGAAGTCCTTGAGAGTTGTCCTATACAACGGAAGGCACTATTGAAAGTTATTGGTGGAATCGACCCTACGGATACGAATTTAATAATTTTTGACTTGGAAGATCACATTCCAAGGTTACCTCCTCAACTTGCATTCCAAATCCAAGTTATTGTCTCTGACAAAAACATTTTTAGAACAGTTATTGATGAGGGTGCATCGACGTGCGTCATGTCTATTACCTGTTGGAAAGCCATCGAATCCCCTCCTTTAACTGAATCCCACAACACGCTCAAAGCCTTCAATGGCTCTGGTTTTAAGCCTTACAATGTCCTCCCTTCATTGCCTATTACGTTATAAGGCAAAATGGTCAACGTTGAAGTGGAGGTCTTCGATGCTCCCCTCAATTACAACCTTCTACTTGGCCATAGCTGAATCGATTCCATGCATGCAGTCGTGTCCACTCTTTTCCATGTTGTTTGTTTCCCACATCAAGGAAAAGTAGTTACCGTAGACCAATTGGCCTTCTTTCACTCTGATGCACGTACCGGCAATGTACCTTTCATTGCAAAAACCCTCCCTGGATATGAGAACATCGGTGTGGGTCTTCTTAAAGATTCCTCTTTGATGGGTACTTTCCCCATTCCACCACCTGATGCCCCACATCCATTTGTAGCCTCGATCAACATGATCTCCACCTCTGTTCACGGAACCCCTGTGTCTTACGACCCATGGATGGTACCCAACCCCAACGATCATCTTCGTTATGGCGACGAAATGCCTTTGAGTCTGGTCGAATCCGCTTATCAAGCCATTCCATCAGCAACCCCCTCTCTTGGTGATTTATCTCCAGATCCATTCCGTGTCATTTTTCCTATAGACGAGATGATTGTGTTTGTTATGTCTGTGGAAGATACCCCTTGGGACGATGGACATCATCGTTCCATCCTCTTCCTGGAACAACGCACCATCGAGGGTTACCAATGAATCTCAACGTCATCAACCGTTTTCATCATTTCTACCATTCCCGAGTCTACACACGATATGTTCTATGAAGGGAACTTAAGTAATATCTCACCCACCATCCCCCTCGACATATCCATCAAACCTGGAGTTGTCTAAAATGTGCATATCAGAGCTTTGTGTTCCCATGATGAAGTTGTCACCTACAAGTCTCTTTTCCAAGAATTTCGTGACGTCTTCGCATGGAGCTATGAAGAAATGCCCGGGACTGACCCCAACATTGTGGTACATGAGATTTAGACATACAGAGGCGCTAAACTCGTCCGGAAACAACTTTGTCTGGTCCACCCACGTAAAGAAGTCACTATCAAGCTTGAAGTTGAGAAACTTCTCAAAGCTGGCTTTATTTGCCCTGTGGCTCTAACTGACTGGGTTTCCAATCTTGTTTCAATTGACAAGAAACAAGGCACAATCCACGTGTGCGTTGATTATAGAGACATTAACAAAGCTTGTCCTAAAGACAACTTTCCTACCCCCTTCGTTGACCAGATCGTCGACAATTGTCCCAGAAGTGAAATCTTCTCTCTCGTTTGCATGGTTTTTCCGGATATAATCAAATCATATCAAATCATATATTCCATTCCATTTAAAGAATGTCGACGCAACTTTTCAACATGCTATGTCTTACGCCTTTCACGATATAAAGCACATCGTGCAGCCATATCTAGATGACTTACCCGCTCTTTACATGCACCATGTAGATCATCCAATACACCTCCACGCCATTTTCCTTCGATGTTGATTTTACCATATACGCTTGAATCCACACAAATGTGTTTTTTGCATAGAATCCGACCGACTTCTGGTCTTTATTGTTTCACATCAAGGGATCAGGGTAGATCCTTTGAAGGTCGAGGTGATTCTCAATCTTCCTCCTCCTTCCTCACTAAGCCAGTTACAAAGTTTGCAAGGGAAGGCAAACTTTCTTCATCATTTCATCCCGAACTATGTTGAGCTAACTCTTGGATTTACGCGAATTCTCAAGAAAGGTTCTGAGTTCATATGGGATACCACTGCCAATAAAGCTTTCGAAGCCTTGAAACTATCTTTGACACGTACCCCACTGCTCTTTCCACCTGATTACAGTCGGGATTATTTCCTTTACCTCGCAGCCTCGGACTATACCATCGCTATGGTTCTCATTCAGGAGGATGATTCTCATGACGAACATGTCATCTATTACTTGAGTCAGAGCCTCACGACTACCGAAACCAAATATTTACATGTTGAAAAACTGGCCTTGGCAGCCGTCCAAGCTGTTCAACGTTTCTGGTACTATATCCTTTCTCTCAAGATTACAGTAATTTCTAACTGCAACCCTATGCAACGCATTCTTACACACCAATTGCTAGGGGGGAAATACTCCAAATGGATCGTAATACTCTAGGAGTTTGACTTAGAATTTGAACGCGCTAAGTCCAAGAAATCCTTGGTTTTTTCCAAGTTGATATGCGACCTTCCCTACTCTGAGGGGAAAATGTAGCAGTAGATTCATTACCCGATGAGTCTCTTTTCTTGATTAGTTCCAATGACCTTTGGTATGGAGATATCATCATATATCTCCAGACCCAGACTTTCCAGCCCAATTTGTCTAGTACTGACCGTTGTCAAATACGCTACCAAGCCCGTCAATATATTATTCTCGGTGATACTCTTTATCGTCGTGGGATTGACTTCATTTTTCGACGCGGCCTCACATTTGACGAAGCTGAGAAATCCCTAAATGACTGCCATTGTGGAGCCTGTGGTGGTCACATGTCTGGGTATGCTACTGCCCAGAAGATCTTACGAGCGGGGTATTTTTGGCCTTCTTTATTCAATGATTGTATAGTTGTCGTCCAAAAATGCCATGCTTGCCAAACCTACAACAATAAAATACGATCACACCCTGCTCCTCTACACCCTGTGGTCTTTGTTGGTCCTTTTTCGAAATGGGGTATCGATTTCATGACATGTCACCCTCACTCAGTTGGGGGGCATGGTTACATTATTGTAGCCATAGATTATTTTACGAAATGGGCCGAGGCGATGCCAACATTCGACAATACTGGAAGGATTGCATCATTATTTATATTCATTTACATCATTGCTCAGTTTGGTGTTCCTCAAGCTATCGTTACTGACCACGGTAGCCACTTTAGAAACTTCATGATGTCCGAACTCACTGAAAAGTTGGTTCTTCGCCATGAAAACTCAACACCCTATTACCCATAAGCCAACTGCCAAGTTGAAGCAATAAACAAAATCCTCATTACCATGCTTCGACGAATGATAGGGATTCACAAAACGAGTTGGCACACAATGTTGTTTTCAGCATTGTGGGCTTACCGGACATTCGTTAAGTCTTCTACTGGGTTTACACCATTCTAGTTAATCTATGGTCCAGAATCCATATTTCTTATTGAATGTGAGATACCCTCCCTAAAACTAGCCGTCAAACTTCTCCCAAACACTTCTGTCGAAGAAGAATGCTTGTTGTATCTCATGCAATTAGATGAAACCCGTTGCGACGCCACCCTATTTATAGAAGCCCAGAAAAAACGCGTCAAAACCCAATAAGACAAACATGTCAAGCCACGAGTTTTCTCCGAAGGCAATCTGGTTCTCCTTTATGAACAAGATCAGGATATGCTAGGAGCTGGAAAATTTGAAGCTATGTGGCGAGCTCCTTATATCGTCAGACGAGTTTTGGAGAAAGGAGATTATGAGTTAGTGGACTACGACGGTATCCCTTTGAGTGAACCCAGAAATGGGTTGTACTTAAAGAAGTACTATGCTTAATATCACCTGTGCATGAGTGCTTGTATTTTATTCTATCATATATTTTGTGTGCTTTTTCGTTATTTGGCCTCTACCCTCGACCACTTATCTTGCGTTGTGTTTGGTTTCCAGATGTCAGAGTCTTCGTCACCCCACATTGGCTTCGCCGATGGCACTATCTGTAGTACTCAGAACCTTGCTTCTGTTGCATGGGCAATTTATGCCCCTACAAACGAACTTATCAGTCTACGAGGTGTGTGCCTCGGTCGTGCGACCAATAATATTGCAGAATATAGCATCGTCATCGAATTGTTGATTGATGTTATTTCACTTGATATCTGCCACCTGGTTATACGACTCGATTCGTAGCTAGTAGTACTACAGTTAAGTAACGTCTATGCTATCTGAAGTTCTACTTTATTACGGGTATATTTACGAATTCGCCTCTTGGAACGTTATTTTGATTATATCGAATATCAGCACATTCCTAGATGTCTAAATACATTGACTGATGCATTAGCTAACTATGTGTTAGACAGACATCTGGGACATTTATAAACCAATCACCCATCACATGTATAACACAACACAAAATAAGTCGGTAGAAGCCGTATATATGTATATAATGATCAATTTTTTTTACAAAAAGTTTTTGTCCAAGGATCAAAATCTCAAAATATGAAGCCCATAGCTTATACAAAGTAGCGTTACGGATGACGCTCACGATAACACACAACTACTTAGGCTACCCTACAAAGCAGTCGACTGAGAGACTCGGACACACCCACAGTATGGCGCTGGTAACGTCTCGAAATCTCCCCAATCGCAATATTTGGGACGTTCACGATCAACCCCTCCAAGTTTTTCTCCACTACCTCGTAGTCTTCGGCATCCCATCTCGCCACTAGAGCTACCTCTCCTCATCGTTGAATGGGAGACGTTCCTGGAGGTCGATATGACCCCACATCTGTGTCATCAAAAAGAGATTTTTTTATTAGTTCTTGGATAAACATAAAAACATTTCATATGATAAAATTTACAAAAACATTTAAAAAGAACAAAATGTGTACTTCTTACCTAAGTCACCCCATTGAGCATCCTCAGAAAGGGCCAAATCTGGATCCCCTCGGAAATCCAAACCAGCATATGCGTAGTCATCAATCAATATCATATGAGGCCTCAACCATTCAAAGAATGAATCATTATACTTGATTATAGGCCCTACTACGTGTCGATCCATGAGGTTGCACCACCTCAGCATCCTTGGATCCTGTGGGTCCAGTAAACCCCAATCAACCTGTAATCGTAGCAGTGGGACCCTCTCGAGGAAGAATGACACCAAAAGTGATCCGTACCCAAACTGCTTCAAGTCACCCTTTCTACACTTCGTCAATTGCCTCTTCATACTACAAAGAATTGCATCCGACCAGTTGAAGCCCCGAGGCTCTATGCACTCTATGGCATATTGGAAATACCTCTGAAGAGCCATCTGAGGAGCCACACTCCCAGCCCTGCGTGCAATAGTAAACAAGATGGTTCGTAAGGTCAAATCTTGGACCCCCCAAATGGCAACCCTACCCTTGCTTCTCTCTGCCTCAGGAACACAATACTGGCGACAATACTCACTCATAGGGAACCTGCCGCCTCTACCTCCAGTCAAAGTAGCATGGTATCCACGCCGTGACAACCCTGTTAGAAAATAGATATCCTTGATATCTAAGGTCAATGTATGGACTCCCACGTGAAATAACTGTCGGTCCACGTTCCACATGTGGACCAGGTATTCCAACAACCTGAGTTGGGCTCTCATGCCCGGAATCCTGAAAAATTTCAATAGCCCACAGTCCCGGAGGGCAGCGACTGTACCCGGGTCATTCCCGGCAATGGCATCATCCTCATCATGTTCCCTTTCTCTCCATTCCAACATTTTGATGGTCAAACACCTGCAAAAGAGCCATGAGAGGGAAGTCAACAACTTTTTTTAAACTCTTGCATAATTTTTATTGAGCAAAATCTTACTTCAAAATCCATTTTTCAGCCCCTTCAGGTGAGCCTTTTGCATAGTGCGAGATTCTCGCAGGTGCCCTGAAAGCCACCTGCAAGAATCCTATATTCTCGCAGGTCCCACATGGCCCACCTGCGAGAATAATTGGACGCATTTTCCGACCCTAAAATGGACTCAAAACCCAAAAAATCGCCAATAAAAACTAAAAATAAACCATGGAAAAGTTAGAGAATCGAGAGATTACCTCGTTGGCTTAGACGGTTCGCCGAATGATCGCTTGTGCCTCCTGCAACCGAGCAAAGAAATTTGGGGGGAAATGAGGTGTGTTGGACAAGTTTTTGGCAAAATCACAATGAAATAGTAACAATCCCTTTTTACCCATATTTATTCACTTTTAACTATTTTTGTTGATTTTTTATATTATTTTTATTACTTTGTCTATAAAACCTAATACCCTAATAGCCTTGTGAGTGTGTTTTTTTGTATATATCGCGACTTCGAAGTCCAAATGAGGGGGTACGGGTGTTTTTTCTTTTGTCGCATGTACGACTACTTTTTTATGGTTTTTTAGAAAAAACCTCGAGCTCAGTCTTTGTTCGTTCTTGCGCTCGAAAATATATGAGAACGTAACCGAGTATATTTTTTCTCGTCTTTTCGTGCTCGTCATGGTAACACGAAAATGATGAACGTTAAGGAGTATCCTTTAAGCTCTTTTCACGCTCCATAAAAACAAAAAGATGGTCGAGCGATCTTGTTCTTTTCACGCTCGTTAAAGTATTTGAAAAAAAGTTCGACGGACGATAGTTTATCACTTTTTCGGTCTCGTCGAACTCTTTAATGAAAAAGGAACTGGGAGAGTTCTCTTTAAGTGTTTTTTAGACTCTCAAAACATGAAAAACCCCTGAGTTTTCTATCCTTGGACTCGTTAAAGAAACATCGAAAGATCCGCAATGGGACCGAATCACTCCTTCCTAGGGTTCGTTAAATATACTCCGAGGGACTCATCCAAAGGATGAGCTTATATCAACAAGCATATGTTATCATCCTCAAGCTTGTGTGAAAATAAAGAGGTACTCGCCAGAAATGGTGGGGGAAATTTTGGGAAAGGGATGTGTTTTTGTATTCATATTAATGGCAGTAAGCATCACTCTTGAACATGACACCCCCTATTCATCACTTGAATCCAGGTTGGGAAATCCATTTGCCTCTCGTTCGACTTGCTACAAGGTCATATCTTGGGTCATCTTTGAGTTAGTGCTTCCAAGTCCTTGGTCGTGTCGTTCATATGTTCAAGAGAAGTTCACATGAGCCCTCTATTGAGTCAACCATCTGTAGTTTTCCATTCTTACTATGCCGGCCTTCCCTATGTCCATTTCGACCCATATTCATACTTTGTTTCATCCTCAAAATCTGTTACTTATTTCATGTCATTGATGGGGGATACATCAAGGCCCTCCTGTGATGAGTCTTATTCCGTTGACTCCAACTCATTATCCGAAAATGAGACTTAGAAATCATTTAGTACCTTGGAACTTGCATTCCTTAATGGCAGGTCTCTTTGCTTTCGACAGGGGTTTCACATCATTGATCCCTGATCGAGAGATTCCACCGAGTGCTCAACTTCAGCCCATGCATTCACATTCGTTCAGATTGTACTTTGGTACCTTAGGAGTCATTGACATCAATAGTGATTTCCCTCGCACTTGTTAATGGTTTTCATCCATGACCGGTAATCAAGTGGTTTCTACCATGTTCAGCTTCAACACATGTAATCACATGGCTAGATTCGTACTTTTAGGTGATGGGATTGAAGACCCTAGGTCTCATCTTTTTTATCTAGGCTGCGATGGAGTATGTATGATTTGTATCGGCACATAGATCCACTTTGTATGTCATGTGGCTATGTCATCTTAATTCAAGTCTTCTTGCATAGATCCACAATGTATTCCTGGTGGCTATGTAGCATTTTGACGGCATGGATCCATGGTGTATGATTGGTGGCCATGACCTACATGTATGATTCCATTCATTTGTGATCTGAGCATGGGAATTCCTACCTTAGAACTGGTATTATATTCTGCAGATGCTTGGTTATTTACAGGTTTCTGATTAAGTGTGCTCCTTGTTTCTGACACACACACGCATTTTACAAAGTATTTTGGATGTCACAATTTCCGGCCTCATACTTTGGGGGGCATTTTGTTACACATGATTTTGGTCACTTTGGTGATGTCTCTACAAGTGATGTATTCAGGCTCCCACAAGGACTTTTTGCCTGAGAAAAGTGACTATTATCTCCTTCCAAAAAACACAATTTTAAGATGACTTTGCAGGTTGCCTATATTACAGGGTGCGAAAATCCTTCATTCTCACAGGAAACCCAAACTTAGGGTGCGAACTATTCGCAGTCTGCTCTATAGGTAGGGTGCGAACCTGTTTCAAAGCTTGGAAAGGAGAAGAGGTCACGAAGGTTCTAGAAGGGAATCTTCTAGAAAATGAGTTGGCATTCACATGGTTGGCATCCTACTGACTTCTCAGATTTAGTGGGATCATCCTCATCCATTTAACAATCTCTCCTTCTTCTATATATTGAAAGGTTTCTCATGGAAAAGGTTAAGCAAGATTGAATGAAGAATTGGTGAAAGAATTTTGTGAAGAACTATGTTTGGATAGAAGCTTGAAGACTCTATCTGGTCTATCAAGTTGTATTGGATCTTCTTCATGCAAGTGCAGAGCAAGTGTGTGTGTTGGAACCAAGGGTCACTGAAAGGAAGCTTGTGACATCAAGGCGATTCGGTTGTATCTTCTACTTTCATTTAATATAATACAGTGGCATGTCCCTTTCCCATAAAATCGCTTTTATTTTATTGCATAACTCCTTGATCATATGCATAGGTTGACATTGAATATACTTTTTTATCTTCACATTGGTTGGTTTGTGTTGTCTTGGACCTAATTTCACAAGAGCACCGAAGTGAAGCGGGAACAACAAAGACCTAAGGAAGCGATATAAAGGTATGTCACTTATTCCTTCTTAGTAGTAGATTCAGTGACTACAACTTAGGGAAAGAGTCATGTCCTGTCATGTTTTGTTCTAGATCCAGGTGGATCTAGGGAGATCTGTTAGTGTCCACACCTACCGATTTATCCAATAACAACAGTTTCAAGTCCAGGCAACGGAACTATTTGTTGGCACAGGGGAAAACCCAGGGTTCAATGCTCAAGAGCGCACCAACAAAACCCTAACTACCGACCCTTTCAGCAACACCTGTGAAGCAGATGAAGTCTCACCCGAGGTAGAGGCAAGGGTGGTTGCAAGACTTAGATGCCTACAACCTTATCTGGGACACAGATCTGTGACTACACACTTCACGTAGCACTTAGCATTAATAGTTCACCTAGAATCAACCCTTATCTCACTTCGCAGATAACACAATGCAACGCATTATATACTTAGATCTAAGATAGTTTCAGCACTTAGCAACATACAACAGATTAGTTTCAATAGATCAAGCACTAAGCATCTTACATATCAGATCTAACATTCATTCATATCTCATAAGCACAAATCATCAATAGATCTATCTAAACACATCAAAGCACTTAGCAAGGAGAGAGAAACACATCAGGTTGAGGCACAGAGCACAACACACAGAGTTACCATGGTTCACCCCCACCCTAGGGCTAAATCCACAAAGTATTCTTCTTTATTATTTCGGTCAAGCAGTTATAGCACATAGCTTCAACAATACTTACTTCGCACAGGACAGAAGATCTGCGCAGCTCGCTAGATCCTTCTTCCTTGCGCTAAAAGCACAGAGCCTTCTACAATATCTTGCACTTAGCCTCTTACAAGATGCACAGAGCATTTACAGTCATTACCAACACTTATCTTACTTGCAACTCTTTGATCACATAGATCCAACTTATCACCCCCTACTTACTTCGCCTATGCATCTATTTATACATACAAAACTGGGCCTAAGCATGGGTAAACCCACGGGCCGACATCCCTTTCCCGTTACATTAACCCAAAAACCCAAAAAGGACCCAAAGTGGGCCAAGATCTTGTGATCTCTGCTTCGCATCGCACTCAATCTTTGATAGGTTTTCGAAGTCCCAAAATGGTCAAATCTAACCAAGTATTCCCCAAAACTTGGTCAAGGGCCAACAACAGGCAAGCCAGATGATCGATTTAATAGAATGAAATGGATGTTTCTTACTTTGTCCGTGGGAAAAATTAAAGAATTGACTATGGAAATTGAAGTTAACTCTAAATATTGGGATGAAGTCAGTTGGAAGTATACAAAGATCATTATAAATTAATTTCTTAAATACATTAAAGAGATAAAAAAAATATACAACGTAGGAACAAAAATTTCCAAGATGGCAAGTCAGACTCCAACAATATATCAAGTTACAAGTGATGGGGATATCTGTGCTTTTTAGTAGTTATCTGTTGCACTACTGGTAATAGGAAAAATTACATAATATTATTAAGAAAATAAAAGCAAGATGGATTATTCAAAACACAATATAACTAGAATGAGAATACTTTCAAAAACTAAATGGTTTCAATGCCAGAATTGCACTAGGAGATTAACGCTCGGGCACCTTCTCTTTCTGAAATGAATGTGACCCATTGATCAGTTTCCAATGTGTGATCTGGGAGACCCTGGAACTTTAGTGTCCCTGCTAAAGTTTTACCAACCTGCCAATTTTAGAACTCCCATGTCCATATTTAGTGATGGAACAAATCTCTCGCTAATTACTTGTTAACCAGATATTAATATAATATTATCATTAACTAATTCAGGAATTCGAGACTCCGAATCTTCGGGGCTTCGGGATTTGGGGGAACTTTGTTTGTTCTGGAAGGAAAACTCCTGGAGTGACATTCTCCCGAAGTCATGTAGCAGCCTGACGTCTTATGGTTGATGTGTCGCAGAGTGCCATGTGTTCTTTTCTACATGGATACCACATGTCCTGTATGTTGCTTGCCACGTGTCTGCGAGAGTTTCCATGTGTTTCGGATACTTCGGGATTCTCATTCTCCCATGGTCCCTCCATACCTGTGAATTTATTCCCATTCCAACCCAGCAGGGACTATGCTTCTATGCAACACTTGTTACAACTACTATTCTTCATATCATATCAATATGTATCTTTAAAAAAAATCATAAAAATGAAAAGAAATGGG
>ML783708.1:300381-317651 GCA_009831015.1 Picea engelmannii
CCATTCATCTCAGTGCATGATTAAATCACAGTCGTCGGATCTAGCAATGAAAGGAGGAGTGTAAGGTCTAAAGTAGACCGTTGATCTGTCCCCACCTAGATTAACATGAACCATCCAATAATTTCGACGATATCGTCACCGAGATATTTGACATGTAGTGAGTCTCGAAGACCCGAAAGGAAAAATTCTGAAATCATGTCAGTCGTCCATCTCAGTGGGTAATATGAACCGTCTGATTGTTTCGGTGATTTTGTGATCGTGAGTTTAGTAAAGTGTGAAGTCACGAAGACTCGAGTGTCTAACCATTGAAACCCCGCCAGTCGTCGATCTCGTCAGGAGGATGAATCGTGGGCGTTGAACTAAGAAGTACTCAAATGCTCAGGAGCTCGTATTGCCTAATGCGTGAGGTCACCGCCGTTGGTCATATGCTATAAGAGTTTTACAAGGATGTCACTATAGTTGCTAAAGCCCGTGGTTCTGTGATGCACGGTTATATGAAATGGTTTGAAGGAAGTGCCTCCCCGAAATTGGTCTCTATGAAATTAATGGAGATCCGTGAACAAATATAAAGGATAGAATTGATCCATGCTATGATCAATTTATGAAAGGTATTCATGGTATAATGAACCGATACATAGTCATGATTAAAAGAGAATAAATCATGAAATTATGAATAAAGAATAAAAAGGAAAAATGATATTAATTGAAGTTAAGATTATCATTTTAAATGAAAAGGTACAATGGTTCAAATAAAGGGACACGATGTTTTAAATTGCACACCTGTTTGAAGATTATATAAACGAGAAAAAGTGGTGAGAAGAATGTGTCTTTGAGGTTCATATTAGAAGATCAGGAACATGAGCAGAGTCCAAGATGAAGAACTGTTTGTTCTAAGGTGCATGTCAATGTCTTTTTGAAGATCAAGAACAGAAGAAGACATAGCAATAGTTATGCAATTGAGTACTTGATACAAAAGACTATACAAGCAAAGGTTTCAGCAGACAAGTAGAAATACAACAATAGTTGTATGAGTCAAATTCAGTGAAGTACAGAAGAGAATGAATTTCATTATAAACTAAGGGTGGTTGGGTGGTGCAAGGGCAGGTTGGAGACTACAGGGGAGTTGGTTCTTCCTTGTCAGTTGTAGCTGACTAAACAAGGGGGTGTAGCTTCCTACCAGTTGTTACTGGTGAACAGAGGGAGTTGGTGCTTCTTCATCAGTTGTGGCTGACTAAATAGAGGGTTGAAGCCTCTTACCAGTTGTTTTTGGTGAATGAGTGTGTGGGTGCATCCTTCCAGTTGTAGCTAGTAAATGGGGTGTGGCAACATCCTTTCAGTTGTAGCTGAAGAAACTTGGGGAATGTCTCTCCATCAAGTTGTAGCTTGAAAACAGTTTTGTAAAAGAACTTTTTATTAATAAGAAAAGAGTTGGTGGTTTTCCCTGTTGGGTTCACCGATAAAATCTTGTGTTCATAAGGGTTTGTTGTTCATCATATATTGCTTAATTGAATAATTAATATGTGTGCTTAATATGGATGAAGATAAAAAAAAAAGTAGGCAATACTGTTTCACCCCCCCCCCTCAGTATTGTTGGATATTTCCATCAATGATGTGATTTTGTTACTGTTCCATTGACTGCAATAACAACTATTGTTTACTTAACCTTTATTTCTCTAAGGTGCAAATTGTTTGAGGTAAAACTTTATTAAAGAAAACGGAGGTTCTGTGTACGCAGTCTTTGAGAAATAAGAATTTGTATTACTAAACAGTAATTTGATTATCTTAGTATATTCGGAAGCTTGAAATTAATCTGTAATTTGGTAGTTGTAAATTGTTCAAATTGTAATCCTAAATGAATTATTGGTTAAGGAACAAAAAAAAAAAAAACTGATACTTCTTGGTGTCGAATCGTGAGGAGACAATAGATGTCAAAATAAATAATAAAGGCTCTACAAAGGTTTGCTTGATTCATCTTATAAATGTTGACCGTTGGCACTCACCCACCAATTGCTAAATGTTGATGCATTCGTCTCAATTGGTGATAGTTGTAGGCTACAGTGCATTCCTTCATACCGAATCTGATTGTATTTTAATGGGAAAAACACCCACTTAGTGTAGTAGATAGAACGTTCCATATCTTTGTCTCCCCAGTGATCTATTGTAAAACGTTACTTGTAGCGTGAGAGATCCATAATTCCAATTTAAGTTCGAGTGCGATTTCAATACGTTTTTTTTTTCCTTACTTTGGACTGTGTTTTCCTTAATAAACTCTGCACCCGTTTGGGTTTAAAACTCAACGAACCTTCATTGTTTAAACCCAGTGAATTGAGGTTAAAACTAAAGTGCTTTTTTAGCTTTAAAACTCAAGGATTTGATGGTTGCGTTGACAGTGCATCTGGTTAAGAGAAATTCATGCACCGTCATGACCTCATTCCAGCTATTGGGGCAATGATTTCATGCTTGGAATGGGTAGCAATATCCACCAAGTTTTTAGATAGTCAGGTAATGGATTCTACATTGAAGACAATCAAATTTAGCACTTTCCAGTTGGCCAACTAATTGCTTCGGCGTTCTACCCCTCAGATTTACTTTTACCTGACAGTGTTCTGTTTTGGCATATTGGTTGGGCAATTTCTCTCTATTTTAATTAGCAATATTAATTGTGTGGTAGGATATCATTTAACAATGGCCTCAATTGCATTAAATGGCTCTGAATATCATTAATTATGATCAGGCTTATGGCATTAATCTCATTAAATGCTTATGGCGGTATATCTCATTGAATGTTTATGGATTTAATTTTTTTTTCATTGAATGTAAATGGATTTAATGGCATTTTCACTTCTCAGTAGATTCTTTTAATGTTGATGGGAAACTGTCCTTTCGTACAGTTAGTATAGATAGACAGCATGGTGTATTTTAATGTGTTAATAAGTGTTTCATGGTAGCATTCTGCGTGAATATGGATAATGTTGTTATATGATGACAATTGCTAGTTAGATTAAAATTTGGGATTAATTTGGAATTGCCCATTAGATCGTAATTAATGATTAAATTAGATTGTATTACTGTTAGTTTGATTGTAATAATATCTAATTGTAAATTTAGACTTGCGAATCAGATTTGTATTAAGATTAAATTAGAATTGTAATCTATTGACTAGTAGTAGCATTCGCTTGCTAAAATTGATATGTTGTTAATGCAAATTGATTATATAGTGGTTTTCTAATTTGGTAATTCAGACTCGCTAAAATAGAATTGTGTATCATGTTAAAATTTAGGTCGTAAATCACCGATTCGTGATTTTAGACTGGTTAAATTAGACCAGTATTTAACGCTAATTAGATTGTATTTATTGACTAGTTAGCCTTGATAAAGGGTTGGGTTGTTGATGAAGTCGTGTATTGGTTAGCGTATTCCCTGGTTGTCATCCTCTGACGTCTCGTCGACCTGTTGTTGGGGTATGGGCATGGTTTTCTTTGGTATTCAGCTCCTAGCGTGTCGGATTATCTAGAGTCCTCGGTCCATATAGGATGTGTTGTGGTGAGGTTATTGACGCGTCCATCACCTGGGGAAAACATGATTCCTGACGAGGGAATCATGGCGCGCCCTATTGAACAGCGGTGAACAAGAACTTGGCCGGAGTCGGTATGTTATGTGTGAGTGTTGTCGAGTGTGGTAAGTTTGATTTTGGTGCATGGTTTGAGCGTCTTTAGGTGTTTGGTTCACGCGCCTTAAGTTCCTAGTCTTGTTTTTCAAGGTCGTTGAGTCGAGATAGGCGTGTTGTCCCTTAGCTTGTAGGTGTGGTCGTGTTTGCGTCGGTCAGGTAGTCGTTCTTCCTTGTTTTTCTACGCATGTTTCGCCCAGTTACCCTTGTGCCAGTGCGTGGTTTCATAGTTTCCTGTTGCTTGGACTGTTTGCTTGCGTTTGTCGTCAGTTGTGTGGTTAACTATTGTTGTCGTTGCCTTCTTCGTTGTAAAAAAAAAAAGAAAAAAAAAAAACTTTGCNGGTTCAACCCTATGACTGTGGATCGCTAGGGTTTCCACTGCAGTAAACCCATGAGTATTAACCGTTGCATTAATTAAAAACCTTAACGTGTCCATGTGGTGATCGCATTTAGAGGACGCCTCAGAGATTCGCAATGTGGTGTCGTGGAAGGAGGTGCGACACCTCCAAAAGTTCCTGCACCCTTGGAGTCAAACCCCCAAGGGGAGGAACAAGTCCTTAGACTAGATTCGCTTGTTGTAAGGTATGATGATGGTCTTACAAGGCCCTTCTAGGTAATGTGAAAGGGCCTTGATTCACCATTGGTACTAAGAGGAGGCCAGGGCACCTGTACCCCTGAGGGTCCACAACGCGCCCTAGCTATTACCGTTAGCATCCACCAAGATCTTGAGAGAGTTGATTTCTTGAGTCCGCAAGTGTCACAGATGGTTGTTCTGTCAAGGCACAGAAGTAGAACAAGGTGTTGTGTTTCACGCTTCGCGATTATGACCTTCGGCATGAAGGTACGCATGGTGGTCTTTCAACTGAAGGGGAGCACTCTTCTATGGTGGAAGACGCTTCTGCCACTTTTGAACATGGTCATCGATGATGTGTCATGGGAATTGTTCGAGGAACGGCTCTAGGAGAGGTATTTTTCTAAGGAATTTGTTGAGCATCAACTCAACAAGTTCAACATCTTACGATAAGGCAATCGCACAGTGCCCGAGTACGAGGCCCGTTTGGGAGCGGCTTCGGTATGCTCCACATCAATTTACCCAGAAACTTAGGTTCAAGAAGTTTGAGTTTGGCCTTATTGTTAGAATTCATCTTATACTTCGGGTACCAGGATTGTTGGACCGAAGAAAGCATGTTGGATTGGGGGGAGCCACATTACCTCCATTACTGCTCAGAGGAAAGGGTCGGAGCATCTGGATCATCCGGACCCACTACCATGGGAGTTTTGGGCCAGGCCCATCAGATTCATGCAGCGGTGAATAACCACCAGAAATAGTACCAGTCGACTATGCTCGAGACATCACATACCGTCACTGGCCAAACCCTTAGTATTTTGATAAATTCCGGTGCTACTGAGAGTTTCATTTCGGGTGCAGCGCTAAAAAGGATCAAGGTAAAGGTAGTCGAATAGGATGAGTTTAGCTTTGTAGATATGGCTTCGGGAGCCAAACAGAAGGTTGGAGGAAAGGTTATGGGTTGTACCCTTAACCTGGGAGAGTTTGTCACCAGGGCCAACCTATACGTCACGATCTTAGAATCTTATGACGTCGTGATTGGTATGGACTGGTTGGAATTGCATGAGGTGATACTCAACCATAAGACGAAATAGTTGAGCTTGGTCAATGATGAGGGATAGAGACGCGTGATTGTAGGTCGAAACCAGGGAGTTTCCTTGAGGTTCATCTCTTCCTTGCAGCTACGGAAGAGTATGCGCAAGGGATGTAAGCTTTATATGATCCTTGTATTAAATGAGAAGGGAGTAGCAGAAGGTCTAGAACACCTTCCGGTCCTGCGATAGTTTGCAGACGTCTTTTCGAAGGAGTTACCTAGGATGCTGCCAGAGAGGGAATTGGAGTTTGCTATAGACCTAAAACTGGGGACTGAACCGATAGCTAGAATGCCTTATCGGATGTTCACCCCGGAGTTACAAGAGTTGAGTATGCAACTGAAGGAATTGTTGGACCTGGGACTAATACGTCCAAGTGTGTCACCATGGGGTGCGCCTGTTATTTTCATATGAAAGAAGGATGGGTTGTGGAGGCTCTGCATTGATTACCGTCAATTGAACAAGGAAACGATCAAGAATTAGTATCCGTGGCCAAGGATAGATTATATGTTTGATCATTGAAGGGTGTGACGGTGTTCTCAAAAATCGATTTGCGATCAGGGTATCACCAGTTAGGGATCAAGGAGGATGACGTCCCTAAGACAGCCTTTAAGACAAGGTTTGGAAATTACGAGTTTACTGTTTTACCATTTGGACTGACAAACGCCCCATGGGTATTTATGAGTTTGATGAACGGGGTGTTCCGCGAGTACTTGGACAAGTTCATCCAAGTATTCATTGACGATATTTTTATTTACTCTCGAATGACAGAGGAGCATGACAAGAACTTGCTCTTGGTACTATAGTGTCTACAAGAGCACAAATTGTATGGGAAGTTGTCCAAATGCTCATTTTATCAATTGAAGATTCACTACTTAGGGCATGTCATCTCCGGCGAAGGTATCGCCTTGGATCCAACAAAGGTCGAGGCTATTATGGAATGGTTTATGCCAACGAACATCCTGGAAGTACATAGCTTCATGGTTTTAGCAGGATACTATCGACGACTTGTCGAGGGATTTTCGAAGATAGAAAATTCGATCACGGATTTGCATAAGAAAAACAAGAAGTTTGTTTGGACCGAGAAATGCATGGTATCATTTTGGAGGCTCAAGGAGTTGTTGAAAACAACACCAATACTAAAGGTCCCTAACATAGATGCAGACTTCTTGGTATGCTCTGACGCATCCAAGGGAGACTTAGGCGGAGTCGTGATGCAAGACGGTCAGGTGATCGCTTACATCTCGAGGAAACTGAGAAGGCATGAGGAGAACTACGCGACACACAATTTGGAGTTGTTAGACATCGTATATGCCTTGAAGGTTTGGAGACACTACCTAGTTGGATGAAAATTTAAACTAAAGACAGACCATGGTGGACTACAACACATATTTATGCAAAGCAACCTGAATGCGCGACAACGGCGTTGGTCGGAATTGCTTAGTGAGTATGATTTTGAGATTACTTACATAAAGGGAACAGTGAACCAAGTGGTAGATGCATGGAGTCGGAGACCACGCATCTTTTTGGTGTTGCCTCTTCAGATGATTCTACGTGAAATTATTCTAGCTATACAACGCAACAATGACTGGTACAAAGAGGTCAAGGATTTTATCGGACAAAACAAAATGATGGTACCAATATTTGAAGGATTATGATTGACGACGATGGATTATTGAGGTTTAAAAATCGGATTTACGTACCACCGAATGACGAGTTGAGGAGCTTGATCCTAAGCGAGGCTCATAGAGAAGTCTACATGGCTCACCCATGAGTCATGAAGATGAGGGCAGACCTTAAACCCTTATTCTTCTGGAAGGGAATGAAGGAAGACATAGTCAACTATGTGGCCAGATGTCTAGAATGTCAGCAGGTAAAAGCTGAACATAGACACCCAATAGGATTACTACAGCCACACGCTATTCCGGAATCGAAATTGGAGGTTATTTCGATGGATTTTATTGTTGGATTGCCACTGACGGCAAGGAGACACGACTCGATTTTCGTAGTAGTAGACACTCTAACGAAGAGTGCTCACCTTGTTCCTGTGCGTACGATGTATCAGGTACCTAACATAGCTAGAGTTTTCAGCAGTGAGATTGTGAGGCTACGTGACATGCCTAAGAGGATTATATCTGATTGAGGATCGATGTTTACTAGATGATTTTGGACTAGTTTCCAAGAGGCCTTGGGAACCCAACTTAACTTAGTACTATGTATCACCCGGAGACTGACAGGCATACTAAATGAATGAACCAGACCTTGGAAGACATGTTGCGCATGTATGTGACAAATCAACAGAAGCGTTGGAAACAATTCTTGCCACTAATAGATTTCACTTATAACAACAATTACCAAAGCACCATTAAAATGGTTCCTTTCGAGTTTCTTTACAAGCGATCGTGTCAGACGCCTTTTAGTTGGGATCGGCTTGAGGAGAGGGTCCTAGTGGGACCGGAAGCAATCCAATAAATGGAATATTAAATTCAAACTATAAGACAAAGGATCAAGGAAACGCAGGATCGACGGAAGAGTTATGTCGATGGGCATCGTGTCGACCATAGTTACAATGTGGTGATCGAGTATTCTTGCGGCTGAAACCTCATAAGAGTTTGATCAAGTTGGAAAAAGGGGCTAAATCGTCTCATAGGTTCATGGTAACCTACGATATTGTGGAAAGGAGAGGCCTGTGGCCTATTGACTAGCCTTGCCTGGTTCTTGAGGCATTTTTCACGATGTATTTCATGTCTTTGTTTGAGATATTTTGATTAGTGATCCTACACATGTTTTGACTTGAGCACCTGGCAGGTGTCGGATGAGGGGGCGCTCACGGCTGAGTTGATCCGCATCTTGGATCATCGCATTCGACAGCTATGGCATCAAACAATAAAGAAGGTCAAGGTCCAGTGGGACAACTATAGTCCACACTCGATGACCTCGGAGGACGCATATGATATGCGCCAGCAATTCCCATTTTTGTTTGATAGATAGATTTATGATACTGTGATACACATTATTTCGGCACTTATACTGTGAAAATTTGGGACGAAATTTTGACCAAGAGGGGGGTGTATGTAACATCCCGCTCTTGCGCACTGAGCGAACTTATTCTTTGAGGACACTTGCTCGCAAGTGATCTGGATTATTATGCTATTAAAACATTTGATTTTGATTATGAGGCATTATGGTTGATGTCATGTTGTTTTGTTGCATTGACGTAGACAGGTGCTATTAACTCGGTTTTACTAAGTGTGCAGGATTTTGGACCTCAAGGATGCAGAGGCATTGATGGAACCCCTTGGACTCTAGATCGAGTCGGGGAGTGAACTATTGGAGTTTGATTTTTTTATATGAGATATTAGTGCATCTGATTAGATGATATGATTATGGACATAATTATGACATGATTCATTGATGATGCAGGTTGACGATAGCTTGTTGACCAGGCTCACCTGTGGAGTAGAGGGGTCACGCAGGACTACCAGAGATGTTGAGGGAGAGGTGTGGACAACATCCCTACCACAGCCTACTAGCACTCTCGTTGTGGCTCGAACTGTAGGTTAACGATTACCTAGTTCAAGAGGACCCACGATGCCATGAGGGAAGACTGTGACAGTCCTTCACGATGATTCTAAGGGGTGCGCAATAAGGCTGGGGCCTTATTCCTTAGAGGCCCTTAGTCTCCAACAAGATCACCTGATGGAGTATTGACTCCGAGGGTTTTTGATGTCTACCAAGTCAGTCAAGAGGCGAGTGCCACCCTTGGAGCACGTGGTGTGTCCTGAAGGGAACGTCACACAAGAAAACTAGAAAGAGGCGAGTGGCAGCCTTGGAGCATGCGGTGCATCCTGAAGGGCATGTCACGCAAGAGAAACAAAAAGAGGTGAGTGGCACCCTTGGAGCACCTAGTGCGTCCTGAAGGGCACGTCGTGTGGTTATCTAATAATCAGATAAACCTAGATGGATTTAAGACAATAAAGTGTTAAGGAAGATTTGAAACCTTTCCCTTAAAAAAAAAATGTCGCCCAGCCTAGGAAAATAAGGTCTAGGTCTAAATTTTGCTGGTGGAAAATTTTTACCTATTTAAGTAAAAAAAATAACAATAATAAAAATAAACATATATAAAAATAAAATAAATCAAATAAATAATAAAGACAATCTTCATTAATCTTGTGACAAGAAGGGGGTAATCAATTAAAGTGATTTATAAAAATATTTTGGGATAAAACTTAAAAAGGGGAAATGATTGTTTTACTTTATTATGCTAATTAAAAATTGAATTCATTAAAAAGGGGGAAAAAGGGGAAAAATGGTAAGTTTCCGCACATGCCTTTTTGAGTTTATTTAAAAAGGGAAAAATGGGAAATCTAAAATAACTAGGAAACTAGGAAAAATAGGGAACCATAAAAGAAAGGGAAACGCTAGGAAAAAGCAGTTAGTCCAACTTAGTAAGGTATCTACCATTTAAGAACTTTCTAATTTAAATTGAACTAGCAAATTAAAAATGGGGAAAGTCATTAAAACCGGTAAGGGAATTTGGGGACACCTAGGAGCGATTATAGGAGTGACTCTAGGTGGGTGAAGGAAATAAGGGTAATTAATTAATTAAAGAAATTAGTTTTTGGAGGAATGAAGGGGATGGGTGACACATGTACGAGGAGTATTATTATGAATTAAGTTTTTGGAAAAAAATTAAAAAGGGGTTTTGGGAAAGTTTTTGACTTCGAAACTCTATATAATGGAGGGAGGGGAAGGAGGATGAGAGCTTTTGTGATGTGTAACGTTACGCTGTAGAAATTCATACTTGACTGACTTAGCTTGTGGGAGTTGGGATACTCATCTCGGTGAGGAGTGCTAGCTCGGCCTTGCGAGGCGAGCTGGGATCTAGCTGAATCTCTGGATAGTGTGAGTGGCCCCTTTGCGGATCGGGGGGCTAAGGGGGAAGAAGAATACCCCTAGCGTTGGCTGGGAGGTACCAGTGAAGTCTCATCGGTCGGCAAGCGGGAGTTGCATGAAGCACACGAGACATCAACTCGGAGCGGGCGATTGGGCAACGATACGCTTTATTTATTTTTGCATGGTAGATTGTTAGTATGATTTACTCTTTTGGATCTACATGTTTAATTGGGTAAGGAAAATGCTCGATGATTGATTGACTCCCATGGCCTTTGATTCTCGGCATGTCTTGACCGCCCTTTGGTGTATTGATTTATGAAGATTGTGGTTTTTTTTTCCTTTCGTCCCTAGATCATTAGTCCTTGCCTGAGCAGTCAGCGAGGAGTCTGATCTACGGTCGTCACTTTAGCGTTAATAGACCTATGGATCTCAATGCCCTTCTTTTTTTTGCGTGGATTATGAGTGAAGGATGTTCCTATCAACTTTCTACCTCTGTTGTTTGTCCTTCGCTGATTGTTTGTCTTGCACCTTCTCGCAAAAGTGCCTCTGCGTATGGATTCTTTGCGTCCTTGTTGGTTTATCTCTGAGCTTGTTTTTGTTCTCCGTTCCCCGAGGGCTTAACCTTGGATTTTCTTTGTGCTTTGGCTGATAGAATCTCTGCAGTCATTTCAATGAATTTTCCCATGGATCTTTGTGTTTCTCTCATTATCTTATGCGTTCAATCTCTGTGTTTTCTTGGGCTCTGCGTTGATGTATTACCTCTGTGTTTCAATACGCATTCCCTTGAATTTATCCCTCTGTAATTCATTAATCTGATGGTGAAATTACCTTCCGCTCTTAACGCTTTCAACCACGAATTCCCTCTATGATTCTTTGCTTGATCGCGAATCTTATGCAGCGATTTTGTTACTATTCCATTGACTGCGATAACAACTATTGTTTACTTAACCTTTATTTCTCTAAGCTACAAATTGTTTGAGGTAAAAATTTATTAAAGAAAACGGAAGTTCTGTGTACGCAGTCTTTGAGAAATAAGAATTTGTATTACGAAACTGTAATTTGATTATCTTAGTAGATTCGGAGTTTGAAATTAATCTATAATTTGGTAGTTGGCAATTGTTCAAATCGAAATCCTAAATGAACGATTGGTTAAGGAATAGATTTAAAAAAAAAAAAAAATGGATACTTCTTGGCGTATGATCGTGAGGAGACAATAGATGTCAAAATAAATAATAAAGGCTCTACAAAGGTTTTCTTTATTCGTCTTATAAATGTTGATCGTTGGCACTCACCCACTGATTGTTAAATGTTGATGCATTCATCTCAATTGGTGATAGTTGTAGTCTACAGTGCATTGCCTTCAGACCGAATTTGATTGTATTTTAATGGGAAAAACACCCACTTAGTGCAGTAGATAGAACGTGCCATATCTCTATCTCCCCAACGATATATTGTAAAACGTTACTTGTAGCGTGAGAGATCTGTAATTCCAATTTAAGTTCGAGTGCGATTTCAATACGTTTTTGTTTTCCTTACTTTGGACTGTGTTTTCCTTAATAAACTTCGCGCCCGTTTGGGGTTAAAACTCAGCGAACCTTCATTGTTTAAACCCAGCGAATTGAGGTTAAAACTAAAGTTCTTGTCATCTTTAAAACTCAGCGATTTGATGGTTGCGTTGACAGTGCATCTGGTTAGGCGAAATTCATGCACCGTCATGACCTCGTTCTAGCTATTGAGGCAACGATTTCATGCTTGGCATGGGCAGCGATATCCACTAGGTTTTTAGACAGCCAAGTAATGGATTATATGTTGACGACAATCAAATTTAGCACTTGCTAGTTGGCTAACTAATTTCTTTGGTGTTCTACCCCTGAGTTTACTTTTACCTGATAGTGTTCTGTTTTGGCATATTGGTTGGGCAATTTCTCTCTATTTTAATTAGCAGTATCAATTACGTGGTAGGATATCGTTTAACAATGGCCTCAACTACATTAAATGGCTCTGAATATCATTAATTATGATCAGGCTTATGGCATTAATCTCATTAAATGCTTATGGCGGTATATATCATTGAATGTTTATGGCTTTTTTTTTTTTCATTGAATGTAAATGGCTTTAATGGCATTGTCACTTCTCAACAGATTCTTTTAATGTTTATGGACAGTTGTCCTTTCGTACGGTTAGTATAGATAGACATCATGGTGTATTTTAATGTGTTAATAAGTGTTTCATGGTAGCATTCTGCGTGGATATGGATAATGTTGTTATATGATGACAATTGCTAGTTAGATTAAAATTTGGGATTAATTTGAAATTTCCCATTAGATCATAATGAATTATTAAATTAGATTGTATTAATGTTAGTTTGATTGTAATAATATCTAATTGTAAATTTAGACTTGTGAATCAGATTTGTATTAAGATTAAATTAGAATTGCAATCTATTGACTAGTAGTAGTATTCGCTTGCTAAAATTGATATGTGGTTAATGCTAATTGATTATATAGTGGTTGTCTAATTTGGTAATTTAGACTCGCTAAAATAGAATTGTGTATCATGTTAAAATTTAGGTCGTAAATCACTAATTCATGATTTTAGACTGGTTAAATTATACCAATATTTAATGCTAATTAGATTGTATTTATTGACTAGTTAGCCTTGATAAAAGGGTTGGGTTGTTGACAAAGTCGTGTATTGGTTGGTGTCTTCCCTGGTTGTCATCCTTTGACATCTCCTCGACCTGTTGTTGGGGTATGGGCGTGGTTTTCTTTGGTATTCATCTCCTAGTGCGTCGGATTATCTAGAGTCATCGGTCTAGATAGGATGTGTTGTGCCGAGGTTATTGACACGTCGATCACGTGGGAACGACATGATTCCTGATGAGGGAATCATGGCGCACCCTATTGAATAGAGGCGAACAAGAACTTGGTCGGAGTCGGTATATTATGTGTGAGTGTTGTTGAGTGTGGTAAGTTTTCTTTTGACGCATGGGTTGAATGCTTTAGGTGTTTGGTTCGCACGCCTTGAGGTCCTAGTCTTGTTCGTCAAGGTTGTTGAGTCAGGATATGGGTGTTGTCCCTTATCTTGTAGGTGTGGTCGTGTTTGAGTCAGGCAGGTAGTCGTTCTTCCTTGTTTTTCTACGCATGTTTCGCCCAGTTACCCTTGTGCCAGTGCGTGGTGTCATAATTTCTCGTTGCTTGGACTGCGTGCTTGCGTCCTTAGTTAGTTGTGTGGTTAACTATTGTTGCCATCGCCTTTTTCGTTGTATAAAAAAAAAAAAACGTTTCACTTATGTTTCGCTTGTAGTCAGAATGATGGGGTTGTTACATTTCTTAAGTATATTAACCCTCAGATAAACCATCTCCTTAGTTAGACTATACTTCCTCTAGCTTTTCTTCCTTGGCACATATAGTGCTACAACTCTAAGTTTACTTACCTCGGGTTGACAATTTAATTGCGGGATTTAGTGCATATAGAACACCCATCATTTTTGGTGTCGGTGCCAGGGAGTTGTCTCAAGGTAGGAAATAATTAGGAGATAGATCATTTCTAAACCTTAGCATTAGTTTGGTGGTGGGGGAAATTTAAGACGAGAGGTAAGAACCTACGTATCTGTTATAACAGGTTCCCCCAAACCCAATGGTATTTTTTCTTTTAGTTTTCTTTCATGAACAGACCTAGGGACCCAAAGGGCAGATATGTTAAAATCAAATCAGACCTTTCAACCAAGGTTCCTTCCGACCTTTTCGGGGGAAGGAACATTCTACTCATAAACTCCGTAGATTGATACTGAAAAGTAGGAGATAACTTAACCCAAAGAGCTAAAGCAGTCTCTAAAGAGACTAAAGTAGGGAGCACTATAGAACAAAAAATTGAAGCATAAGTAATAGTGAGACAGGAGGCAAGACCACTTGAGCCTTCCGTAGAACCAACCAACACAACTTTTGTTTTCTTACCACCATCAGAGGAAACTTTGTAGACATCATATACCCTGAACAGGTGAATAATTTGTTTGGTAGTTCAGCCAACATAATTATTTCCCAAATTGAAACAGAAACTTTGGCACCAATAATTTCAACTGGCTCGAGTAGAGTCCCAGACATCCGAGCAGTAGGAAGACCTTCCTACCAAAGGGATACCTTTCTTAGAAAAGAACTTTGGGATACTTTGTTCTCTTCAAAACCATCTAGGTACTCTCTTTTTGGAAATCAAACCAGTATGGATGACCAAGAGGATCACAACAATGTAAGACACGAGGAGGGAGAAAAAGCTGGAAACCAAACCGAGACCACCTTCGGGTTTCCAATTTTGGACACCACACAGAATGTCAATATGAAAAACATTCCCCTCTCAGCACTACCCACCTTTTATGGTAAAATCAGTGAAGACTCGGATACCTTCCTATTTGATTTCGACAACTTCTGTAGGAGCTACAACTACTTACAATATGCCCAGAAACTAAAACTCTTTCCTGCCACCCTCAGGGACTCGGCACTAAGATGGTTCATGGGGTTGGGAGAGTCAAGTATTAGGTCTTAGGAAGCCATGAAAGATATATTTCTTAAGAAGTACCAATATTAATGCAAATCTAAGGATTCTCGTAATGATATTTTCAAAATCCAATAATTAGAGGATGAGAATATCGAGGATTATATGGAACGGTTTGCTTATATCTCACAGAAATCAAAATACCATGAATTTCCAGCTGATGCAGTTAAGGATATTTTCCTTAAATGGATTTCAGAGGAATACCTAGAGATACTTAACCTGATGGCTTCAGGTGACATCTCCCACAAACCATTTGTCGAACTCTATGAAATGTGTAAGAATCACTCAAGGAGTAGAGCTAAAACAAGGAAGAATGTTTGGGATCCTTATAGTAGAAACTTAAAACCAATTAGCTCAAGTGGTATCACAAGAGTAGAGATAGGGAACCTTTTAGAGAAATTCAAGACGAATATCTTAAGCACAATAGGTTCCCAGTTGGACATCCTAAATATTAAAAAGAAGCAGGAGGAGGAAAATGCAGCAATGAGCATATTTTGCCCAAGATGGAGGAGGAAGCATTCCTCAAGGGAATGCCCATTAGATAACATTTTAGTTTGTGGCTTTTTCACAGAGGACCACTCAACTGAAAAATGTCCATCATTGCTTGGTTTGTTAGCCACCTATAGAAGTGGGGATCCTGGGAAATTCTCTTATGCACCTAGGAGGCCATGGCAGCCTAGGAATCATCCTACATACCCAGATCTACAACCTCATGTTCCACCCTATTATCAACAACCACAACAGTGTAACTCACCGAGTTGGAAAAACTGGTCGACACAGTACCACCATCCTTGGATTCAAGGATGGAGAGGAGGGCATAACAAAGGGAACCCTAAAGTTCCACCTGTCCCTATTCCCAACCATCCTTACCCTCAGTTTCCACTGAACATCCCACAACTTCTACCAGGTTTGTTCTGCCACATTTACCTCCTATTCCACAACAACCAAAACAATATCAGAATGCAAGCTCTCCAAGACCAACATTATTACTGGCACAACTAGTGCCCAATCCCAATAATAAGCCCACTCAACCTCTTCACAATGTTGAGATGAAAGCCTTCCCGACATATATTATTTCTCTTGTCCCATTTCATGAGATTCAGCGAAGGTCAGGAAAATTTCTCGAAAGGCAGAGGCCTTCAGTAGTCATCCGGGAAGAAGAAGAAGAGGAAACCCACAAACAACCCATGGATGACACTAGGTGGGAAGATGTTATTATTCTTAAGGACCAAGAACCCAATCTTCCCCAAAATGAACCTTCACAAAATACGAAGGCCCCTCCTTATCCAAAAAGACTAGTAATAGAGAAACCTACCACCCGACCGGAATTTGACATCTTGAATGAATAGAAGAATATTTGTGTCAAGATTACCTTGCTACAAGCCATTAAGGATATTTCAATCTTCAGTAATGTGGTCAAAGAATTTTGTATTAATAATCCAGGAAGGAAGCAGAAGGATCCTCCAATAATACATTTGATAGGATAACTTTCTGAGTACATATCAGAGCAACCTAAGGTAGAAAAATATGGGAACCCGGGAAACCCCGTAGTGATCATAACCATTAATGAGGTTTCCATTGTGAACACTCTCATAGACCTAGGGGCAGCCATCAATGTTATGACCATGACTAGCTTGGAGGAATTACAGTTAAAACCTCTTCTTAGACCTACCCAACCATTTTGGAATTAGCAGATAAGACCAGGGTTATACTTGCAGGAATTTTGGATGATATCGTAGTTACTTTAGCCTCATGGGAGTACCCAGTAGAATTTCTTGTCATCCACTCAAAGGATCCTACCAAAGGCCATCCTATTATTTTGGGAAGACCTTGGTTAGCCACAGCCAATGCATATATTGGCTGTAGAGAGGGATAAATGACCATCTCAAATGGACTCTCTATCCAAAGCTCACCATATATCCACCAGCTCAATCTATCATGGAGGATCTATGGTGGCTTGAATTTCCATATGAGAATGAGGACTGGGAAGAACCCATGTTTCCAAGTGATCATTCCTGGGTAGTTCAGGAGCACACAATGGAAAATTTGCTAAACTAGTTTATTTCTTCTATCTTCTTTTTTTCTTCTTCTTTTTTTTTATGCTGGGGGAATTGACAACTCGCAGTTCTCGTACTTGCGTGACACATGGTCGATACCCGTCCGCTACCCATATACCCCCAAGTACGCCACACCTCCCGTAAGCATGGAACACAGATAAAGCGGGGTGAGAATCGAACTTGAGACCTCCTTTACACAATTCCTTCCATTTACACAACACATGTCAATCAAGCTACACCCCTGCGGGCAGTTTATTTTTTCTATCACGTGTGTTGATTTTCCACAATATTTTTCTCAAATTGAATACATGTTTGGGGAATAATTTCAGGAACAATTGGACCCATTGATTTTGTCTTCGACATATTTCATCTTCGAGATAGACAAGTCTGCCACATATTATACCATGCCCTACGAGATTAGTCCAGGGAAATTTCTACATATA
>ML783709.1:0-39199 GCA_009831015.1 Picea engelmannii
CCCCCCCCCCATCCTTAACTAAAGTTAGTTAAGGCCTTATGTTAGCTTAACTAGTAAGTTAGTTCAACTACTCTAACCAATTCTAAATTGTTAAAAGTTGAACAAAGGGGAGGAACAATAGGAAGTTAGAAGCACAAATCATGCTAAGGTTTGCTCTTTGAGTTATGTTGAGATAGTTCATTTTTCATTCATTCATATATTCATCATAGCCTAATTCTCTTTTGTGATAGCAGGGTCTTATTGTAGACAGCAACATTCAGGGCTGGATCAAATCATTCAGACACTTGTTCTTCAGAGGTGTTGATCTATCTTTGATAGTATTTGTAGACTTGTCTTTTTGTGAATTAACTTTCATGACTGATAAAGGCTATTGTGCATAGTCGAGTGGGCAGCAATCTGTGGCAAGTTGATCCATCTTTTAGAGTTCAGTTTTGGTTTTCTATCAGAGGTCCTTTTGTATGTTCCATCGGGGATCTATAAGTTTGATTTTGGTCCAATATTTTTGTGTGAAGTTTTGTAAGGACAATGACTCTTTGGTGAATTGGAATGAAGTAAGGGATTGCTTTATGTCTCATTTATATTTATTATGATCTTGGTGTCTTTATTTTTGTTCTTACATTCATTTCAGCAACTGATATTTTCATAAAAATACATAAAAATTGAATTTCCAGCAATATTTTTGTTGATAACAGACTAGCCTAAGCACTTGTAATTAATACTTGTGAGTTAGGATATATATTTTTGTTGGCTATAAACATAGGGTGATATTCCTGTCTACTTTACTTTAGCCAAGTAAATTATGAAAATGCTTGAGTAAGATCAATTCATATCTTGTCCTCAACACTCACCAATTTGGAGTCACACATTTTCACATCATTCCCCACATTTCATGGAACCACCATTGGCAATCATGATTTGAAAATTATTGACAGCACGGATGTAATAATTGAATTCTTGAGAAATGCGACGATGAATAACGTTATGGGTGCTACCATTTCCCACAAGAATGATGAATTTCCTTTTTTTGATGTAACCAATTAATTTGAGAGTCTGGGGAGCAGAGAAGCTAGTGAGGGCATTAAGTGAAATCAACGGGTCAACGTTGGGTGGGTCAGAGGGTGGGGTGAGGTCAGAAGGTGGTGGTAGTTCCTCCACAGGAGGAACAACAAAATATTCTTCAGAAATATCCTCAATCACATCCATAAAAATATTTTGGTCATTACAATTGTGCCCGGGAAAATATTTGTCATCACAATTATAACAAAGACCCTTGAGTTGAGATTAAACCATTTCAACCCTGGTTAATTTTTGGATCTTGAGGGGAGTTTCATGGGGGGGGGGATTTGGTGGTTTTAGGGTGAGGAGGAAAGGAGGGTTTGTGGGTCTAGGAGGACACAATCTGTTGGGCTTCCTTGGCTTATTGAGTAGCTTCTAACCAAGTCTGGGGGCGTTGCATGAGAACATGGGAATGAATTTCATCTTTGAGGCCATTGATAAAGCTGCATTAACTAAATAAAACATCTAGCATGCCCTTCATTCTGAAATCCAAGTGATCAAATGCGACAATAAAGTCTTCCACTGTCCCAGACTTCTTTAATTTGGTCTTTAATTTGGTCAAACAACCTAAATGGTGGGTGTCAGAGTCAAAGCGATCATAAAGTTCAGCTACAAACTGTGTCCAATCAAGATACCCTTGGCATGCCTTTTTTCACCATTGCCACCATTTCCATCATTCCAGATCCAGATGTAGGACACCAAAACAAATCTTGGCTAAATCATCAATAATTCCATGCAAAGAGAAATAATGTTCCATTTGGGTGACCCGGCCTCTAGGATCTAATCCATCAAATTTGTTCAAATCAATTCTAGGAGGGTGGAGGTATCGGGAAAAATGGGTAGTATGAGGGCCTTGGTAATGGGAAGAGTCATGGTCATCCTGATAAGAGGGTTGTTCAGAAGAGGAAGGGTTCTGGGAATGGCCTAAGAAGTGTTCTTTGAGGTCTTTGATGTAGGAACATTCTTCCTTGAGGTCTTTGATGTGGAAACATTTTTCCTTCAGGTATTTGATGTGGGAACATTGTTCCTTGAGGATCTCAATAGTTGAATTGATGGAGCTAATGTTGGCACTAAGTTGTTTGATGTCTTCCTTGTGTTGGTGGTTGTCAGCAATCAAGGTATTGAGTTCTTAGGTTTGTGTGGTAGTCATTTTGACAAAGGAGTAGGAAAATTGTATAGGAGAAACAAAAGGGGTTTGGAGGGGTGGGTGGGACCACTGAGAAAAAAAGGGTGTCAAATGATAGGTACCATTGCAATCAGAGAGAAAACAGGGATCCAAAGGGATAGGAAAAAAATAAGGGTGTCAAAGACAGGTCAGGTCCAAAACAAAAATTGTGTTAAAAATGATAGGTATCACTAGAATCAGGGCGAAGAGAGGAACCCGGTGGGATAGGTCTCCAACATGAATAATACTGCAGTGGCGAAATGACCAAATTATTAATAGGAAGAAATGTGCAGTAACTTCGACACCAGAATGCAGAAGGCGCAGCTGCGCGATAATAGATCTTGTTTGCGTTGTTTTTTTTTCCATCCCCAGTGGTAGCATATTCAGGGTTTCTACAGAAAATGGTTTTCCCTGTGCTATAGCTCTTCGATATACATTCAGGGTCCAATAGTAGTACTCAACCCAATATCTCAGGGAACCAACTAAGGAGGCTAGAACATGACCTTAGTTGTACTACCCGACTACCGACGTACTAGAGAGTATCTTCCTGAGTGTTGTTCTCAGTGACACTATAGCAGTCAAGTGACCGATCGATTTATTTATGGAGGGATTTAGGAGATCTAGGTTGATCCATATACAGGTGTTGTCTGATGCACTACCACTCGAAGGGGTACCAACAAGGGTTACAAGGGTGGCCAACAGATGTGCACTTAGGTACCACTTGTATTTCCTGCGTGTATGACTCCCCGACCATTGGTTTATGTGCGTAACGATAGATCTTTGTAGCTTTAATAAGTCAGAATACGTCTCTACCCTGAAAAAGATTAACCCATAATTTTCTGTCGAGGAAGGTGCTCTGATACCACTTGTAGTATTCCAGATATAAAATAATATGTAGAACATAAATATTTTAGATGGAAGTGGCAAAGAAGAAATGATATAATCAAAACAATACCAAAATAATACCATAATAACACCAAAAATAGAACTTTGATTACTCATAGCAATGTTCACTTGCCTCTTCGAGGGGTAAACTTACAATAATATGCAAGACAAGATTTATCATACCTTCTACTTCTATTTATACATTATCTATCCAAAAGGACAATCTAGAGGAAGATCCTTCTAGAAGCAGAAGATTCTATTAGGTATTCTTACATTTGACTTATTCGTCCTTATTGCTAGGCCTTATTAATATTGGCCTTTATTACATGGAATTATATTATTCTACCTACGTGAGGGGTTAGGGAGGTTAAGTCCCTAACACCCAATAGGCCATTGTGAAACTAAAATACCGGCTAGAAGAATCCAAAAGGATTGAAGAAACATACAAAAGTCAGATGGAAGAAAAGCAGTTTCTGGAAGTTGAAAGAAAGGAAGCAGAGAAAAGAGAGAAGATTTTGACAGATCATCTTAAGTAAAGAACTGAGGACTTAAATCAACTTGAATCATAATTTGGTCAAGAAGAAAGAAGAATTGAAAAGGAAATCATCTCCTTGAAGATCCAACTTGAAGAAGCAAAGCGAATAGAAGAAGTCATGAAGATTCAAATGATGAATAAAGAAGAAGAGGTTGAGAAGCTTGAAGAAGAATCTGTCACATTGAGATCCAAAATTGTCAAGCTCAACAAGAACGTTGAAGAGACAAAAACATCCACATCATCAGTAGAGAATGTTGAAGAGAATCACTCTAGGTTTCCATAAAAGAAGATTGAATAAAAGAGTAAGAGTTATGCAAAAGTAATCAAAGGAAGGAATCATGGTAAACCAAAATCAAAGAAAAATGATAGAGATACATCTTCAATAAGACCATACACATTCAAGCCACAAAGAAGATCCAATAAATATCATTATCAGCCAAGACAAGAATTCAGAAGGACTACACCACAAAGAAGATCATTCACTCCCAGGTATGCAAATTTCTCGTATGGTCATTATTTTATTTGTACTAACTTTGGACATAAAGATGTAGATTGTAGAGCATATGGAAGAAATATTCAGACAAGAAATACCTATGTGGATCCCCACAACATTGAGTGTTACAAATGCCACAATTATGGTCACATATCTCGTGATTGTAGAAGCATTATGGATACTTCTATGAAAAGGAACATTGATATCAGATATAAGAAGGTTTGGAAAAGAAAACAAGAGTAGGTAAAGGAAGATCAAATGAATGAAGGACACCCATAATTCATACTCTTATGATTGGAAATAGTGTGATATGAAGACAAATCTACAAGGAAAAAGGAAGATGTTAAATACAAGAAGGTTTGGAGAATAAATGAAAAACAATAAGAACATGTGAATGAATACCAGGTCCCAGAGATTGCAGTGTTTGTAGTAGTAAGAAAAGAAGAGAAAGAGAACAAAGAACAGACCTGAGATATCGGGAATTGTAGTGCAATATCATATTGAATCCATGTGAAAAAAGGAAGAAGTCAGAGTTCAAAGATATGATGATTCTACCGACAAAGAGGAAAATTACTCTGCATCAGAATGGGTATTTTTCTGAGCCATCTGACTTGGAGACTCCTAGTAAATATGAATATTGAATAGGGGGAGTCGGTGCAATAGCTACTATAGATAAGAGAACCATCCTTTGAGCATTTTGAATTATATGCATAGACAAATTCAGAGTAGTCAAATAACATAAATACAATGTGACAGATTGATCAGTTGAGAAGTAGTGTTCCCATGCAGATAATGGTTGGTAGTTACACGTGAATAAGTTTATGATTATATTCCATGTATGTATTTAGGCAGGGATATCTTGAGTACGGGTTGTTCCAAACATACATATTTTGATTGGAAGATAGATAAGACTAGTTCAGTTTGAAGAAAAAATAATATGTGATTATCAATTGCAGTGGTGAAGCCCTCCTGATATTACAGTGATAGATGGGTCAACATTGTGGACAATTGAGTAGAAAAAATTTACGACATATGGATAGATATGAATACTTAGTAAGTACAAAAAACATGGGTCAAAGAATATACATAACAATGAATTTACAATTGGAATCAGTGGAATCAGTTGGTCACAAAAAGGCAAGCAGTAAAAGACATAATAGAATATGGAAAGAGAAATTGTCAGCACAAGCTAAATCATGAGAAGAAAATAATTGAACTGTATGGTCAAGTGAACATGAAAAGTGAATGAAGAAATCAAGCAATGAATGATTTTTATATATGTCAGAGAGTTACAAGAGGAAGCACCAATGGAAAATTAGCAAGAACTGGAAGAGAGGAAAGGAAAAATTTCCAGGTATCCCTACATTGATCTACATGACATATTGTAGAGAATTCAAGGGAAGTGAAATCATCAAGAGATTCAAAAAGGAATATCAGTAGCATGCAGACAGGGGGAAAGATGCAAAAGAATTGAAGAATACAAGTAAATAATATTTTTGTATGCTTCTCATATACATTAGATTTTTACACGAGGAGGAACCATAAAGAGAAAGCAGAGGCTTGCACACAGGGGGGGGAGATAAAACAAAGGAGAGTTACCCTTTTTTACATGATGTCAAAGGAAGAGAAAGAGAAATATCATAAGAGTAAGACTCAAGTGCATGAATTCAGAGAAGCACTGTTCAAAGAAGGTATACCTTCAGGGAAGAATAATATGAGGAGAGAAACATGTGAAGAGAAAGAACAAAGGCATGGAAATAAACATAAAGAACATAACAATGAAGACAGAGGGAACATCCCCAAGGAGAGACACCTTTTCCATTTATGTCAAAGGGGGAGAGTGAGAAACATTGATAAGGAGAAATGGTCACAGGGGGGGCATGAGTGTTGGAGCATCAGTGTTTCCATCAATGTTGGTGTTGCCATCAATGCCAAAGGGTGAGATTATTGGAAAATTGGTTTGGACAGTTGGTTGTCATTTATGTAAACCCTTGGAGATTGATGTCAACCCTTGGAGAAGTCTGAAATCCCTAGAGATATGGTTGAGATTGATGGTGAGTTATTTTTCATTGATGGAGTGGTTGATGTCAGCAGATGTGATGGGTGCATTTGATGAAGTCTAAATGAAGCCACAAAGGTGTAGTTATGGGACCTGAACTTGGTTGAGGAATATGGACATGAAGGACAATGTAAATGTAGGTAATACACTCATAGATATATATTCTTTGTCATGTCATTTCCGGTGATAGGTGGTACTCTGCATGGTTCCTCATGGTTAGGGAGATATGTCCTTGTGAATTTGGAAGTCCTGAAGAATGGTCAAGAAGCCCCTAATTGGTTATAAGTCAATTAATGAATGGGTAAAGTGATTGTAACAAGAAAGTCAAGAATCCCTAAGAATAAGGAAAGAGGTTACCTAAAAAAAGTATAAATTCACCTCAAGGAGTCTCTCATAAGCACACACACACATTGAATATATATCTTGTGAGAATGTTATGGTCTAGTGTTTTGGTCTATTGGTGAATCTGACAGTAAGATTGAGGCAACAAAGAAAGTGTGAGGAAAGAGAGAAATTTTTGGAGCTGCAGAGTTCTAGGGTTTCTGTGTAACCCTAATTAGGCAAGCCCTTGCAAGTCAGCTTGAGGGTGTCCCGTGAGGCACCCCCACGGGTTTCCTAGGGAACGTCACACGAGGCCCCACATGATAGGGAGTCTTAGTCATGTGAGGCTAAGAAAAATATGGTACAGATTTTGGTACCAGGCTGTTGAAGGCTGTGACAGAGTTACAGGTCATTATTACACTATAATAGGTCATCTACATGTTACAGGTACACTTATGTGATTATGTATTATGCTTGGTGATGGTATGTACATGCTTGAGAGGCATGTCTTGTTGATACATGGTACATATTGGTGACATTGGTATGGTACATTGAATATTAGTACATATTGGTTGTATTGGTATCTTGGTATATGGTTTTGTTACATGGTGATGATGCTATGGTACATGCTTGAGGCTTATTCTTGGTATACTCTTGAAGCATTGGTACATGGTGTATGGTTGTCATTGATATTGATACAATGATGAGGAATACACTTGGTATATAGAAACACATGTATGAGATACATCTCTTGGAGATGTTGGTATTTGGTTGAGGTACACCATTAATGGTACTTTCTTAGCTTATGGTATCTAGTGTATGGCATGATTGAGTGATATGGTATATGGTTGAGATACATTATTGTTACATGGTATGGTACATGATTGGTACTTGGTATGGTGTTGATATACATGGTTGATGGTTGAGGTATACAATATAGCAGGTGTTGGTGCATGGTTGATGCATTTTTTGTGGTATAGCTTGTGGTAAATGGTTGATGTGTGGTATGGTACACGTTGATGGTTTGGTACATGGTTAAGACAAATATATTGTGATGGCATGTTGGTGATATTGGTACATTCTTTGTAGAGGCATCTGTTATTGATGTTGGACATCTAGTTGAGAGGTGTCCTTGGTATATGATACATGTGAGAGGATCTGGTTGAGTATCGGTGACAATGATAGGTTGGACAAGTTGATATAATGATAGGTTGGATATAGTGACATGTTGAATACTATGATAGGTTGAGAGGTTATAGGTTGATGTGTGGTAGTGACAGTGACAGTGGCAGTGATAGTGACAATGGAAGTGACAGTGGCAACAATTATGGTAGTGAAATTTGGTCTACATCTATATTTCAGAGCGACAGGACGAGACAAGGAAAGGGGGTTGTAGCCTCCTTCCAATTGGAACCGAAGAATCAAAGAGTTGGAGCTTCCTTCAAGTTGGAGCCTGAGAATCAAGAGGTTTTAGCCTCCTTCTGGTTGGAGCTAGAGAATTCAGAGGGTTGTAGCCTCCTTCTGGATGGAGTCGAAGAATCATGGACTTGAAGCTCCCTTCATGTTGGAGCTTGAGAATGAGGGGGTTGTAGCCTCCTTCTAGTTGGAGCCAGAGAATTAAGGGAGTTGTATCTTCCTTCAGGTTGGAGCCTATAAATAGGGGGTCGTATCCTCCTTCAAGTTGGAGCCTGTAAATAGGGGGTCATAGTCTCCTTCCATTTGTAGCTGGAGAATTGGGAAGTTGGTGCTTCCAATGAATGTATTCTTTGATATATAAGAAAACATTCTGTGGTTTTCTCCCATTTGGGTTTCCATGTAAATTATGGTGCACTGTGTACTTGATGTGATGATTCTTATGTTTATATGATCATGATATATTGATGATACATTGATGATATAATGCTGATAAATTTTACATTTATACATTGTGGTTAAAAGTGGTAAAAGTGCTCATACTGATTTACCCCCCCTCTCAGTATTCCAACAACTGAGCTAGACCATAATTTTCTAGACTGTGGTGTGATACACCATAAATGAGCTAGAATAATAATGTATTTGGTGGATATCAAGAGGAAATGTTTCTGGATCTAGTGAATATGAGCATAACACCTCATGCAAGAAGCAACATGACACCCTTTCTAGGGTATCCAAAAATTTGTCACCGATGAGGGGGTAGCATCTGCCTCCTACTCGGGGACATGCACTCTATGCAAGAGTGTATTAGAACTCTAGAATCTCTATAGAATTGTGACACACACACCATAGAAATTGCCAAATGACATAAAACTTGGGGTGAATCTACCACCCTAGTTATAAATAAAAAATACTTTGCAGAAATCGATTTTTTTCACTAAATCTAAACATGAAAGTAAAGAGAGAAAACATATGCAAGAAATTATTCTAAGGAGAATCAAATGCATCAGGAAAATAAAGAAATGCATGAAAGTAAACACACAAATGAAAGGAAAACATGCATGGGAAACATAAATGCATTCTAACTACTGCTCAAAGAGCTTATTCATGCCTACCCTACTGGCTAACTAAGGGATGTGGCCGCTAGGTGAAATAAAAAATCCAATGAAACCACTCAGGGATATTACCAATAGATAGAAGCCTTCTCTTGTGTTTGGTTATCAACCAAAATAGGGGTATTTCAATGATTATGTGAATATCATGCAAAATCCCAATCACTTTCAAGTATCGAACCCGGGTAAGGTCATAACTATAAAGGAAAAGGTCGAAACTATACCAAGGTTGACTCACATCTCCACAAAATTTCTCCATCCAAAGGTCAATAGGGATAATTTAATCATGAGAGTGGATCAACCCCTTGACTCCACTTGTCAAATCATCAAGGTTGATGAGGTGACAGTGGGTGGCTTTCCTTTTCGTTTCCTCAAGCTCTCCCTCACATGGTATGGATTTCCCTTGGTGAGAGTTTGAGTAGTAACACTACCCTAGCCCAGGGGGGAATCCCTATGGTCTATCCAGCCCAATCAGTTGTAGCAAATGATGAGTTACATATATTAGATTGACCAAGAAAACTAGCAATATTATCAACTCACTTTCAATGATTAAAGATAAGTTAAGACATGCAAGTTGTACTAGATTTGACAAGCCTTTGGTGATATAAAAATGACATAAATGTGTTTGTGTTGTAAAGTGTGATTATGATGGAAAATAAAAATAATATGACATAAAAGTGAATTAATTTTGCTTGAAACTTAACATCTATTTACTATGTTAAAATGTAATCATGTGAATCAATTATACCAAATGAACCATTTAGAGTGATACTATATGCATCTTAGAGCATGACAATAAAACTTTGGAGAAGCTTACCATCTACCATTATTCACAAGATTCAAGTTCCAACTATTTAAGGAGAAAGGCCACTTAGTCTATTGTTTCCATATGATTCAGATCTTTAATGTCAACAAGGTGAAATTCAAAATTTACTCATTTAAATATCAATATCATGTTCAATGTCGTAAGACTAAAAATTTACTCATTTAAATATCATGTTCAATGTCATAAGACTAATATCCCGTGAAAGGGTCACCACCATAATAGATTAGAGTGTGTTTGAAAATGGAAATGAGTGCAAAATATCATTACCGTAACATATCGAAATTTTGGAAAACAATATATATTAAAATTCATGTGGAAATACCATCACTTATTAACCTCAAGTATCCACAACAACAAATATAAAGTTTTAATCGGTGTCTTGGTAAAGTTTCAGTCCATTAACAAGAACATAAATAGAAGAGATCCACTAAGATATAACCCTAACACTTGAATATTTAAGTGATTATGTGAACTTTTCAAGAAACTTAAAAATATTTAAGTGATTATGTGAACTTTTCAAGAAACTTAAATGTTATAGCAGTGAGATGTCAAGATCATAAGTGTGATTAAGTTTTGTTTAAGGTGCTTCACATCACTAGATTTTTCATCAAAGTGAAATATGTTAAATAATAAAATATTTAAGAAATGGTAAAAATATGAGTTATCATCACAAATATATCAAATATTGCATTAGACCAAGCAAGTAAATTGAAACCCTTATCCACAAAGAACTGAAAAAATCAAATCATCACAATCAATAATCAAGGTGTTGCATTAACACTGACATCGATTTAGCAATTTGGAGTGTTGTGATCATGCTAATGTGAAAACGTTTCCAGAAATATGATGTATTGTGCCAAATATTAACCATGGAAGTAAGTAATCAAATCCTTATGTGATAATTTCAGACCATAAAAGTCAAATTGTTTGTATCAAGAGTTAGAGTGTCCAACCATGCGAGGTATTGATTCACTTATTTAGAGCCTTGAGAGTGTGAGAAGTGCTAAACGCTGCTCAAATATAAAACTGAGAGCTAAGATGTTGAGAAAATTACCAAGCAAGTGAAACAAAGTAAGCCTTAATACTTAATTCCATCAAAGAATTATGTGGTTTCCAAGAATGAATAAGATAACTCAAAGGTAGATGATATGTTTAAACACTTTAGAGTTATACAAGAAAATGTGTTAATCCATAAAATTAAGATGCAAGGAACTAGATCTAAACCCAAAATTAAATTTCAGCTAGTTAAACTAGCTTACTTATGCCAACTTTAAGTAGATAAAACATAAAGTAATTGGTTAGCACAATTGAGATCTAAGATAAACAACATTCAACAATTAAAGTAAAACTTAGATGGAGCAATCTAAATCGAAAAATTATTTTTGAAAGAACTTTAGATTGCTTGTAAAAAAATTGAAAAAGAAAAAAGAAAAAAATTAAATTGAGATGGAGGGAAAGAAATAAAAAAACTGATTGCTACCATTGGGCATGGAGCCCTATCCATTCCTTGAGTGTTTTCCCTCTTTACCTTCAATGTTGAAGTCTCCACACATCTCTTGGAGAATGCTTGGTGAGCATCAAGCTAAGGAGACCTGGACTATACAAGATTTATAGGGAGGCTAAACTAACAATAAATTCATCCTAAGTATTGCAAACTTAAATAATTAAAGCATAAATCTAAGGTAAGACGTTAAAACCCTATGATATTCAACTTCAACAGTAAGATATAACTTAAAAATTTAACAAAGAAATAAAATAGTCTTATGCCATATCTTACTTGCATTGAAATATCCCTTTCCTCAATGTCTCTTGCATGCCAAAAACCTTCTATTATTAACCTAGAACAACATACTCAAGAGAATATACAAGAAACTAAACCAAAATTGAGCAAAAAATTTTAGCAATTGACCTCCAACCATGCCAGATGAGAGAGGATCCCTCCTTATATAGATAATTCACATCACAAAACCATGAGTAGAACATCACGTGCCAGAACAATGTGCTCAAGCAAAACCATGAGCTAAAACAAGAGGTACTCTTGTTGGGTATGTGTTATATTCTTTGCACGGCCAAACCTAGTGTTTGTGTTGCACCAGGCGCGCGGGGGGTCACAGGGGGGAATAACTCCCCTGCCTAAGGGGTTATAGGGAGGCGATTTCCCCCATGTTCAAGGGGTCACATGCAGAGCCCCCCAATTTTTATTTTTGTGGTTTTTGTGTCCATTTTTAGCATTTTTTCGGCACATGGTTTTCGCTGATGGTTTTCTAATTCTGGTTAAAGAATTAGGGTTGTTGGATAATCCAAATCAATGGATTACATATTTTGGATCTTATATATATTGTATTGTAAATAATGAAGATAAATGATGAATAAAATATTAGAGGTGCGGATCTAAACAATTTGTTGGTTTTCCCGATTTGGGTTTCCAGAGTAAAATATTTGTGTAATGTATGTGTGTGTGTTCCATTGTATATTTTCTATTTTTATTAAGAATCTATTTGCAGTAATTAATTATAGAAGTTTAAAATCTACAACTCTCACTACCATGGTTTAAAACCATTTTGATCCAATAAAATAATATATCATGAAATAACCACCTCAACTAACTCAAACATGTGAGTGAGTCAAGGAGAGAGGGGCACCCCACAAGATGCTCTAACCACCCATACATATGCCTAAGAGAGAAAATGCACCCTCCACATGCGGCTCCAAAATGCGACGATAATTTCCGCACGGAAAATTCTAGCAACATCATAATTGGGTCAAATTTTTATGAATTTTCTATTATAACCCCATTTCAGAAATCCAACATCAATTCTACATCTAATGGCATTGAATTGGAGAAAGTTTGGGAAACTTTTCAAAACATAACTACCCATGAAGTCGGCTTCCCTAAAAAAACGTGTTCTAACCTCCTCAACAACTCAAGAAATGGTCCAAGAAAGCAAGTGTGCCCTCTAGGAATGGTCCATGTGGAATATGATGGTGATGTGGATTCTATGTTATTGTCCAACATACTGTCATGGATCTCAATGTAGTGACACAGATCCAAAGAAAAATTACATGGATCCTATTGTAGGTAGATATGGCCAAATACATGTACACAGATCCCAATGAAGGTACACAAATATCAAGTAAATGACATGGATCTCGAGGCATGGTGCACAGATTCCAATGTGAGGTGCGCACCTATAATGATGAATCAAGCTTGAAAACAAGTCATTGGGAAATGCACATTGAGAAATCTCTTCTAACAACAACTTCACATAGGTTAATTTTATAAATTTTTTAAGTTTGCCATGGTGGGGCAACTTTATCCTTATTACATGAGTCAATTACTAGGAGAAAAAGTATTTCCTAGGTAACCTTGGTTAGAGATAGATAAAAATGATGAACTATTGATGGAAGAGAAAAGGGAACTTCATGTTTAGACCCTCAAAGTCATATGTAATGAAATATAAGGTATTTCAACCAGTCCAACTATCCCTTTTGAGATAGGAGTCTTCATTATTTGTACTTGTAAGCCTTTTAAGAGGGAGCTTTTCTTAGAGTTACCACCTAGGCATATTTTATTACCCCTTTTTCAATTTTCTTTTATTTTTCTAAGTCCTTTTCTTTAGATATGATTTTTTTAGCATAGAACTTTGGGGATGGACCTTTTTAATGAGGCAACATAGCTCTATTTTCATTATTTCTTTATTTTTGTCATTTTTTGCTCTTCACCTCTAGCCATTTTTTGCTTTAAATGACGTTGACTTACATTGTTCTTCAATTAGACCTTGTTAGATCAAATTTGATAAGTCAAACATAAGTGGGGATTGTATATTTTTTAATGGACGATATGAAAGCGAAAGGGAAAAAATGGAAAATGTTAGATGTGGTTAGGATATGAATACACTACTCAACTAGATCATTGGTAGTGTGATTTGACCTAAGTTACGACAACACTTATCTAAGGAAAATTATGTCCCCCGAGACAAAATAATAAAATTATTATTGTTAAGGACTATTATTAGATGAAACTAATGTTTATTACATTCACGACAAGGTTAGAAACCATCACACCACTTCTAAGCAAGACACCCAAACATGAAATTGTTGGAAACCTAATCCGCTAGGGTTATGATATTCTGTATTATTCACTTAAGAAGGAATATGAAAATTCACAAGTGAATAGGAACTGTCATCAAGAATCCAAGAGACCTCTTGGAAGATGAATCCAAAGGTCATATATCATGTATTTATATGTGTATCATATTAATAAAATATATATCACATTGATCTCCATTTGTGTGTATTCCAACAATGGTATAAGAGCACCTAGAGACCTCTTAGAAGATGAATCCAAAGGTCATATCTCATGTATTTATATGTGTATTATATTAATAAAATATATATCACATTGATCTCCATTCATGTGTATTCCAATAGTGGTATTAGAGCACCTATAGTTCTTAGGGCCTGAATTAAGGCTATGGTAGTTGTCCATAGTGTCTTGGTTTAACTCAACATTTCAATCTCTCATGTACATAAGTGTCCCTCTACCTACTAGCATACTAGTATCTGATAGTCCTCCATCTACACCCTCATCTCTGCGCATGCGTTAAGGCATCTCTCCCACCTTGTCTTTGAATACACCCAACTCTTTGTTTGCCTAGGTTTTGCCTCAATTAGAGTGGTGTCACCACCTTCAAAGGATATGATCTTTCTCTTTTTGGATTTCTAGAAACCCTAATTTCAAAACTAAGGTTCAATTCTTCACACACATGGCATTTTCTATTCGATTCTTCACACCCTTCATCTCTCTCTCTCTCTCCGTGAAACCCTTCATGCCATTCTCTCTTTGCATGAAACCCTTCGACGGGGTACTCACTCTGCGTGTTATGTAGCTTCTATGCTCATTTCGAGTGGTATCATTTCCTTTGCTATATTTCCACATTTAAAATCTTATCGGACTCTTCTGTGCAATTTCATGACTAATATTTTTTTCCCCAGATTTAGAGTTTGTGAAGGAAGGTTGATAGAAGATGCATCGAAATAGATTTATTTGTAAAATTAAATATGACCTTTCTAGTATCCATTGGAGTCAATTGGTGATTCTTGTAGTCCGTCGATGTTTTATAACATTGTAAAGTTAATAATAATTTTAACAATTTTTGTTTTTTCTCGAGTTCATGGCAGATGCAAGGTAGGTTTAGGTAGGAATTAGTTGCAAATATGATTTATGTTTATTTTTCTTATTTAATGCATTTCATAGAGAATTGAATAGGATCTTTCAAGCTCCATTGCTGGTCTCTGACAGATACATGGATTCTTTCTTTCTAAGTGCATTCCAAGATTGCATAGTGACTGCTTCATGTGATAGTCAATGTGTTTCCTTGCACAACAATGTCTCTAGCAATAAGTTTCAAGGTCCATAAGTGTGCAAGGATATGTACAAGATCTATGGATATTTTAGTGATGACAAGGGTTTCGGTGGGATCCACTGTCCAACATTTATAATATTCACTCATGCCAACAACTAACAAGGCTGCATGGCAGCGTATACCGACCGCTATGCAGGTATAATAAAATAATAGTTGTAGCAATTTTTGACACGGTTTTGCGGCGAGTACAACTCTACGGACTTTGGCTAAATATAGAAAATTGTGTAACATGTAAAATCGTGTTTCGAAATTTCGTGGAAATGACATTTTGGCGGGATATGCATCCAAAGTATCAGTAATGGTAAAATTGTGTTGCAGTTTGGAACGAAGGAGTTACTAATCACATAACACTAGAGTATGCTTTGTCTGGCAGATTATGCCCCGAAAATGACGAATTAACTATAAAATATCGATTTGCTTCTTCGTTGTTGGGCCATGGTTTATGTTCCTACAAATTCTAAGTATACTGATACTTTCTTACTGTTGTGAGAGAAAAAGTGTTATGATGAAAACCGGGAAGAAGGAAGAAAGGGCGTGCCACGTCAAAAATTTAGTATAAAGGGCACGGTGTTAGAACTTAGGGTGTGCCTTGTAAATCTTTAGTATAAAGGGCACGATGTTAGAACTTAGAAGAGGGTTTGTGTATTTGTGATCAACATGATTTTGGCGAGCTTGACAGTGCTTAGTGTAATTGTGAGAATTGACTAAGTCTAATTCTAATGATGAGTGTATTATTAATGCAATTTAAAATGTAAACTTCTTAGAGATATTCCATAAGGAAACTTCTTAGGGCTATGCCATGATACTGAATAGTATTCGGTGTTAATCCACAAGTTATAAAAATATAATACAATATGTGCACCATATACAAGTAATCGATGCACTGATTCGTTCACTACTCACTAGTGAGTTAGTACTTTACCTATGCACTACTTTCAAGTGAATTGATGTATAGTATTGTGGAATAGAGAAGTTCTAGTTTATAGATTTGTTGCCAAATCATTGGATATTTAAATAGACGTCTACCACAAGTGTCGTCATAAGCTTCGAGCATTGGACTAAAGATAGATGACAAATTCAATGGCAAGGAGGACCCAAAAATCAAAGTACATTGAAGCTCTCAATTAGAGAAAAAGTACATAAAAGCATCTCAAAGTTATTACATACGTAATTATTTCTAGTCTATAACCATGTATCTGCAAGCGTTTTGAATCCATGTCATTTTAACCGCCACGAGAACACACCTGAACTGAACTGAGTTATATTAAAAGTTCTTTATTACTGATATATCCAAGTCAAACTGAACTGAATTATATTAAAAGTTACTTATTCTTATGGATATACAAGTCCACGAAGTAATTGGTATAATCAGAAATACTTTTTGGTTTCTCGGCCAAAATTTTATTGTCAAGGAATCAATATCGCCTGCTTGCATGTGTGTGTATAAATGATGGAATGAAAATTTTAATATGGTCGGACTGTGTGCATTCCTATATATATTATTATTTTTTATCAATCCAAACAAGCAATAATTGTTTTACAGGTTTTTAGGTATTGGTGGGAGTAAGGTGCATAAGCCAAGGAGGAGGGGATTAAACCATGAATGCAACATGTCACTATGGTTGACATTTGTTATTATTGGCTACTCCAGGTGCCCTGTAGCTTTTACATAATTCTGGGTGTTAGCTGAAGACCGCAGGAATTCTGTAGGCTTGTAACAGGTGTTGTTGTGTTTTCATCTATGATCCGGTAGGTAAAGAGGGTAAAAATCAGGGGGTAAATCATGGGTCTAAAACCTGATCGGAAAAAACACTCTGTGCATGGAATACTGTGTTGAATCTGAGGGGGTAAGCGCAGCCCTTTCCTCTGTGCATACCCCGTTAAACCCGGTTCAATCGTAGTTTCCGCTCCCCTAAATATGGGGTGAAATATATATATACATATATTTCTCAATAAATATATATATATGGCGCGCACAGGAAGTTATATAATGGCGTCTCATGGCGTGCGCATGCATGAGCTGGGTGTAAGAAAAGATAGTAGGAAATTCAATCGCTTGTCTTGACTTCTTTTGTGTCACTTTTCATGAGTAAGTTCATTCCGTTGTATCTTTGTCGATTCCTTTCATTGAGTGTTCGTTTCAATTGCTTGTGAGTGTTCATGGTTCTTCACGCTTCCTTTCAGTCATTCAGTAAAAGCCTTCGATTCCATTTCGTGAGTAAATCCTTCCTCCTTTCAGTCAGGTGTGTGTTCCTTTCAGTAATCGTTCCTCTAATCCTTCCATGTTGTTCCACATATCAACATTCTTCCTCTGTTAGGCATATGTGGGATAAGGGAAGCCTCCTTCCTTTTGTTCCAGTGGAGTTAGCTAAGCACATCCATCCCTTCCTTTCATTCAGGAAAAGTTACATAGGATTAGCTAAGCAAATCCGTTCCTATAATTAAGGAAAATATTATGATCTCCCTGCATTGGTCTGTTGGCCTTTGGAAGTGCACCCGTTGGCTTGGCTCAATTGAGAGGGTAACACTATAGATCGAGTTACTTAACAAATTGGGGTTAATTCCCAACCTCAACAAGGCTTGAAAGGGAAATTAGAAACAAGCGAGGCTTGAAAGAAAAAATTAGAAACAAGCATAACTTTTAAAAAAATATTTTCCATGTCTGAGATTCATTACAATCATAAATCCAAAACAAAACAGATTGACAAAACTATTCAAAATAGATGTAATTCATCATAGAAAAACAAAACTATTCAAAATAGATGTACTTCATCGTTTATGAACCCTAGTGTGAATGCTTCTATTGCAAGTTTTACAGGTTGTGAGGATTGTGAGGACTTCGTCGTGTACTCGGCTTCCATGAACAACAAATTCTTCTGCTGCCAACAACAAAAAATTCATCCTCGTTGCTGTGAACAACAAAAACAACAAATTCTTCTGCTGCCAGCAACAACAAATTCAACAAGGTAGCAATTTTACAAATCCTTTTTCATAGTAACAATTTTACAAATCCATCTTTAGTTATGGAAAATTGACTTCAAATTTAAAAAAAAAAAATGATAAAGAAAGGTACAATAGGCTAACCAGTATCCAAAGGATAAAGAAAAGGTACAACATACAAAACAGTATATGGTTCAATCGTTGGTGGATGCAGGCAAAATTTATCTCCTCTGATTCATATATCAAACGATAGCAGGGGCATATAGTAGTGGTACAACAAGTCGAATTGTTTGTTTCTGTTAAAGAACATTTTTAATAGTAAAGGCTCACAACTTTGTTACTGGACATTGAACACATTTTTGCGGGACACTGAACACGTAGCAACAATTTCCAACTGTTACTATGAGACACCAACACCGCTCAAGCCACCACTCTACATTGCAAAAAGGTTATGGAATTTATGCGTCCAAAAACATTAAACATTTAATGTTTGGAAATAATTCTAAGTTGAAACTTAATATTAATCCACCTTGCTCTCTGCAGCATTACTCAGTTGGAGAAAAGCCTATGCTTTAAACTAAAATTGAAGTGCAAAATTTGGATCGCTCTGCAATAACAGGGTCATTTGAATTACCAATCAAACATCAGAAAAAATGCTTTGAACTAATTTAAATAAATAAATAAAATCAATTTGTAATGTTATACTTTTGATAAAGCTCAATTTTTTTTTAGTCAAATCTCAACTAATACCTGATCAACAACCTAGCGATCGCTGTATACCATTCCTGGATGGCAGGTATAATAAGGTATTCGTTCTCTACATAAGAAGAAGCGACTACACTCGGCCTTGTGATCCTCTCTAATTTTTAGGCATCGAAGTGAATGTGTTCCGCTCGATTTTTTTTCCATTGAATCTCACCAATTTTATAATATCATTGCAATCCTCTACCTTATCCATTTCCATTGTAGAATATGATGAGGCACGTGCAACATAGTTAGAGATCCCATGTGCATGTCACATCCAGCGCAAGAATATGTAGAAGCTATCAATCCGCTACAATGAAGCCTCCTTTTTTGAGGACGCATCTAGAGCACATAGTTCTATTATTTTATTTGATTGTTTGTCCATGCCAATGTTGATGATCATATGCAAGCTTGTCATTGTATAGAAAAAATTTAAGAATTGTCAATAAAAACGTTTTAAAAAATGCTTGTTTGAAGCGAGGGAGAAGTTAGAAGCTTTCAGGGGTTTTGACCCTAATTTTGCAACCAATTTTTCATATTGAGAACACCCATTCCAAGTTTCCATTGCATTGATTAGAGACAAAAAGATTTTGATTTTGGGGTATTTTAAGAAACCTAGCAAAGAAAAATCGTCCACTAGACAAGATTGGGTTTATTATATAATTGAAGCTATTGGATACCGGTCTAGAAAGGTGACACTAAATGTAAACTTTTTATTGTCCAATTGAGATGTACCTACTCATTGTTGGAGAAGAAGAGTAATTGATTGGTTAGACTTGGGCTTGAGGAGCACATGATAATGCACAATCTCCAAAGGGATATTGATAAAGTATGCTATGTAAAAAAAACCATTCCTTGAATAGGATATATATGAATTGGACTAGTATTTTTTTATCATCATGAGGTTTACCTGTCAAGTACATCCAAAGCACAAGTAGAGGTATACGTGTAATCCTTTAAAATACATGATACATTACATAAAATTAAAGCACAAGTAGAGGTATACGTGTAATCCTTTAAAATACATGATACATTACATAAAATTGGTGTAAGCTTCCAATTTGACCGGTAGAATCAATGTCAAATTCCTAAACCCATAACAAATACATAACATAAATATAAAGCTCATCATAACATTAACATTGGTATCACTGGATCCCTCCATGACATTGATGTGATATTTCTAGGTCCCTACCATTGTCATTAAAGTTTTCTAATCAAACTGGACTTTCAGTGATGAAGATCCTAGACACCAATAAAATCAATGACACATTCAATTATGAAGATCAATTCAACTCTAGAATCAAGAATAGTATTTTTGTAAGTTTACTTGTAATTTTTTGAAATTAAGTTGAATTACACTATAAATGAATGTATTTTCAGTAGAATATGATACCCTTTATTCATTGAGTTCAAATTATTAAGTATGATTGTTAAAGTGTGGAGTCACAATATGTTATAGCACAAATTTCCATACTGCAATGTAGTTGTGACATGGTCTAACCCTTTCCTTGGCTTGCAATCTTAAATCCCAACTTTCCTCATCAAAGTCACTTAAAAACCATATTTTTTAGTGCCATATGTGGGTCATCTATGTGCAACTCACAGATGTTCGTGGGTTGCTAGTTGACAACTCGCGAATTCCCTAAAAAAGTTGAAAAATAAAATAATTCCTTATTTTAGATCAGGGATTTTGGTTGTGCTCGTTTCCCAACCTCCTTGGGCCCGTACTCAACGAAGTTCAACCTCCTTAACCTATTGAGGACGGTATAAATGCACCTTTGGGGGAATGGATGAGGGGGACAACCAAGGTTGATCCGGGAGGATCTAGGGAACACCTCAGAAGTCTCAGAAGTGTCCCAGGAGGCTCAGAATGGCCTCGACAAATGAAAAAGGGAAAAAAATCAAAGTCCTCAAAACTCAAAAAAAAAATTGACACCATTACAAAGAGCATGTCACAAGATTTCCAACGGTGCAAACGGTTCATCAAACAGAGTTACAGATCGAAAAATATTCGCAGTCAAATTTTTGGTCAACCTAGCCCAGTCAACAGAGATGAGTCAACATCCGTACTACTGACATCAACAATTGTATTGATGATGTCATGTCTTATAGGACATGGCAGGTGATCTGGCATCTGTATAGCCACATGGAAATTCGTATGTGGCGTGGCATGCACAGTGGTAGTGACGTCAACATGCTAATGTAGCCCAATGATAGTGTGCCACGTGGCATGTTGATCTGGCATTTTGGGCCACCAAATGGGCCAATGAAAATGTGGCACATGGCACCCCCAGGTGACGCCACATGGCACCACCCAAGGATATGCCACGTGGTCTAATGACAACGTGACAAGTGGTGTCCAGTCAGCAGGTACAGTCAGCAGTTGACGCGTAGGCAAATGACTTGGTAGACAGGTAGGCCAATGGATGGCCGCCACATGGCAGCGAGCAAATTCCCAATGAGAGCCAGTAACCAAAATTTCAAATTAAAATTGGGGTTGGCCGACAGCCAATCCCCATTCCGTCAAACTAGCGACAGTTCTGCCAAACCTAACATACTCCACCAAATCTGGCCCTATATCCCAACGAAGTCACCAGACTTGGCACGTGTTTAAAATTGGTGGGATTTGATATATTTATATAACAATTTTGTTATGGAATGGACACCAAAAGGGGAGGTCCGCGAGATTGACCCCAAGACCTCCCCAACCACTCGCTTTTAATACACCAACCAACAACCAAGTTGTTGGCAATATGGCAATACAAGTTGGCATTTATGGCATTGGCATTGACAATAGATCTGTGATTATGATAATAGCATTGATGGCATTGGCATTGACAGTATTGACTCTACTGCATAATCATGACTGGAATAGGGATACTAATGTTGCATACATTTTAGATGTATCGACATTATGGTGACTGTGATGACATTGACAGTGTTACATATATTTAAATCTGAACATCTAAAACAGAGAAGAACATGTTGACATTATGTTGCCTATGATGACATGTCTATGTTGACAGAGCCATTGATGAGGCAGTATGATGACAAAGTTGATGGTTGGCATTGACAGATAAGCAATGTGCATTGGGCATGTAAAATGACATAAGCAGTGATGTATGTTGACCTACTGACTATGATGGATATGAGGCACTCTGTAATTAAAATCCTTGTGATGTGCCTGGAAGACAAGGGTTTGCTTTGCCCAGGATGTGACCTAAAAATTGACTGTCAAAGCAACATAGCCTAGATGTTGCAAATGAGGAGGCAACACCAGAAACACTGAAAATGAACATTAGAAGGTTGTAGAAGGCACCAAATGATCTTCAACATATTATTGTAATTGCAACCAACATGTTATTGGTGAGACAAACACTTGTTGGGAAGGGAGTTCCAATTGCAGAGCTTGATATTGTCCTTTGTGGTGCATATAAACAACTCAATGACATCCTTAGTAATCCTGCTATAATCATTCATCATATTGGCCAATTGTTGTCTCAACTTTGCTTGCCATCTTGGGAAAAAGATGAAGCTAACCAAGAATTGATGACAAGGATTTTGAGGAGGATTTTGTCTGTAGATGATGTTGTATTTGTGTGGGTTTCAACTGATGTATGTTCTACAATTCGAGCAGTGATCTCTATTTCAATTTTACAGACATTATTTCTAAAGGAGAAGATCCTTTTCCTCGAATTTATTTGCACTGGGTATTATGACGAGGTTATAATCGATGTCATTGCCTTCAAACACCCACAAAAAAAAAAAAAAAACATCAGATGGAAGAGATCGAATTACGTATGAGGGACCTGACTTCGACGATTTGAATGAGAGTTTACATAATTTCTTTTGTAAATACCGGGAAATGAGAGGCATCGCACCTATCCTAACAAATTGCCTGTGCGATATGAGAAACAACGAGACGATGGTTGAGTTAAAGATCGAAAGATATCTGTTGTAATACAAATCCAATCATATCCACAAAACATAATATCCAATGGTGTCAATCGCTATCTCTGTGATACAAAGTATGGCCTATCTCTGGTACAAAGCGATGGCTATCATGGAATTTTTATGGGTAGCGATCGATCAACGCAAGAAGCAGAAGAGATGAAGATCTGCAGCAGAATCCATTGTGAAGACTCAGCAACCCTCTTATCAAGTGATTGACGGTGCCGATTGATTCATTCAGTGGGATTTATCCCACATTGGAAACGGGGTAGATTTTATATGGGTTTATAAAGACCACCCTCACTATGCCTATTTGACACATAGTAAAAGGGTATGGCGGGGGTTCTAGGTGCTTGGAATTCACTAGAGGATCACCAGCCTGGAGCCCGGGACGACCTGTCAGGCCCCATACCTTTTGGAGGAAGTGACAACAATCGTTGATTTACCGAGGAGATGATCTCATATGTTGGATTAATATTTTTTTAATACACTGTTGACGTGACAGTCATATGGGTGATCGAGGGATTAAAACTTGTTAGTTATTTTTAGTTGGCGGAACTTGCAACGACGAGAGATTGCTATGTATATCGGTAACTATGGCATAATGCCAATGTTGGAGGATTGCTAAGTTTAAATGTTTATGAATAAACATTCGGATGTTGAACATTCGGATGTTGAGACCATTGTTCTTGTCGAAGTTTTTGGCATACTTCCAATTGTGGAGGTTCTCCAAAACTAGTTAAAGACTTGCACAACACAAACACAAAGACAGTGACTCAAATAACATCACATTATTCGATGAAATCCCTGGTGTGATAACTACAATTCATAACTGATATTAAAATAATAATTTAGATGCTTAAATCTTGAAAGTATTGATTTAAGGAAGTATTGTGATGTTTGTTAATATTTGTATTACACATTAACACAGTTATTAGATTTGAGATGTAGATTGAAGAGATGTGTGGTTATGAAAAGGCATGTTAATGACTATGTTACTTAAAACAAGGGTTATGTAATCTTAAATGAAGAGATGTGATGTTCATGAAAAGTTGTGAAATTTAATGAACATACATGTTTTTTATGAAGAGTTATGTTGAAGACTTTATAAGTGTGTTGATGTGTGAAGGATTTTGTGGGACTACAACAGAGACATTGAAGATCAAATGCAGAAAGAGACAGAGAAGCAGTCATGATATCCAGTGCATGATACATAATATTTCTGGATTTATGAACAGAGGATGGTTGGGAGGTGCTAGGGCAGGTTGGAGCCTCTAGGGGAGTAGGTGCTTCCTTGTCAATTGTAGCTAAATAAATAGGGGGTTGTAGCCTCCTACCAGTTGGAGATAGTGAATAGGGGTGTGGGTGCATCCTGATCAGTGGGTGTTGATCTAAAGAGGAAGAAAACATCTTCCTTCTATTGTAACTTGTAAGACAAAATTTTGCAGTTAATAGAAAAGTGTTTGTGGTTTTCCCAATTGGATTCCACAATAAAACATTTTGTTCAAATTTTGTTTTCATTTCTGCAATACATAATTAACAAAAGTAAAAATTTGATAAAATTATTGTGTCACTGATTCACCCCCCCCCCCTCTCAGTGACAAGATCTGGTCCTTCAATTGGTATCAGAGCAGGTCTCTTCGCTAAAACAATTAATCATTTGAAGAGAAATATACATCAGAATGGATCAATAGTTGAATGTCATTAAAAGTCGGGGGTGAAGACTATGTTTTCTGGAGTATTAGAATGAAAATCTATCTGATGTCCATTGGACTGGAAGTATGGACATTAGTTGAAAAAGGATATGATGTTCCAAAAGTCACTCCCATAGAAGCAGAAGACAAGAATAAATTTTGGGAACATGCAAAGGATTTAAACACACTACAAGCTGAACTGAGTAAGAAGATCATTGCTAAAGTACTAAACTGTAAAAATGCAAAACGACTCTAGGATAAATTGGAAACTATATATGCAGGAGATTCCAAGGTAAATAGGGCCAAACTTCAAACTTTCAAAGTACAGTATGAAGGTCTAAAAATGAAGGATGAAGAAAATATCTCAGAGTACTTCGAAAGAGTTGATAATATTGTTAATGCAATCAAAGATTTGGGAGTATAAGTGTAAGACAATGAGTTAGTTGAAAAGATACTAAGAACACTACCTATTCTCTATAATCCTAAAGTGTCCACTCTTGAAGATCGAGAGAATCTAGATGAACTCACCATGGATGAATTGTATGGAATTTTCATAGTCTATGAGTTAATATTAGGTCATGAGAACCTCCCAAAAGGAGAGGCAGCCTTCAAGGTGCTCAAGAAAACAAAAAATCAGAAGCAAAAACCTCAACCCATCCATCGTGAAGAATCTAATGTAGAAGAAGCCAATTTTATTAAAAAGCTTCAGAAAGGATCAGAGAGGTACAAAGACAAGATGTCTTTCAAATGTTTTAATTGTGGCAAAATTGGCCACTTTGTAGCCAAGTGTTCCTATCCCAAGGAAGACCCTGAAAACAAAGAAGACAAAAATACACAATACAGGAAGAAGGGAAAACCCCACTATAGGAAAAAGTTTTACAAAGGGAAAAATAATTTTTACTCAAAAGAAGAAAACAACAATTCATCAGAGTCTAGTGACAGTGATGATGATAGAATCCTTTTTCTAAGTATTGAAGAGTCTAATGAGATAGAAGAAATTGAGCATGAGGAAGAGTGAGAAGATGAAGCAGAGGTTAATATGGAAGAAGAACTTCTCAGTACCTTGGATGAATTAAGAAGATACAAAAAAAGATTAGATACAATTTTGTAGTTGAACAAAAAGAAAAGGATATGGAGAAAATCATGAGCAACTTGAAAAACCAAATCTTAGAAGGAAATAGGATGGAAGAAAGTCTGGAGAAGTCTCTTAAAGAGAAACAAATAACCTGTGAAAGAATGGAGGCAGAATTAGTTCACCTAAGAAAACAATTTGATGCAAAACTTATTCAAACAAGATATCAAAATAACTCTAAAATCTTAGATAAGATTATAACCACACAAAAACATTCAAGTAACAAAAATGGAGTAGGTTATTCTCAAGAAGAAAAGCAAGTTAACTCAAAATCGTATGTAGTTTCTCTCCTCAGTACATTCAAGAAGAAAGATGAAGAAAAGACAAGCAATGATTAGAACTCTAGAGGATTACTTCCACCCATCAAGAAGCAATATAAGACAACACCAAAGAAGGTTTATCAAAACAGGTATCCTCACATTTTTTTTGGTTATTGTTTTGCATGCTCTAATTTCGAACACAAAGCTATGAATTGTAGAGCATATGGAAGGAAAAACTTGAGGGTTAAGAACTATAACCTTAACCTACAAGAAAGGAACTTAGAATGCTTTAGATGTCATAACTATGGACATAAAGCAAGTAATTATAGATTAATGGAAATCTCAGAAAAAACAAAGTTCATTAGAGAGAAAAAGAAGCTTTGGAAAGAAAAAACATCAAAAGTGGAATGTCTTATTGCCTTGAAAGCCCAAGATAAAGAATATCTCTGGTATGTTGACAGTGGTTGCTCAAAACACATGACATGAAATAAGGATAATCTTTTGAACTTAAAGAAACAAAAGGGTAAAGTTACATTTGGTGGCAATGCTTCAGGTAACATACTTGGGAAAGGCACTGTGAATTTGGGAAAAGACAAAGCCAAGAATGTGTTGCTTGTTGAAAATTTGAAACCTAGCATATTAAGTGTCAGCCAAACCTGTGATCAAGAGCACATTTGCATCTTTGATTCCCAGAAATGTGATATTAGGAGAAAGGACTCTGGAAAATTGGTTGGTACTACTCCTAGAACTCTTGAGAATGTATATATATTAAATACAAAATTGAATGAAGAGTGTCATTTAAATTTAGTGGATGAAAGCTGGTTATGGCATAGAAGGTTGGGACACATTAACTTTGACAACTTAGTGAAAGTCAACAATCTTGGGGCAGTAAGAAACTTGCCAAAGATCACAAAAGCCTCAAATCCTATGTGTAGACATTGTCAACTAGGGAAGCAAACTAGAATAAGGTTCAAAACAAAAGAATACTCAACCTCAAAACCTTTAGAGCTTGTTCACATCGACCTCTGTGGACCTATAAGAACCAAAAGTTTGCAAGGAGAGTCCTACTTTATGTTGTTCATTGATGATTTTACTATATTGGCTTGGGTATGTTTTCTCAAGGAAAAATCAGAAGCATTTAACAAATTTAAATCTTTTAAAACGCTTGTTGAAAAAGAAACAGAGAAAAAAAATCAAATGTCTTAGATCAAACAATGGTGGTGAGTTCACCTCAAAAGAGTTTGACCTCTTCTGTGAAACTCATGGAAATAAGAGACAACTCTCTGTTGCCAGAACACCTCAGAAAAATGGGATTGCTGAGAGGAGGAATAGAACAGTGCAGGAGGTTGCAAGGACTATGCTCAATGAAACAAGATTATCTTATGGATATTGGAGGGAAGCTGTAAGAACAACATTATATATATTAAACAGAGGTCAGCTCATGATTAATAGTAATAAGACTCCTTATGAAGTATGGTTTGGGAGAGCTCCTTCAGTAAAATACTTCAAGGTCTTTGGAAGTAAGTGTTACATCAAAAGGCTTGATGAGAATCTCGGAAAATTTGATGCTAGATATGATGAAGGTATCTTTCTTGGATATGCTTCTACCAAGAAAGCATACAGATGCTACAATATTAGATTACATAAGATTGGTGAGAGTGCAAATGTTAAGGTGGATGATTTAAAAACAATGAAGATCAAACATCAAGAGACCATACTTGACAATGAAGATGAAGATGACGATGAGTCAGTTGGTACACAAGCARAAGAAGAAGAAGTGAATAAAGAAGAAAATGAAGATATACAAGAGGATGAAATGGATACCAGAGAAGAARAGGAAGATATTCAAGAAGAGGAGATAAGAGAAGAATCCCCAAGAAGAGACACAAAGACACCCTCAAGAATAACTCAAAACAATCATCCTGAAGCCCTGATTATTGGAAATAAAATCAATGGAGTGCAGACAAGAAGACAACTRTTGTATCAAACATAAATAACATGTTTGTCGCATATTGAGCCCAKCTCAATCAAAGAGGCATGCAAAGATGAGAATTGGGTCAATGMTATGAATGAAGAATTGGACCAGATTGAAAAAAAAMCAAACTTAGGAACTGGTTCTAAGAACAAAAAATAAGAATGTCATTGGAACTAAATGGGTGTTTAAAAACAAAGTGAATGAAAATTGGAAAGTAATAAGGAACAAAGYCAGATTGGTATGTAAAGGGTATGCTCAGGTTGAAGGGGTAGACTTTGAAGAAACCTTTGCCCATGTGGCCAGATTAGAGTCAATTAGGATGTTCTTAGCTTTTGCTAGCTACAAAAAATTGAAAGTTTACCATATGGATGTCAAGTCAACATTTCTCAATGGAAACTTGAAAGAGGAAGTCTATATTGAGAAACCAAAAGGATTTCAATTAACTGATAAAGAAGACTACGTCTGTAAACTAAAGAAAGTACTATGTGGGCTAAAACAAGCACCCAGAGCATGGTATGCAAGGCTAGATTCTTATTTACAAGTACAAGGCCTCAAAAGAGGATCAACAGATAATAATCGTTATTGTAAAATTGTGGGTGATAGCAAGATTATTGTGGAAGTATATGTTGATGATATTATATTTGGGAGTGATGATGAAAAAATGAGTCAGGACTTTGCTAGGAGGATGCAGCGAAAATTTGAAATGTCCTTGCTTGGTGAAATAAATTTCTTTCTAGGATTACAAATAGTACAGTCCAAAGGGGGAATCTTTATCCATCAGTCCAAGTATGTTAAAGATATGCTTAAGAAATTCCAATTAGAGGATTGCAAACCTGTTTGTACACCTATGACAGTAGGATGCAAACTAAGAAAGGAAGATGAGTCCAAGGCTGTAGATCCAAAACACTACAGATCAATGATTGGGAGTTTACTCTATGTAACAACTTCCAGACCTGATGTCAAGCAAGCTATTGGAATGGTGGCTAGATTCCAAGATGCACCAAAAGAGAGCCATGTTCAAGCTGTGAAAATAATATTTAGGTATTTAAAAGGAACCATAGATCTTGGTTTGTGGTACCCTAGCAAGAATCCATTCTCTTTAATGGCATATTCAGAGGCAGATTGGGCATGTTGTATAGATAATAGAAAAATTACAAGTGGAGGAGCATTCTTCTTGGGGTAATCATTGGTATCTTAGACAAGAAAGAAACAGTGCTCAATTTCTCTGTCTACCACTGAAGCTAAGTATATTGCAGCAACAGAATGTTGCACTCAAGTGGAATGGATGAAACAAACATTATAAGACATCAAAGTAGTGTTTGAAGAACCCACTACTATCCACTGTGATAATACAAGTGTTATAAGTCTCTCCAAGAACCTTTTCCAACACTCCAAAGCAAAACACATTCCAATAAAATACCATTATCTAAGAGATCAGGCTTAAAATAAGAACATTAAATTGGAATATGTCCTAACACAAGAACAGGTTGCGGATATTTTCACTAAACCCTTAAGTAGAGATGTATTTGAATATCTCAAGCAAAGATTAGGAGTAGTTTCTCTTCCAATCTAATCTCTCAAGAAAATAATGCATCAATTGGCATCAGTTCAAGGGAAGACATTGATCAAAGTCAGGGGGGGTCATTCAACCCTTTTCCCTTGATGTCAAAGGGGGAGAAATGAAAATAGTATTTCCATCAATGCCAAAGGGGGAGATTGTTGGCAATATGGAAATACAGGTTGGCATTGATGGCATTGGCATTGACAATAGATCTGTGATGATGATAATAGCATTGATGGCATTATTATGGCCGAGCCAAATAATGTCAATATGTTTCAGATGTATTGACATTATGGTGACTGTGATGACATTAACAGTGTTACATATATTTAAATCTGAACATCTAAAACAGAGAAGAACATGTTGACATTATGTTCCCTATGATGACATGTCTATGTTGACAGAGCCATTGATGAGGCAGTATGATGACAACGTTGATGGTTGGCATTGACAGATAAACAATGTGCATTGGGCATGTAAAATGACATAAGCAGTGATGTATGTCGATCTGTTGACAATGATGGATATGAGGCACTATGTTATTACAATCCCTGTGATGTGCCTGAAAGACGAGGGTTGGCTTTGTCCAAAATGTGACTTAAAAATTGACTGTCAAAGCAACAGAGCCTAGATGTTGCAAATGAGGAGGCGACACCAGAAACACTGAAAATGAACATTAGAAGGTTGTAGAAGGCACAAAATGATCTTTAGCATATTATTGTAATTGCGACCAACATGTTATTGGTGAGATAAACACTTGTTGGGAAGGGAGTTCCAGCTACAGAGCTTGATATTGTCCTTCGTGGTGCATATAAGCAACTCAATGACATCCTTAGTAATCCTGCTATAAGCATTCATCATATTGGCCACTTGTTGTGTCATCTTTGCTTTCCATCTTGGGAAAAAGATGAAGCTAACCAAGAGCTGATGACAAGGATTTTGAGGAGGAGTTTGTTTGCAGATGATGTTGTATTTGTGAGGGTTTCAACTGTTGTATGTTCTGCAATTCGAGCAGTGATCTCTATGTCAATTTTACAGTCACTATTTCTAAAGGAGAAGATCATTTTCCTCGAATTTATTTGCACTTGATATTACGACGAGGTTATAATCGATGCCATTGCCTTCAAACACCCACAGAAAAAAAAACATCAGATGAAGGAGATCGAATTTCGTACGAGGGACCTGACTTCGACGATTTGAATGAGAGTTTACAGAATTTCTTTTATAAATACCTAGAAATGCAAGGCATCGTGCCCAGCCTAACAAATTGTCTGTGCGATATGAGAAACAACGAGACGATGGTTGAGTTAAAGATCGAAAGATCTCTGTTGTAATACAAATCCAATCATATTCACAAAACATGGTCTGGCTATCTCTGTGATACGAAGCATGGCCTATCTCTGGTACAAAGTGATGGCTATCATAGAAACTCGATGGGTAGCGGTTGATCGATGCAAGAAGCAGAGGAGATGAAGATCTGCAGAAGAATCCATTGCAAAGACTCAGCAACCGTCTGATCAAGTGATCGACGGTGCCAATTGATTCATTCAGTGGGATTTATCCCACATTGGCAACGGGGCAGAGTTAATATGGGTTTATAAAGACTTCCCTCACTATGCCTATTCGACGTGTAGTGCAAGGGTATGGCGGGGGATTTAGGTGCTTGGAATTCACTAGAGGATCACTAGCCTGGAGCCCGAGGTGACTTGCCAGGCCCCCTACCTTTTGGAGGAAGTGACAACAATCGTTGATTTACCAAGGAGATGATCTTGTCCGTTGGATTAATATTTTTTTAATACATTGTTGACACGACGGTCATATGGGTAATCGAGGATTTAAAACTTGTTAGTTATTTTTAGTTGGCGGAACTTGCAACGATGAGAGACTGTTATGTATATCGGTAAATTTGGCATAATGTCAATGTTGGAGGATTGCTAAGTTCAAATGTTTATGAATAAACATTCGGATGTTGAGACCGTTGTTCTTGTCGGAGTTTTTGGCATACTGCCAATTGTGGAGGTTCGCCAAAACTAGTTAAAGACCTGCACAACACAAACACAAACACAGTGACTCAGATAACATCACTCTGATCACCGGGCCAAATTCTGGAAGAGCCACTGTAAGCATGCTTTTAATATGTTGTTTCCTCATTGAATGTTGCAGCATAGTATGTTTGATACAAGTTTGAAGGTGTTGATTAATTGGGTTGGTTTTCATTGATGTCAACCCTTGAAAAAGGTCTGGTAGCAAATTTTGGTAGCACAAAGGTTTGGGTAATGGACCCAAGTTTGTTTGATGTATAATGGTATGAGTTTTAATCTATTTGAAGGTAAGACTATTCTAGATGGATAGTACATGTCATTCAATTTCCGATGGTATGTGGAACATCACATAACTCCTCACAGTTAGAGAGTTATGGCCATGTGAAGTTGGAAAACCCTCATGAGTCATCTAGAAGCCCTAAAAGGTCAAAGTAGTCAAAGTGGTTGCAAAGAAGAAATTATTTAAATAATAAAGTGAAGTGGTGAGTGTACTATAATTCAAAGTGGATACAAAAGAAATTATTTAAATAATAAAGTTAATGGAAAAATTACTAAGTGGACAAGTGGTTAGAAGTGGGTTAGCCCTAAAATAAGGAAAGTGGTTTAAGAGATTTTAGAAGGTAAATAATAGAGTGAAGTGATGAGTGTATTATAAGTCAAATTGGATACAAAATAAATTATTTAAATAATAAATTTAATGGATAAATTACTAAGTGGACAGGTGGTTATAAGTGGGTTAACCCTAAATAAGAAAAGTTGGTTAAGATGGTTAAAAGGTAACCCCTTGAGGAAGCTACATGAAAGTATAAATAAGAGGCAAGACACTCTCATTTTAATCACACTTGAGCATATTGAATATCTACAAGTGACTAAGGTAACCAAAGGATATCTAAGTCGAATTTCAGAGGGAAGGTGAAGTAAAGAAGGTCGAAATTCAAGGGAGAATAAATTATTTTGATGATGTTTTATAAGGTATGTTATTTACAAGTCATCTCCCCATTTTAGCAATAATTATTTTTCTAGAATGGTTCAGACCGTGAAATTTGGAGGCCGTTGAGAAAACATATCCAAGTAATTGTGATAAACATTTCAGCTTGTGGGTTATTGTATTTTTGGAGTTACACTCCATGGAAAATAAGGTTTTTGGCTAGTCCTGAAACTAGTCTAAAACATGTGTTTTGTGTAAAAACATCATAACTTATTCATAACATATCCAAATTTAGTAAGACAAAATGTATTGGTTTGTAGTATTTTTTGTACAATTTTCAGATCCATACAACAAATATTTCATGTGGGGCATGCTCTACAAGTTCACTCTCTAGAATAAGTCAGAATTCAATAAGGTATGTCATTTTTGCTATAACTCATTTTCTGATAGGATCCAAGTAGTGAACCCTGGAGGAATTGCATAAAAGACATTAAAGAACATTGTATTTGTATGATTTATCATTTGTTCATTGTTTATTTACTCTGCAACTATTGAATGATAATGTTACATTGATATAACACTTACATTTTGTGGTTAAAAATGATTATTGCTCTATTATTGATTCACCTCCCCTGTCAGTTATCTAACAATTGGTATCAGAGTTGGTTTCTTCAAGAATCAATTTAACCACTGAAAGTTAGATCATGAAGAGCAACAACATGTATAAACTTGGAATACCACAGTTTGATGGACAAAAGTATGCATTCTGGAGCAGAAAGATGAAAACATATATACAGAAACAAAGATTTGAAATTTGACAATCTATAGTAGATGGATACACAGAACCAACAGTGCCGCCAACAAGTGAAAGAGCAATAAAACTCGATCAAAATAATTCCAAAGCCACAAATGCACTTCTGAATGGTCTTGGTGAATCAGTATACACCAAAATTATGCATTGTAAATCCACTAAAGAGATTTGGGACAAACTTCAAAATGTTGATGAAAGAAATTCAAAAGTCAAAGCAACAAAGCTTCAAACTTACAGAGGTCAATTCGAACAACTAAAAAGGAAGGAATATGAGAATATTGCAGCTTACTTCTTACGAGTCGATGAAACAATAAATGCAATCATAGGATTGGAAGAAGAAATTAAAGAATCTGTAATTGTTCAAAATGTATTAAGATATTTTCCTATGAGATTTGATCCTAAGATATCAACACTAGAAGAAAGAGCAGATCTAGACTCAATAAGCATGGACGAACTACATGGAATCTTCACAGCATATGAAATGAGAACTGAACAAAAAAATACAAATATAAAAGAAGAAGATTTCAAAACATCCAAAAGGTCAAAGCAAAAGGGAAAGCAAAAAGAAAAAGAACATAGCAACAACAGTGACATCTGGGAAGGTGATGAAGAAATGACCAATTCCAATCTATTGTGATAATACAAGCGTCGTCAGTATCTCAAAAAACCCAGTGATGCACTCCAAAACAAAACACATTCCAGTAAAGTATCACTTTCTACGGAAATAGGTTGCAGAGAAGAACCTCAAAGTTGAATATGTTGGCACAAAAGAACAAGTGGCAGAGAAAGTGGCAGACATCTTTACAAAATCGTTTCCAAGGGAAGCCTTTGAGTATCGTCGCCAAAGACTATGAGTAATTTCTAAACTCTTTTGTTCTTGTGTTTACTGTGCATGATTAATATTTCTAGATCTTTTCATTTCCGCTACAGTATTATAATTGACATTTTCAGTGTATAGTTATTCTATGATAACTATTGTATGAAAGTTTATCTTGTCATTAATCATAAGGCAATAACTATCAAGAGCTGAGAATCACAAAAAATCAACAATTCTGACCTACATGGTATTTAATGTTGCAATGCAGAGTGATTATTGATTATCTAGCCATGGATGTTTTCTAGGTATCTTAAGTAAGGCAGAAATGAAAGGCCGCATGAGGGGATCATATTTTTTTGGAAATGCGAATTGGAAGAGTAATTTTGAAGGAAATTCCAAGCTCATCATTAACTTTTGGAAGAAAAGAAATAAACACCTATCATGGACACACCCATCATAGAGTTTGAAAGGTCAATTGACATAGGTGAGAGAGGCAATAAATAATTTTCAAGGGACAAATGCATTCAGCATGTGAGAAGAAGTGCCAACCAAGCGACAGATAGACTAGCAAATCAGGCAGTAAAGGACAATTGAGAGCACAAACATAGGTTTCCAATTGACCTGGTACAAAAAAATAAAAAGGTTTCCAATTTATCTTGCAGAAGCAGAAGCCTGTAAGGCTAGATTAGAGCTATTTCATTAGAGATCCAGTAGGTATATAGGATGGAAGGTTACAAAGAATTTTTTAGCGTTCTTTGAAGCATGGAACCTTTTATTTGTATGGGTACAGAGTTGATTGTTTCTGGATTCTTCCATATCGGGTTACCAAATTCTTCATAGGGGAAAGTACTATATGGAAGGCAGATGAGGAAATTTGGTTCTGTTGCAAAAGCCCAACGAGGATCCAGACTTAGTGCAGTCTTATGTAGCCTAAAGAGTTATGATGTTGAAAGTGTGGCTATAATAGCAAGCCTTGCGGCCAAAACAGGAGAACTGCAGCTACTGAAAGGGTTATTGAACTGGGTAAGGCTGGAATTGTAAACCGTTTCAGAATTTATACATTTGTAATATTTCTGCCTCTCAGGGCTTGTCGATATAAATTTCCTTTTAACAGCCAAAAAAAAATTAACATTGACCAGATGGAAAGATGCTAGGGTTTACTCTCCCAGGGCTCAGTCTGACCTTATTGCAGCTTGGCCTTAGTTCGGTAGATAGGCCCATGTACATGTATGATTTTGCATAATATTATTAAGTATTTATAAGAGAACAATAAACATTGACCACACTCTAGAAACTAAATGTTTTCAGTGATTTTCTGACCTGGAGCAATTTGGTGATATTTTTCATATTTTCTTTGTTTCTGCAATGTATTTCAATGTTCAGCATAGGGCTATAGCAAGAGAAATTAACTTGAGTAATAGCCAGTACTATATTTGGAGTGCCAAATGCAAAACCTTCCAATTATGTCATAGACTTGGCATTGTCATGATGGTGCCAAATATTCTCACAAATTATTCCCAAATGTGATTTTTTTATATTCTGCATCTACCCTGTCTTTTTGGATATATTTATCTCATTTTGTTGTAACCACTTTATTCTCTCTATTTGAGGCTCACTTAATTGGAAGGTCCTCATTTTTAGCATACCAGATCCCAATCTGTCGAAGTAAATTTGATGTAAAGTACTATTGCAGCATCTGAGTTAAGGATAGTAGAACTTTCAACTTCAACACATTTATTTCGACGTGGATGGGATGGAATTTCCATACTATGGGATTTCCACATGTCATTAGTGATATTCAGCATTTTCTTCAGAAAAAAGAGGCTTCCAAATCAGTCTATTACTTAATTCATAGCTACCTAATTTCATTCTCGATCTACCAAAAAAGATCATCTGTCATGAGATCTCTAATTCATCCCATCTTGGCAATAACTTAGAAGTATATACAAATTTTCCAATCATAGAATTATTGAAAGAAAGAGAATTATTTACATAAACTTTATTCTTGCCTAATAGTCTGTACATACTCGAAGAGTTTTCTGCCACAAGTGTGCCTGGCATCATCTTCAGACAAAACAAATACCTTCACCAATACTATATCTCCCTAGATCTACTCCATGGAGGAAAGATGCTCCCTCACATAAGAAGTAAAATTCTTATTCTTTTCAATATACTATATTCAACTCCCAAGGTATTTTTGCACCGATAACCAAAAAAACAGATAAAATTTCAAAATTAAAAATTACGTATCATACCCTCACCCCATAAACTTGGAAATACCCTGAAATTGTTCTATGACCTTTAAGGGAGAGGCGGAGTATAGTATATAGATTATACTGTCTGCTTCTACTATAATTGATCTGTAATAAGCAAGTTATGGCCATACCACCCATTGATGATGGGGTCTTGAATAAGAATTTAGCAAGGGCCAATCCTGGCTGCATAGATATAGATAGATAGATAGATCCTACTTAAGATCTTAATCTGTTGGTGTTCCCCTTTGGCCTAAGGATGGGCTGCCCACCAACAAAGTCTCCATGTAGAGCGCCGCCTCTTGGGCGACAGACAAATCTCAGAATTCTGTACCATTTCCCACATAACTTGCACATCCTGATATCCACATGATTGAACATCATTGTATAGCTTCAAGAGTCCACGCCCTGTGCATCCAAAAATATAAAATCCCCATTAGTTTTCCATTCCCCCACAACATAATAGTATTTGATTTCAGTCAAAAAGATTTCGTTGTTTCTAAGGAAATAGCCCTAGATTTGCAGATAACCCCATATACATTAAATCAAAGAATATTTATTCATGGTCAAGCCAGATTCATTGATACAGATCGCCAGATTATTATTTATCATAGGATTTCTCATATCAACATGGAAAACAGTAAAATCCATCGAAAAGACCTTCCAGACTACCGCAGCGTACAGTAAATCTCAAATCTGTGCATCCAGATAAAACCCAAAGCAATGTCCTGTTTCTAATCAACTGGAACTAGGATCATCGATAGTAAAAGGACCGTTTATCTTTAGATTGGCTAGCAACTATTGTCTCCAAGATCATACACACATTTTCTAAGTCCTGGATATCAAATTCCCAAATATACCTGGCAGACCCTCAACACTAAATCTGCAGACATGGATCTGGTCGTGACTAGATCCATGGTTGCAGAGTATCTATATTCATGACCATAGAGTTATTCCATCAGTAAAACCTTAAGACATCATCTCGTCAAATGGCTTCCTTTATAATAGGAACTGAGTGATCAATTTACCATTCACTCCCCTTAGGAGAAGCTGATTTATAGTGTGCGTCAGGGTTTCGGGAGTGAGTGAACCGTTCATACGCAGCCAGTGTGACCTTCCAGACACACTGAGAACGTGGGTGCCTAACAAGCATAAAATTAAATTCGAGGCCCAGCCCTGAGCTACACAAGCTCAAATTCAAAACTGTCAAAAAGATGCTTGGAAAACTAGTAAGAGTCCAAGACCCTCAACTATAAATCCGCATACATAGATCTGGTCGTGACTAGATCTATTGTTGCAGAGTCTCTAGATTGATGACCATAGAGTTATTCCATCAGTAAAACCTTAAGACAACATTTGCTCAAATGGCTTTCTCTAAAACAGGAACTGAGTGATCAATTTTACCATTCACACCCTGCTTAGGCGGGGTGATTTGGAGTGTTCCCCATGCTTTCCGAAGTGAGTGAACCATTGGTAGGAAGCCAGTGCAGACCTCTCAAGCCACAGTGAGAAGGTGGGTGCCTAATAAGCACGGAGTTACATTCGAAACCGAGCCCCAAGCTTCACCAGCTCAAAATCAACCTGTTAAACAGAAGTTTCGAAAACTCGCCATGGATAGCAAGAGTTCAAGACTCTCTCATGACAGATATGCAAGATCTAGCAGCAAAGGGGGCTCACTTGTTAAATGGGCTTTTGGCAAAAAGAAGAAAAAAAAACACAAGTAGAAGACTATCTTAAGCTGGATATCTGAACAGGACTTAAACTGTTCACTAGCACAGCATTAACAGAGACAGTCTCTCCTAACCTGCGAATCAGGGGGTAATCTAGTCCAATACCCATATGCTGGGGAAAGAAGTGATGGAATTTTTAGAAAAAAAACCATGATCAAAACATGGCAGAACAATAGAAAAAAATCACATACACCCCACAAATCTACTAAGCTGAATTAACAGAAATAAGCCTAAACCGTGCAACCTTAATATGAGCTTAGAGATACTCTTCCCTTGTCCTTGTTGACTCTTCTGTATCCAAATGAGCTGATAGGCACACACACCCAGATTGTTTTTACACTAAAAACAAATCAAAAACACAATTCTTGCCGATCAATGTTTCCAACTACAGATACCCAAAAACAAGTCCAGTCTACTCAAAATACCCAACAGAAATCCACCCAAAAGAAGACTTACCACGCTTCCGAGTTCGCATCCGAGCTGCAATACTAATCCACACTCTTCTCATAGGAAACATAAATTTTCTCAGCCATTCCATCTTCTTCTGTTCAACTCTTCTCAACACAGCCGCTGCAATGAATTTCTTCTCCACTTTCTGCAATCCCCGCCTGGTTCTCCGATCTGTTTAGCAACAAAGTAGACTGAAAGATGAGATTTTCTCAGTAGGAGGAGGAACCCAACACCACACGGTAGGAAAGAAACCGCGTGGAGAAAAATGTGTTTAATGCAAGACACACGCCCTCTTCAGTCCTGTGGTTGGTGGCTTCTCGTCTTATTCAATTCTGCGGGCCTTCCTCGGATGCTGTCCACCGTTTATCAGCCCGGCTTTAACCGGTTGTTTCAAGTCAACTTTACGGGATCTCGAGCCCCGTGATGGGGACGATTGCGTGGCGAATCAACCGCTAAAAAATAATAGCAGAGTAATTTTTACGCGATAAGGAATCACGGGGGTGAAGTGAATTTGTTTTAAATGGTAAATGGCTTTTTGGTGAGTGCGTTTTACTTTTATTGAGAAGTTGCGTCATCGCTTTGTTCGCTCAGATATTTTGCATCGTAATTATATGTGCA
>ML783709.1:56643-76618 GCA_009831015.1 Picea engelmannii
GAAAGACAACATGCAATTCCCGACATTCCAACAGCTGTGGAGAACATCCTTGAAACCGTAGTCGTCGCTGACATCAATGAAACGACAACAAATAGCCAAAGCGCTCATATGTACCCTCACTGTAAGTTTAGTCATCACATCTTTCTTTGTTTCTCAACCCGGTTATTCCACTTTCTTAAATACAGATGTATAGGAAAACACTTATACTTTTCCATTTATTTTCTTTTGCAACTATTGCACTCTATCTTCTTTCCACAATCCTGTTTCTTGTACATATTTCTCTAATGGTCCGCAGGAGCCCCAATCCCAGTCTACATGAAAAACACATTGAAATTCCGGTTTATATGTAATGGACTTTAATTTTTTGGTATATTTCAAGATTTGCAGTAGTATGTAACAAACTTTCATTTTTTGACATACTTGAAATAAAAAATGCATTTAAATTTTTATATGTTACATACTCTATTCTTATCTTTCCGCATTTTGTATAACAAATGCATTTGTTTTTTAATATGTTAGACTTTTATTCTTATCCTTCAACAATCTGTTTGGCAAATGCATCTACTCTTTTATATGTTACACACTTTTCTTTTTTTTATATATTTCAAAATAAATGGCGTTCAACAATGCAAGCGTCATTTACATATACCCCATGTTCACAAATGCATTTAAATTTTTATATTACTTATCTCCTATTAATTTTATGTCATCATATATTTTTATCTTTCACCAGTCCATATGGAAAATGCATTTAAATTTCCAAATTTAATCTTGCACTGTCAACAATTTTTTTACTTTGTTATATACTTTCAAAAAAATTAGGTTTTCTATATACTTTCAAAAATTAGATGTTGTTGTGCCTGCCGACCGTCATTTACTTTTGCCCTATCTTCCGTGATATACATTTTGCACAACATTTCCATGATATACATTTTGCACCAAACACTTCGTTTCATTTACAATTCGATCCTATTTTCCACAATTTGCTTTCTAACCTCCTTGGCAGGGACTGCGTTGCCACACATCCTTGTTTTGTTTTGTGCGTATGCCTCTTTCATGGGACCGCCCTCTCTTCGAAATGTAAAACCCACTAAATTATTCGATTGGGACCAAAGTGCTCAAACGGTCCACACGGTGATTTCAAAGTATATTGAGATAAATAAATGGTACATCCTTTCTTAAAGGTCTATATATTTAATATTTGTCATGCCAAGATAAGTGGTCGGCATGACATCTCAAGGTATGTGATCCCTCAAAGATTTGTTTTTTTAATTATTCAAAAGTTTTATATGGGAGAATAGTACTAAAAAATGCTTTGGGATAATGAGATGGTTTATAGTTTTTTTAATTCATTGAGTTATGAACTTATTTCATATATAAAAGATGGTAATTTTTTTTAAATGAAGAAGCTAGATTAATATAAACAAGTTTTTTTGGAGGGGCTTTGTTGCTAGGTTTTTGCTAGCCGCATCCCCGAACTCCATGGTGAAGGGCGAGTGCGGGCGGAGAGCCATTGCCAGGACGAATGGGCTCGATGACATGGCGGGAGAAGGGCGATCGAGGTTGTAGAGGATGGCAACGGAGGAATCAATAAGCAGTGAATATGGGCGTAGAGGCGGGAGTGGAGGTAAAGGTATAGGTTTCAGTTGATGGACCCAGAGAACCAATTGATCCCACAACATTGAGACCAAAGGAATTTTACCTCACAGTAGCAAGGGTAGCACCCCTAATTGCAAAGGTATCATACTACCTAAGAGTTTGAAGGCCCGTCGTGATCATAGCGAGGGGCATAACAGATGCTCTGTTCGGTGTTCATTTGTACACGTAAGTCAACCGTTACGAGAAGCCTTCCTTAGTGTGCTTGGTTCGCCATTATACACTCCACCAGAAGGAAGGGGGAAGCCCCCATGCAGGCTTTGCGGTTTGGTAGGACGCAATGACATGTTTGGACAAGCGAGGGCTCGTCGTTTGGTGGCAGAACGATACCCTGCGGTGGTTGGTTCGGGGCCTAGCTTCACCTTGAGTCTGTAATGACTACTGGTGAGGTTCTGCTTTTTTCCAGGGAAGCATTCTTTTTTGTGTTAGTGGGATTGAATCCGGGTGCGCGGTGGTGTTTAACGACGGATTTTGAGGTGGTGGCGTCTTTGGGGGTTTGTTGCGGCGATTTTTTGTCTTCTCTTCAGTTTTTCTGGGCCCTCTTGACCTCTTCCTCCTTGGCAATAAGAGGTTTTGGACTAGAGATTTGAGGTCCACACTGGGGGCATGCAATGTTTTAGTTAACACTTTGTGGTCCTTTGGGGGCGTGCGGTGTTGGGTAAACACTTTGAGGTCCTTTGGGGGCATGTGACTTCTGGTTTAGTTTTCTTTTCTGGTGTTTGTTAGGGTTTTTATCCCTGTTTTGTATCTCTTTTTGTAGCATGCGTGCTGGTTATCATCTCTGGTGACTTTCTGGTTCCTTTGGGGATGTATGTGTTTAAGTTTTCGATCATGGTCTATGGACTAGTTTTGCTTTGATCATATGTGTGGTCAAGAAGATGTAAACAAATTATATTTCACTAATATAATTGAGTGAATTTTCTATTGGAAAAAAAATATAAACAAGATGTACATGAGGGTTTGAATTAGTTTAGTTTCTAGAGAGACCATGACAGTTCTTGTTATAAAAAAAATAAAAATAAAAAATAAAAATAAAAATAAAATAAAATTTGTCAACCCAAAAGGGGAAACTAGGTTGGAAATAACATAATAATCCTTGAAAACTAAGGTTTGTATGTCCAACTAAGTCTGAAATAACTACTAAGATCCTCTATGATAGAAAAAACTAGATATAAAAGAGGACTACAAAGACAATGAAGCTTTCTAGTGCTGGTCACGATGAACCTGAGAAGGAGATGGGCTCAAGACACCCCTTAAAGAAACTACAGTAGAGGATTTTTCCCATGGTTGGTGCACAACAAGATGATGGAAGTAGCCACCATGACGATGAGCTAGCCAGGTCACCATGTTCAAAAGATATGCATTTTGTGCCTCTGGAGTTTCCATTCTATGTTTTAACTGATGAAAATCCTCAACCTTGGGAAACATACCTAGGTCTACCATGGTTTTGGTATGCCAATAAAATTCCAGGGTTCGAAAGAACTTTTATTTTCAAGTCCTGGTGCATCCAAGGTCCAAAATCAGGCCACCCACATGATGATCCACCTCTTCATCATATTTAAACTCCCTTACCAATATAACCTTGGCCTCCAACGTTGGCATGGTGGCTTTATCTTCCTCAACCACAAATTCCTGATAAAAGTTTACAGCTGCAACTACTACCTTGGAAGCCCATGACGAGCCAATAGTAGAGGAGCATGGTTTGCGTCCTCAGGGATCCATAACAATGCAAACCAGATATTCATAAGAGTCGAACAGAGTTCGAGAAAAACCAGAGCACATCCAAGCAAACCATAAAAAAACAAAAACTATGTTGTCCCCCCATCTATTTATCGGCCAAGGAATTGGAATGCCTTCCTCTGATAGACGTACCAAGCTTTCAGATCTCGATCCGGGCATGAACATCTTCATAATAGCTCATCCTCCAACTTGTGTAGGATTTCGTTCTCACTTGACCGCTTAACCTCACCATAATCAACGTTAACACTGCATCTTTGTGGGAGTACAAACCTCTCATCACCAGCATTGTGTGGGTCATATGATCTTTCATGGCGATCTTCCCCTTGATCCTCTCCATAAATTTCCATAACCCTTCGATCTTCCTAAAGTACAACATCATTATGAACCTCGATGATCTATCAAACCGTCGAAGGGACAACCATATCAACAACCAGGGCGAGTGAAGTGGACACTTGTGGTCTCAGGTTGGGTGCCAACACCTCCGCTCTGGCCATGTGAGCTGGTGATCGTGGTGACACCCCATCCAATAGATGGTAAAATTATATTATTTGAGTAGAAAATGTATATTTTTGTAAATTAAGTAGTTGTTAAATCAAGGTGGGTCAATATAATTTATCACAAAGAAATGAAGGTTGAAGATGAAAATAACTTTCTCTTAAAATTTTTGTGTGTACATCTACATTGGATCTCAATTTCAAAATATTTGTTACAATACATGACCTTCCTAGCCTCTTAACTCATCCAAACTATAGTGATGCATGAATGCTTCTCTTAAAGCTTTTCGAGTACAAAAATACAATTCTATCAAACTAGGTAATTCTTTACTTTTTCTTAAAGTTCAATAGACCAAAGTTGGTCTCGATGGAGATTAATAACCATCATCGTCGTCATCATTATTGCACAAAAATAAAATTATAAAGCAAACTAAGTAATTTTTTATTTTTTCTTAAGGTCTAATAGACCAAGGTTAATCTCATTGGACATTAATAATCATCATCATTATAATCATCATTATAAAATGTCCAATATACCAAAGTTTATATTAGTGGACGTTCATCATCCTCATAAAAAATCCTTTAAAAATTCATTATCAACATCATTTACATCATTCCTTTAAGGATTTTGAATTTTATAATAATCCATCATCAATTAGAGGTTCAAATTATCAATAATTCAACTTATATATAAAAAAGCATCAATTGTATCTATTTATAAACTTTTTTTTCCAGAGAAAATTACCCATTATATTAAAAATAATATAATCTGTTTACAATTCAGCTGTCTACAATTGAAGTATTGAATCTATTTATAAACTTGTTAGTATCCATGTGCTTAAGTACAATATCATCACATTTTTTATTTTATTTCTTTCACTATTTACAAAATGCATCAACACTATAATCAAGAAAAGAAACTAGTACAATAAGTCCAAAGTATCATACACATGTGAAAAGATGGTGGATGTAAGGCCTGCCCTTTATGATGAATTATTTTCATTGAAAAATGGAAGAGATGGTGGTCGTAAAGGCTTGCCCTTTATGATGAATTCTTTTCATTGAAAAATGAAAGAAGCAAACTCTATTGAGTTTGTTTGTACATGAACATATGGATAGATTCTTTGCATGTTGTTTTGAGAGATGATTAGCTCAAGTTGAAAGCTTAATTTTGGGATTTATTTTTAAAGACGACGATGACAACAATATCATCATCATCATCATCAAATATTTAATAGATTTTTTTTTTTATAAAAGATTGTTGACGTGTATGCAAAATATGTATGAAGAAGAGTTTAAGGAGCTTAACATTATATAAATTGAAGAAATTTGCATAGAGAAAAATGTTTTTGCAAATACATGGAAGTCCAATGCAAGTTGACACCTTGTTGGTTTTGTGGTTGGTGGTTGGTGGTTGATCCTCTTCATCTTATTCAACCCTTCCACCTGTCCGATTATCAACCTTCCTCGAATGTTGTCGATAATTTACCATTTTGGTTTTAGTCAATTGTTTCAACTCAACTTTAGGGGATCTCAAGCTCCATGACGGGGATAGTCCCTTGAGGAATCAACCACTAAAAACTAAGCATTGGATATTTTTAACACGATAAAGAATCAAGGGTGGTGAAACAAATATATATTTTTTGGTTGGTAAATAGATTTTTGTTAAGTAGGTTTTATGTTTTGATGATGATGATGATGATAATGATATTACTATCCATTGAAACCAACATTGGTCTATCGAGCCTTAATAAAGAAAAAATAATTATTCAATTTTTTTATGTTGTTTCTAAGTTTTAATATGACATCTATTCAACTAAATTCACTAAAATTTAAACCTAATCCAATCTATTAAAAAACATTGAATAGTCATGCCAAATTCAATTAAAGTGTACATCTAGTCATCAAAGGATGTGCTAAATTTGCCTAAGATTTATATGTAGATTTTCAGTAGAATCAATAGCATACCTTATAGTCCCATATCCAAACTCTTTTGTTCGAACATAACTAGTTGATTCAAAACTATAGATAGACCAAATTCGTCAAAGATCTATAATGAGTCCACTTAGGATTTGTACTTAGTCTCATCTATTAATTTATATGCCAAAGATTTATATCGATCTCTTTCAACCTAGATTCATCTTAAACCTAGACTTATCAAACATTGAGAGGGATCAAATCCTTCAATGTCCAAACCTTAATGTAACTGTTGCACCCTAAAAAAGGTTTGCACCCCCAGGGACTTTATCCTTCTTAGTTCCTAATAGATATGGGGTTAACATGGATCTATTTTGGTTTTTATTTTATTTTATTTTTAAATTATATTCGGTTGATGTAAGTTGGCGTCGACATTACACATGGTTGTTACACATCCCCTTCACTTGGGATTTAGAATGTGCCTCTTTGTGCAAATTATCCCAAGATTTGCACATAGTCTTCTTCGTTAAGGTATGCTCTTATGAAATTTCTTCAAGGTTTACATCCAATCTTGTCTATTAAGATATTCCAAACTTGTTGGAGAATTTTTCTGGATAAAATTGTGTTTGTAGTTTTGAAACATCCAACGTTTTGAGTGGACACTCAACTCATCAACATGGACACAAACAACTCATAGGATTTGCATCTAATCTTGTTTGTTAAGATATGTGATAAATTCAACCAAAATTTATATGTTGCTTTGTCAATTAAGATGTGTCAAGTTTACCTAAAATTTGCACATGGTCTTGTTTGTTAAGATATGTGTTAGAATGTGCCAAGTTTACCCAAAAGTTGCATGCAATTTTATCAATTAAACTATGTGTGTCCAATTCACCTAGAATTTATACATAGTCTTGTTAGTGAAAATACACCAAATTCACTTTGCACACATTCTTAGCTACTAAAATACGTGTTAAATTTCCCAAAAATAATATTTAATGTTTGTATTTAAAATATACATGTACATCACTTTTTTTTTTGGTAATCTAGTAGAACTATTTTATTAATACTATACAGATAAAGCTACAATAATCCCTCATTGTAGGTTGTCGCCAAGGAGACCAAGTCTACAATGGGTCAAACAAATACCATTGTTTTTAAAGAAACCAAAATAAGAAGTCTTATATATGTTCAAATCTATAAGCTATTATATATTGTTCTAGGCCTATAACCAACTTATAAACATAATAGTCTAGTGGAACATAACTCAACAAAAATTGCTAGTATATTAATATAGTTTAAAATAAAGCAAGTAGTATATGTACTTCTCCTAATTTTAACCATAACATGCAGTGAACTTCTCCTTATGATTGTCATAAAATTTAAAAAAATAGAACAAAGAATAGTGAGGTAGCACGTATTCATTAGCATCCAAGTTTGAGACTGCATAAATGAGGTTCTGGTTGGTATCAACTGCGAACTCTAAGACTGGATTGTTGTCTCCTTAATTTCAATGATGTCCCACTGCTTCCACATCCCATAGAACGTTTACCAAGGCCTCATATTTTTTATCTAGGAAGTCTATCATCTCAAGAATGACTTTCTATCCAATACCCTGTTCCTCAATTATCTAAGCCACAATAGATTTGGTCTGCCAATAGACATCTATTTGTCAAAAATATTGTGCATCTCGACGTTTATAAAATCCAATATCAAGCATCCAAATGATAAGCTCTACGTCGATATCAGAAGAGGCATTATCTGTTTTCTCAGAACTTCATGCTCCAATATTTCAACCTCAACTTTGATGTGTTATGGAAACCTCCTATGGAATTTTAGGGATGCTTCCCTTGCCTCCAATTCAACCTTTGTTGGCTTACTAGAGGAGTCACCCTTGCTAGAGTTCCTATAATTATTGGGTGTGCCTCTTCTAGTTGGTCTAAGTGCCTTTCCCTCTCCTATTTTTAATTTCCCTTTGTCCATCATATCCCCCATGTTTGAGCTACAAAATGACTATTTTCCTCCACATCCAAGATTCCTACTTCACTCGACTCATTGTACCTCATATGGGATTTGAGTGTTTTTCTTCCTAGACTGTCAAGCACCAGGAACCAATCTGTAGCTTGGCCCTCCTCAATATCAGAGCCATGACTTGACTACATATGGGTGGGATAACAAGAAGAGTTTTCATAAAAACCAAAAGAACAACTAACCTCATTCACAGGATTAGTTGAAGTAGCCAAAAGCACAAGCATAAGAACCAAGTCATGCAAACAAAAAACCAAATTGCCATGCCACCTCATTTCATGAACTCCCTCTAAAATCATGGTGAAATCAAATTGGTAAACACGATCAATTGAAGCCATCATTCATTTAGGAGATGGAGTTCATGGAAGGCCACTCAAAGGACTAAGGAGACAAGTTGAGGTAACCTCCCTCATCTTGTTATCATCCCTCCCACGTGCCAACATCAATGCCTAAGAGCTCCAACTATCTACTGAGGGGACATGCGTGAAGCCTTCTCCCACCTTTCCTCCCTTACATGTACTTCACTTTGTTTATTAACATAAATTATATTTACCAACATAGATCCATCTTAAACCAAGATCTATCAAGTATCAAAAGGAATCGAATTTCTTGAGGTGTAAATTCTTCTATCATTTTATTTCCGTGTCATTTATTGATTCATTCATATCAAAGTAAAAGAATTTACACCTCAAGAAACTTGATCCCTCTCAGTGCTTGATAGATATGAGTTTAAGATAGATATGTGTTGCTTTAATCTTTCTAGATGTTGTCACATACATACATGACAACATCTATCATACTAAATTATAAAACACCTTACTACTCTCAATGCAATAGATAGTTATTAATATATATATCCATTTTGATTTCTAATTTATTAAACATTAAAAAAAATAAAAAATAATCAAAATAGAAATCTTTCACTTAAAATATCCAAATTATATATATTATTTTTTAAATAATATTAATGTGAAGCGAGTACCATTAGGTGAAAGAGTAAAACTAGTTCAATGCTTTTGCACTGAAATTAGGATCTTAGAATTTCAATTTGTGTACCTATTTTTTTGCAAATTTCAAGCATATGAATGGCTATGGTTAAGCAAGTGTATAATTGTTGAAGTTAAGGAGACAAGAAAGGAGGAGAGGCAAAGAGATTAAAGCAAAGGGATGATGAGACATAAGGGATGATGAGACATATACGATAAGTGGGGCTGGGGCTGGGAATGTTAATTACTTTTCATGGTACACGTGTTGGTAAATTGGTTGTTAGGTATAGCAAACATGACTAAGGTTACCCTCTTCACCTCATATTTTCTATTTCATAGATTGGTAAAGTGGTTGTTAGGTAGAGCTTCCTCACATGCTTTATGTATCTTATGTGTTAAAGTTGCAGCAATAGTGTCCCACTCAATGTTAATGTCTTCTCATTGCTTCCCCACCCCCTATGGAAGAATACGAGTTAAAGTTGTGGCGTGCATCTCACGCATGCAACTTTGAGAGGAAATTGTATTTATATTATCTTTAAATTATCCCAAAATGATCCAACCACAAGATACATTCCACCTTTTTATTAGAATATAAAAAACACAAATCCTTTTGTGGCATTGTGCATGACACACAAATTTGATGTTGGCAATGTTAACTCGATTCCAAACGTAAAGCTCCAAAAGGTGAGTAGGTAAAATCCATTTAATATGACCATTTAAGCTATTTCAGTTTTTTTTTTTATTATTATTGAAGTTTGTTTGTTTTTTATTTTTGCCATTTTAGTGTAAGTAAGAAATTATTTAAAATGTAATATTTATAGTAATAATTTAATTTAAGGTTATATCAAATTGGTATATGAGATTTTATTATTTTAGTGTAAGTAAGAAATTATTTAAAATGTAATATTTATAGTAATAATTTAATTTAAGGTTATATCAAATTGGTATATGAGATTTTATTATAGTAAAAGGGACCCAATAAACTATGAATATGATAAACGCATTTTAGTAGTTATTATCTTTTATTTTCCTGCACTGTTAGAGTTTATTATATTTTATTTGTCCTCAAGACAATGTCAATTTTGATTTTGGCCATCTCTTGTTTTATTGTGTGTTGCATATATAAAGGATGAATAAAAGGAAAGTGTGTTTATCTCAACATATTTTTGGGTTGTAATATTTTCATTTTTATTCATTGTATCATTTAATATTAGAACATTATGCTCTGTTCTTCTGCAACCTCTCACAAACAAGGTTCCACTCACTATATAGGCTTCCACGACCTTTTTTAAATAAGGATAAATGCCCTACGAGCTTTAACAACCAAAAAACATGGATCTTCTCCCTCCTTTACAGGATTTTGTAGCCTCTCACAAGTAGGGACTTGATTCCTAAGCTAAAAAAAACCATTTAGGGTAGCATTGGGCTCAAATCCTACTTGCCACGAACTTATGGAGTCCCTCTTTCTAGAAGCACACAACTTGCAACTCTACAACACTCCACATCCTCACTCACAAGGGATCACACAAATCCTAACCATAAGAATGGTGGTGCAATCTCTCCTACTGAGGCATTGATGATCCAGGTGGATATTGGTGGCCACCCACCTATTCCAACTGGCTCATCTTGATAGTTTTTTAGTTCAACACGTTTCTCTGTAATGGTGACATTTCTTTGTAATTGTGGGTTTTGCACTTTCAGGGCTATCCTGAAGCCCTACACAACATCCAGGTGGATATTGGTGGCCGCCCACCTATTCCAACTGGATTATTTTGGAAATTTTCATGTCAGTACATCTTTTTGTACTTCCAGGGCCGTATTGTGGCCCTAAACAATGTTTTGTTGGCTTGTCATAGTTAAACTATAAACAAAGTTAGAGTTTGATGATACAATGTGTATTTCTCGAAAATACCTTTCCAATGGGCTATCACATGCCTAAAACAGAGGTCGTATGCAAAAGTTACGACCCAGAGAAGTTGAGGTACCAACTTACCCATAGGGGCCCACATAACTTTTGGCGTTTCATATCCTAGGGTTAGGTTTTTGGATGTCTATGGTTTTGGCATTCACGAGTAATGTTAAAAAGGCCTCTGGAGCCTCATTGTAATCATTCTACTCAGATGGATGCGCATAGCAGCCACATCTCTTCTCAGAGATAACTACCACCATTTGAGCAAGTTGTTTTCAGTTCTGTAGTTTTACAGTTTCAACCTATTTTATTTATTCAATAGAAGTTATTGTTCACTGGATATTTGTTGTTGTTCTCTGTATCTCTGTGTTATTGTATTCACTTTGTTATTCGTTTTGTTCCGCTCTTAAATCCGGATTAGTGGTACCAGAGTAGCCTACTCTTCATTTATTTTTCTTCGTGCATGTCCCCAACAAGATCTGGATACAAGAAGTTGGGACTCGAACCAGTCGAGACTTTGCAATATTGGTCATGCTGAGCCCAACAATAACCCATGGGGGACGAGAAGAAAGATGATGAAGCAGGAGATCCTTTTAAACTGTTGCTCGAGGAAGCCCTTGCATGACAAATGAATGAAATGATGGACAACTTTGCACAGATCCTTCGGTGGATTCCCACAGGAGATGCATCTTCATCAAGTGACCATGCAACCCCCTTCAAGGTACAAGTAAATTTTGATATTCCATTATTTGAAGGACTGATAGATGCAGATGTTGTAGATAAATGGCTGAATTTGCTCGAAGGTTATTTTTCAGTCCACAATTTTTCCGATAGGGAAATGATTAATTTTTCACTCCTTAAGATCGTCCCCCATGTTAAGGACTGGTGGGATACTTACTCTGAGCAAAGGGCCATAGATGAATCTGCAATATTTTTGGTTGCCCCCACATGGGATTCCTTCAGGGATGCCATTAAAGAACAATGCTACCCTATTGGAAATTACGAGGACTAGTACACAAGATGGACCACACTGCGTCAGGAAAGGGACCAGATAATACCATATTTCACCAATATTTTCCATACCCTGCACACCAAATTGGGTATCAAAGACTCTGAATGAAATTTGGTGGTCAAATATTGCGGTTGTCTGCATAGATACATTCAAACAAAAATGGAGTTTTTGGACATCGCATCCTTGGTGTGGCTTATAGATATGTTGTCAAGATCGAGCAGAAATTTAAGCAGAAGAGGCAAGAGTTTGGATCTGTAAACTCCTCACAACCGAAGCAGGGAAAAGGTGGACCCAACCCACAAAACAAGGGACAGAGCATAGATGGCCACTCTCAGGACAACCAGTCCAAGCTGCAACCCAATAATGGTAATGAGAAGTCGAAGAAGGACACGGGAAAGTGGTGTGAATACCATAAAATCCCTTGGCACAACACCAAAGAATGTCGCTCCAAGCAGTCATTGGTGGTCGAGATGAAATCTTCCGAGTCAGAGGAAGACTCTGATTTCAAATCAAATCCAAAAGGAGGGAAGCGAGTTATCGATGCCGAACCCAGTGCCACTTTCACTACCACCAAAGTCTAGCCAAGCAAAGTAGAGGAACCAGAGGAAGGGGGACACCTCTTTCACTCATAGATGTGGGTAAAGGGGGTTCCGCTTCATTTCATTATCAATAGCGATAATCATAAGAACCTGATCTCAGTAGAGGTCCTCAAGCGGATGGACCTGTCGATGACACCACACCCGCAACCCTACACCATTGGCTGGCTTCACCCAGGAAGATATCTTCGCATCAACCAACAATGTCATCTGCCCTATGACATCAAGCCCGAGGTATTTTGTGATATTTATCCCCTTGAAGTTTGTGATGTTCTTTTAGGACAAGCATATTTGTGGAAGCGACATGCTATGTATGAGTCTAGACCCCATTGTTTTATTATTACTTTGGGTAGACAATTGTACATGATACCAGAGGTAGCACCGCCTGCCGCTATTTATTTAATTTCTGTTAAGCAATGCAGTAAGGTCATTTCACAAATTGGGAAGTTCGTCTTCTTTTTGATATGTTCCCACAATAAGTAGAAGGTCGCCGCCACATCCATGAGCTCTACATAGAGCCTCTCTTTGCAACATAAGCAAGTGGATGATATTGTGGAAGAATACAAAGACATATTCTCCTCACCCACCGAGGTACCGACACACTGCCAAGTCAAGCATCCAATTGATCTAACCCCCGATGCACCTTTGCCTAATGAACCAGTCTATCGTCGCTCATTGATGGAAAATGATGAAATCAAGCATTAGATACAAGAGCTACTTCAAAAGGGGCACATCAGACCCAACTCTTCCCCTTGCAGAAGACCGATTGTACTAGTGCAAAAGAAAGACGAGACCTGGTGGCTCTGCATTGATTACAGAGCATTACACAAAATCACAGTCAGGAACCAATACCCAAGTCCGCGAATTGATGACCTTCTTGACCAACTCAAGGGGGATATTTTCTTCAACAAGATTGACCTAAAGTTTGGCTACCACCAGGTTCCCATCGAATCGACTAATGTATGGAAGACAACTTTCAAATCTAAAGAAGGTCTCTTCGAATGGTTGGTCATGCCCTTTGGCTTAACAAATGCACCATCAAATTTCATGAGGTTGATGGATGATGTATTGAGACCCTTCACCAACTCTTTTGTGGTGGTATATCTGGATGACATCCTCATCTTCAATAGAACTTGGGAGGAGCACATGCATCATATTTAGCAGGTTTTGAGCACTCTACGACAATACAAGCTGTATGCCAACTTGGAAAAATGATCTTTTAGCATGAAGAAGGTTCAATACTTAGGATACATTGTTGATGAGCATGGGGTACATGTGGATCCAACTAAGATCCAATTCATCCATGACTGTCTAGCCCTAACCACACTAATCGATCTTCAGAGCTTCTTGGGACTTGCCAACTTCTACTGACGGTTTGTGTTGGGATTCTCCCATATTGCATGGGTCCTCAGCCAAGTGACCAAGGGTGGTGGTAGGGAAACGTTTGCACGGGGGAAGGAACAACAAAGGGCATTTGATGATCTAAAGCATTGTTTGTGCTTAGCTCCACTACTCTCTTTACCCGATCTGCAACAACCATTCAAGATTGATACTAATGCATCCGATTATGTTGTAGGCACAGTTCTCACTCAACATAGTCATCCAGTAGCATACCATAGTGAGACACATTCAGATACCGTCCGGAAATACCCCACCTATGACAAGGAGATGTATTCCATTGTGAAAGCCTACCTAAAATGGAAACATTACATTCTAGGAAAGGAGACAATCATACACATTGATCACAAGCCTTTGCAGTTCATACAGACATAGGGGAAGTTGCAAAACGACCGCCATAAAAAGTGATCCACATACCTGCAATAGTTCCATATCAACATCAAGTATAAGAAAGGGAGCACCAATCGTGTCGTTGACTGCCTCATTAGACTTTCTGTGGTTTCACTCACCAATGTGCTTCATTCTTGTGGGTATGAGGCATTTGAGTGGCCCCAACTTTATGAGGGAGATCCTGACTTCAACACCACCTATCAACTCTTCGCTATAGGTGTGAATGTCACTAATTTTCACAGTCAATATGGAATTTCATGCCATCTAGGCCACCTCTGTGTTCCTGCAAGCGAGCGTGTAAAGTTGATTTGGGAGGCTCACTACAGTCGGATGGCAGGACATTTTGGTGTGGAGAAAACTGTGGTCGTTCTACAAAAACATTTTTATTGGCCAAAACTTTGACATCACGTCAGCAAGTATATCAGATATTTCACTACATGTGCCATTATGAAGCCAACCATCAAGAAGAAATGCTTATACACCCCCTTCCTACTCCCGAGAGGCCTTGGGAATCCATATCGATGGATTGCATGTTTGGCCTTCCATCCACCAAGAAAGGAATGATTGTGTATTTGTGGTGGTTGGTCGGTTTTCGAAGATGGCCATTCTCATAGCCTGCAAGAAGAGCATCATAGTGGAAGATACTGCCAAGATCTTCTTCGAATTGGGACAACATAGTGGCATATACCACAAACCATCAACTCCAATTAGGACAACAGTTTCCTCAACACATTTTGGTCTAGTCTCTAGTCACTGTTGGACACCAAGCTCACTAAATCCATTGCCTTCCACCCTCAAACCGATGGCCAAACAGAGGTTTCCAATCGGATGATTATGTACATCTTGCGCATGTATAACTCTAAGCATCTGCGTACATGGGATGATAGTCTTCCCTATGTTCATCACAACTACAACATGGCTCTCCATAGCCCATTTCAGGTTGGGCTGGGATTCCAACCCTTGGGTCCCATTGATGTTGCACTACCTCTTGCAACCACTCAAACAAAATATTCCCATGTTCAGTCTGAGGCCGACAAAGCCACCAGATTCATTGAGCGGATTCAACACATCTGCCAACAGGTCCATGATAGTTTTCAAAAATCGAATGCTAAGTACAAGTAGTGCCATGATCAACACCGGGTACCACATAAGTTTTAGGTGGGATACAAGGTCTGGTTACATTTGTAGAAATAATGCCCTACAGGGCCCCATTGGAAGCTCCGTCCACTTCACTATGGGCCTTACACTATCACCAAGGCTATGGGTGACAATTATTTTGAGTTGAACACTCCCCCCTTCCTTGGCTTGCACCCAGTGTTTAATGTGGACCTCCTCCGACCATATTTTCTACCATTGTTAGACACCTCAAAGATCACAAAACAATTGACACCAACAATTCTCATCCTTTACTGCATGGAACATGCATCCAATGATCATATAGTGGACACACAGGTCAAGGACACTTGCTAGCAGTGGATCCAACTTTATCGAGTTGTCAAGGCAGGGAAACTCCTGCACCAAGGCAAGTGGCTCACCCGGGGAAAAAATCAGTAGAAATTTCCTCACCTGATGGCGGAACTCAACTCAATGGAGACCATTTATTCCTAAGGGGGGAGGAATGATCCAGGTGGATATTGGTGGCCACCCACCTATTCTAACTGTCTCCTCTTGACAGTTTTTTAGTTCATCACATTTCTTTGTAATTGTGGGTTTTACACTTCTAGGGCTATCCTGAAGCCCTACACAACATCCAGGTGGATATTGGTGGTCACCCACCTATTCCACCTATCTTATTTTGAATTTTTTCATGTCAGTACATCTTTTTGTACTTCCAAGGCCATTTTGGGGCCCTAAACAATGTTTTTTTGGCTTGCCATAGTCAAATTGTAGACAGAGTAAAATTCTAATGACATAATGTGTAGTTATCGAAAAAATATTTTCAATGTGCTATCACACGCCTAAAACGAAGGTCATATGCAAAAGTTACGACCCCAAGAAGTTGAGGTACCAACGTACCCATCAGAGCCCACATAAATTTTGGCGTTTCATCTCCTAGGGTTAGGTTTTTGGATGTCTAGGGTTTTGGCATTCATGAGTAATGTTAAAAAGGCCTTTGGAGCCTCATTGTAATCATTCTTCTCAGGTGGATGTGCGTAGCAACCACATCTCTTCTCAGAGATAGCTACCACCATTTGAGCAAGTTGTTTTCAGTTCTGTAGTTTTACATTTTCAGCCTATTTTATTTATTCAATGGAAGTTATTGTTCACTGGATATCTGTTGTCGTTCTTCGTATTTATGTGTTATTGTATTCAGTCTGTTATTCATTTTATTCTGCTCATAAATCCGGATCAATTGATGGGTCCTCAAATTGTCATTTATTGACCATCCTGTTGCTTTAATTTTGATAGATTTTGCCTCGTAAACTCAAGACCTTCCTAAACATTAATACTTTTGAGGAAATAGACTAGATGTTTTTGAATTATGCTTATCTAAATTAATATCATTTGCTTAATGTCAAACTAATGTAATATATGCCTAGTCTTAAGTGTTTCTAATTTTAATTATGTGATTTGCATTACTTGAGCTAATGTGGTCTTGCAAGTAAGGAATTAGTGCAACATCAATGAAGGAATTTTAAAAGGGGGTTCGACGCTCATACCATTAACCCTCTTCACTTATTCTACACTTACCAATCAATTGAGTGGTGATAAATCCAAGGTATATTTTCCCCTCATGAATTTCAAGACTACCATCCCTTGAGGGTATTAATGAATTTATTAAACAATTCAACCTACTTCAATATCTTGGAATTTGAATTAGTAAAGGAGGTGTTGACTCATAAAATTGCCAACTAAGCCACTAAGCCTGCAAATGATTGCAAGGCACTATTCTTAAAAATTCTTATTATCTACTATTTATAAATACTAAACTATAGGTGGGACCCCCTAGTAAAAAGAAAGAAAATTGAAAATCCCCCTTGTTACAAGAAGATGGACATAATTTTATTGTACTACAATTTATTGGAGGTACCTTGCTGCATATTGATTATCCATTCGATTATCCAATATATGGTGTTTGAAACGTATAATTGTTTCCCATGCTATAGATAAAAATGGATGGTCATCCTATCTACATATACAATAATTATTGACATGCTATTCACATTATCAAAAGCGGGCACCATATTGAGGTTCTCATGGCATATACAAGTTCAATTGCAAGTATTATGGTGGTTTTAATTTTGAAAAGTCTGTTGAAATATCACAACTATCTAACATGAAGTGTTACTTAAACACATAACATAACCTTTCATATTACATGAAGTATCGAGCTCTCATTATGTAAAGGTGGCACAATGAAGTTTAAGTGTTGGAAATTCTTTTCAACACGACACATATGGTATATTGCATATTGGTTTCATATCACATGTTACTTGCCCTTGACATTTACATTGGTATATATATATATGTGTTGTCACATCTTTAAGTTGGCAGTGAATATGGTTTTAATTTTGAAGGAGGAAGGTTGGTAAGTCTCGACCACTATTCCATATGACATTAGGTATTTACTGATATGGATATTGAGCACGTGATTTGTTGCACACCTGACATTCTATATTGCATTGTTATTCGTTGTAGTTGCTAGTGGAATGTCTAACCTGGAAAGAGAATTAATGTTTTGGGGATGTGAAGTCTCATGCATTGAATGCATGTACGCGGGGTTTCCATGAGGTTACCACCCTTGTGTATTATGGCATTTTTCATTCCATTGGTTTTGGAATTGAGCTCTGAAGAGATTGTTCTATGTGACCCTGAATTATGATCATTCTGGTACTGTAACTCATCTTTCTCGAAGGAAAACAAGCTATTAGCGAAGGCATGTTACTATAATCTTATACCCATCAAATGCATATTCATTTTTGCAATGATAATTTAGTGATAGCTCTGTGTGACTGTGAATGAGCTTGCTACTTTCTTTTGGATTCATTTTATAACGTTTATTTTTCTCCAGGAAATGATAGGTTCAATGGGTTATCATTTTTTATTTTATTGTTTCGTTCCCATCCAAAATAGAATTAAATCTTACTGAGTCTTATTGGTCTCCAAGGTTTTCTTCTTCAATACATTTTTCAATGAAATATTGAGTCTTAAATCTCTACCTAATATTGACACATTTTGAGTATAACCTGAACCTTTCCATGATGAGTTACTCTGATTAAAGAACTGTCTAGTCACCTCGAAACAACAATATTTTATAAACTTGTGTTTTATTGTAATGTTCTTTGCTTGGAGCCAAGGTTTATGCTTATGGGTTTTTTGAATCTCTTTTTTGAGTTTCACTGTCATATTCTCCCCTCTTGAAAACACAACCTCTGGTCAAGTTAATTTATTTTTCAATTATACCTAGACCCAGTTTCGAATCCATACATCTACTTTGATTTAAAAGTTGGGTTATCCTCAGTACTTAACCCTAGTTTTTGCACTTTTGTATAATGAATAATTTTGGTGGGTTTGAATTTCTTTAGACTGTTGGTAACCCTAGCGCCTTTCGATACTATATTGACTTTCATAAATGAAGAAAGGGAATCACTGAACTTAATTCTTGGTTATGGTCAGAATGGAAAGCGAATAAATGTAAACAGTTTTGATTTTAAAGAGATATTCGAGCTGTTTTTCAAGTGATTTGTGAATCATTGAAATGCTTGAAATGTTTCTGGGCTATACCTGAATGTTTTGTTTGCACAACGTCATTTGGAAATGGTTCAATTGTTGAACTCAAATTCTTAAAAGGATACAAGATTATAAATGTTGTTTGATGATATTTTTGGCTGAAAAAATTATGTGAATATTCTGTTCATTTGAGATAGCTTGCCCATAAACAATTTTGACCCTCACTATGCAAATGGATGATCTTTAATGGTGACACAAGTTGTGTCGATTTTATAGTAATATAACATATGGATTCATAGGTTGTTCACATGTTGAGTATTAAGAACACATACATTTTGTATAACGAACTTAACTTGGCCAATTACATTTCATTGCTTTTACAAGTTCGGTCTTAACTCATAATATGGAAAAGATTGATAAAGGATGTCAAGTGTTGGATATTATTATATATAGTGAAATTGGTTTTAAGGGCTATATGTTCGGTTTTATATACACATGATAAATTATTTCAAAATTCCATTTTTCATAAATTATTCCCCATTCCCAATTCCATTTAACATTTCAAACGATCATTTATCTTTCCCCAATGATATGTGTTGATACTGAGGGGGGGGGGGGTGAATCAATATCAAGTACAATTTAAAACATTTTTCAACTTATAATTAAACCATTCAATTCTATCCAATGAACAATGAAAAATAGTATAAGAGTTACACCAATGCACCACAATACACCATGCACAATATATGAGAAATGATCAATAGTTATTGTTCAAGGGAAGTAATGACTTCCAAAGGTAGCTACAGCTTCCAAATGTAAAGGGAGGGATAAACCTCCAAGAGGAAGATACAATCCTCCAATATCAAGAGATATTTGAACTCTCCATCCTTGCCCCTTCCTTCCACCCAAGAATATATGAGAGATAATAAAACTTTACATTAAATCATCACCATCAACCAACCATCATATAGAACCTAATAATGCTTCCTGAGACTTCTTCAATTTATGCAATTATTCAATTATTGGAATACTCCAATCCTATATATAATATTACTCAATTTATTCTCTGAAACTTCTCCAAGTTTCACTCCTTGAATCCTCCCCAAAAAGAAGTTATAGAGAGAATGGTAGACCTTGTTCAATTCTGGTTTATTCGAGAGACCGAACTTGTACAAAAT
>ML783709.1:87727-108160 GCA_009831015.1 Picea engelmannii
GGAATCAACCCTAGGAAGCACCAAATACCTTGTATTTTAGGGCACCAACCCTAGGAAGCACCAACTCCCTTGTCTTTAGGGCACCAACCCTAGGAAGCACCAACTCCCTTAACTTTAGGGAACCAACCCTAGGAAGCACCAACTCCCTTAATTCACACTTTACTTAGTAAAGGATATGAATCCTTCTGTTCTCCTCCCTTCCACCCTCACAACATAAGTATCATTGGTTATTCTTCTTGGACTCTGCTTCTGCTTTGATCTTTTGATCTGGACTACAAAGACACTTCTTCTTCATAGTTCTTTGTTTCTTATATAGTCTTCCAACTGGTGTGAGCATTGAAGTATCATGTCCCTTTGTTTGGACCATTGCACTTCTTCATTTAAGTTAACAATAATAACGTTTTTTTTTCTTCCATTATTATTCATATATTATCGTGAAAGATTTTTGATTTAGTGAGAGGGATTTTCATAAAATGATCACAGAAATGGATCAATTTCATTTTAACTTGATCCCATGCCTCTTTATTTCATTCTCAAATTAAGTTGATAAAATCTTAGCTTTTTAATGCATTGCAAGTATTGGATTACTTAATATAAATCAGGACAAAGTCCAGATCCTTATCTGGTTCAACGTTCCTTCTTGACTGAGATCAAATTCTTAGTTTGTGTGTTAAATTTCACATAGAAACACTTTGGGACCTCTATTCCATATGACCACAGGCGGTGGCTAAGTTCTAAGCCAAACAAGTTCTTAATCACTTATCAAGATTGACAATCATGTTTTATTTGTATGTTGAGATGGATGGTTCTCGTTCATTTCAGAATTTCATCCTTCGACGCTTCGAGACTCCTCCCTTTGCAGTATTTTAATTCTTCCAGAGCGAATTTCACCAGAGTGCTTATCAACACTTCCCTGCTTGATAAACTCACATGTCCAGGAGATAGGACCATGGGATTAGGCACAAAGGAGCTCCCGCTCTTCGGGTATTCAACTATTCGTGACTCCAAGACTTCGGGCTACTCGAATTATGAAGTAGTTCAATCCCTCCGAAGGTTTACCTAACAAATAAGTCATAAAATGACGATGACCACTTGCTATCGGTTAACATCTCATGCTTACTCTATCCTTCCACTACGCTTGATCTAACGATCACAAGAGAACCTTGTGGATATTAGATCAATGATCAACATTAGTTTTCGACTTCACCCTTCGACGCTTTGGGTAGTTGTTGGTAGGAGAAACTGCATATCCCTAAAGGACATACTCCTAGAGTGACTTAGCTTGCCGACGTCACTATTGATGTGGCACTGGTTGAGTGGTTTCCATGTGTCACCTAGATTCGTGACTTACGTATACCTAAAGTGCCAACTGGACCTTGACACTTGTCACCATCTTATTGTGCCATGTGTCCTTTCTGACATGGTCTTCCTGACGTGGATCTCTTGATGTGTCATATGTATTTCTTCTTTGTATCATTACTCTATATCGGATGGTCTAGTTTTCACTTGATTTCTTGATCCAATGAGCCTCATTCACTTCGAGACTTTAGGGCTCCAACCTTCGGGTGAACTTACATTTTTTAAACCCTTTTTCTCCAAAGTGGTCAGTGCCGAAGTTGACCACAATTAGACCTACCTATCCTCATCCAATGGTCACCATGCATTGTCCATATCTGATGGCCTTCATTCACTTCAAAATTCGTGGCTCCGACCTTCCGGTGAACTTACATGTTCTTGGATTCTTTTCGCCGGAGTGGTCAGTGCATGAGTTGACCGTCTCCTTGCCTTTACTGTGATCTAATGGTTCCCATATTTCACTTCAAATCAATGGTTGACGATAGTTCATGACTTTGGGGCTTTGGCCTTCGGGTAAACTTACCTGTTGTTGGCTTATTTTCGTTGGAGTGGTCAGCACTAGAGTTGACCGTCTCCTTTCCTTTATTGTGATCTAACAGTTCCAATGTTTTCACTCTAGATCAATGATTGAAGGTAGTTTGTTTAATACGAGACTCTGGGATATTTGTGGCTTACACTGTCCTTCCACTAAACTTGGTCGGATGGTCAAGAATTCATCCGAAGTCCCTCCTTGATCTAACGACTGGTGTGACTTCGTGAGTTCGTTCCTATGCCTTATCTCCAATGTCCCAAAACTTACGCTATCCTTCCACTTGGATTTATTTGACGATCATGATAGATCCCAAACTGATATAATGGTTGAGAGCTCACTTGAATTCCGTCCATGAAATATGACGAATCTACATTCCAGATCAAATCTTGATCCAACGGCTAGGAAACCATCCGAAGTTCCTGCTTCATATATGTCGTTTTGAGATCTAATTCTTTCCAACCTCTGAATTCCTCTCGATCTGACAATCCTGAATTGTCCCTCAAACTACATTAGTGGACATGATTCCTCCTTGATTCAATGGTTGTGATTACTCTCGAAATTCAAAAAGGAACAATCATGATTACTCCACAATCCTTTGCATAAATTTCCTTAATTGCGAAACTCTATTTTGACTTCACTCAGTCGCACTTTCTCTCCTGATATTTTTTCTGCATTGATCCACCTTAGAGATGATCTGGTAATATGAGGGACTCCTCTGTTCCTTGTGCTATGTCTTCTACGCAACCTACTACATTATCTCTTTTGAGATTTAGTATCTCACAAACATATTTTATCTTCTTGATAATGACAATACCATAATACCATGTTCGACACTGATCATTTTTGCCCTCTTTGACATCAATTCCAACACCATAACATCATGTCCAACAATGGCCCTATCTCCATCTATCTTATGGCACACTACAAGAAGAGATGAAAATGAAAGTCATTTACATTAGTTCATGAGAAGTGAATTAAAATGAGCTTTCATTTATATTGTCACAATTTTATTAGAGTTTTTAGGTCAAATTATATTTATGTAATTTGCATATATAGTGCACAACACCTCATAAGTTTGCACATTCCATGGGTTGACAATTTAAGGTGAATCTATGGAGTTCAATATATATTGTTGCAATTATGTGGCCCAACATGGAGTTCAATGAAAGAAAAATAATACTTAGGGTTGGTCCACTTCTATCTATATTTGGCATTGGTATTCATATGTGTCTCTCTCCAAGTTTGCTAGCATATTTGATAGAGAGAAGGTGGATTCCTAGAGTAGAAAAATGCCAACCTATTTCTATGACATGGTTGAACCAACCAAGATCACTTTGGAAACTTTTAGTTTAGAAGGGCTTGCTACTCATTGGTGTGAGCAAGTTAAAGATGAAGGGTAGTCCTCTTTTCACATGAAATTAAATGATGAGACTACCACACCCACCAACTCTAGATAAAGTACCATGTGGCATACTTGTTATGCGGCTCTTTGTAAGAATTTTATAGACCTAGTTACTATGAAAGTCTCTAGGTACATTGGCTACAAATCAAATAGTCTTCATGCCAAACATTCCAACAATGCATTGAACACTTTTTTCAAAACTTTAAGTCCAACTTTTCCTTGAATAATAAAAACATGTACTTATTATAAAATATAACTTTTGGCTAATTACATTATTTACATCATGAAGTGGCTATGTTTACTAGTTCTACTTGTCTCCTATGTTTTAATGATCTCTAGAAGATAAACATAAATTGGAAAACAAATTTTTCTCTCCAGGAAGATCCTCTCATTTTTCCAACACTCGTCCTAGCTCACAACCTCATGCCAAAACCTCTCCCTATTAGCCTCAACACCTAGACCAATATTGCAACGTCCATAAGAGCACACCTCATTTTATCAATGAGTGTCACACATGACAAAGACACATCCAAACATGTTTTTATGAACAACACACTATTACATCTTCTACCCCTGTCATTCCATTTATGATAGATGTGGATAACCCATTTGAACCAAATCCTAGTTTAGTCCTCATGGCATGTCATGATTATTTCTCTATAGACCAAGAATTGTTGTTTACCCATAATTCATAGATCGAGGATAACATAACCTACCTCATTCTAGATAATGAAAGTTAAAACAATCTCATCTCTTTAACCTTGGTCAAAGCCTTGTCTCTAATTGTAACCACTCACCCTACACCATATCATCTTAGTTCGGTCAATGTTTGTTGGTATCCCATAAATGCGAACTTACTTTTTCCATTGGACCTCACTTTAAAGATACATGTACTTGGGTTGTTACTCCACTTAACTACTAGGATCTTGTCTTGGGAAAACCACACCAATTTGACCACTATGCCCAATATGATGGCCACAATACACCTATTTGGTCATAAAGGATGACAAGCAATTTAGATTTCACTCTTCTACTACTCCATCGTTTGTCTCCATATTTCACAATGATGTCATTTGTAAGGTTACCTTACACAAATGTCTTTATCTCTACATCGTCAGACACACCAAACTAGACAATACAACCCACCCCACCCCAACCTCATTACAACCTCTATTTGATTCCTATCAAAACATCTTTATCGTACCTCAAAGTTTTCTATATATCCATTTCACGTTCAACATGGTATTCACCTACTCCTAGGAGCCTCTTTGCTCAATTCCCTAACATACCACCTCTCCCTTTCTAAAAGTGAAAAAATAGAACACCAAATCCAAGCACTTTTGCAAGAAGGATGTATTGAGCAAGCAATTTCCTTGTGGTTCTCCTACCTTCATCTTGTCTAAGAAAAAAACCAATAAATGGTGCTTGATAACAAATTATCAGGAAAATAAAATTACAGTCAAGAAGAAGTACCATTTGCCTCCCATTGAAGAGTTATTTGACCACCTAATGGGTGTGTGCCACTTCACCAAGATGGGCCTAACAATTAGATATTATCAAGTGCACATGAATGCTAGTGACAACTAGAAAACTACCTTCAAGACTAAATTTGCTTTGTATGAATGGTTGGTAAAGCCATTTGAGCTCACCAATTATATAGCTACATCTATGTGGTGTTGTCTATTAAGGTATTCCAAATTCGTTGAGCACTTGCATCTACTCTTGTTTGTTAAGATATGAGCTAAATTTAATCAAAATTTATATATTGTTTCGTCAATTAAGATGTGTCAAATTTGCCTAAAATTTGTGCCTAGTCTTGTCTATTAAGGTATATGTAAAAATGTGCCAAGTTTTCCAATAACTTACACCCAATTTTATCCATTAAGTTATTTTTGTCCAATTTCCTAGAATTTATAAATAGTCTTGTTAGTGAAAATGTACAAAAAAAAAAAACACTTTGCATCCAATCTTATCTACTAAAATACATGTCAAATTTGCCAAGAATTAATACTTAAGGTTTGTTTTTAAATTACACATGTACTTCACCCCATTTGTTAACATAAGTTACCTTTGTAAATAGTTACCCAGTGTAGATCCATATTGATTTCCAATTTATTAAGCATGGAGAGAGTGCAAAAAGAGATCAAAATGCAAATGTTTGATGCTTAGCTTAACTCTTGACACTCTCCAAAAGGTTTGCATATCCAGAGATTTGAACTTTTTAAATCCTTAATAGATTTGAAATTAAGATGGGCATAGGCTGATTTATTTTTTTAGTATTATATTTGATTGACATTAGTTGGTGTCAGTGTTACATGTGAATTGCACCTCTCCTTCACCTAGATTGTAGAATGCACCTCTCAATGCAAATTCTTCTAGGATTTGCACTTAGTCTTCTCTATTAAGGTATGTTCCTCTCAAGTTTGTCGACATGGATGATTTGAAGGATGGAAATTTATTTTAAAATGTAGAAACCTTGGCGAATCTTACTAATCCTTCATATGTCAATTATAAATGTTTGATGATATTTTTGTAAAAATATTCAAATTTCTAAGTATTTTATATAGTTTTTATAAAATTTTGGTTATTTTTAAGGTAAAATAATTTTATCCTATAGAGTTTGGGCGAATCATTTTTAAAATTGTGAATCTCATTTTTGAAAAAACCATGGAAAATTAGCCCATTAGCGAAATTTAGCTCCTAAAATCATCCATGTTTGTCGAAGGTTTACATTTTGTGTTGGTTGTTAAAACATTCCAAATTTGTTGAGGATTTGCACCATTCTTGTTTGTTAAGATATGTGTTAAATTGAGAAATAAATATACATTGTTGCATCATGTCATATTTTCCTAAATTTTACACCTAATTTCATTTGTTAGCATATATGTCACAAATTTCCAATTTTACTGAAAAGTTACACCTAAACCTTATTTATGGATTAAACTACATGTCTAATTTGTTCAAAAATTTATATGTAATCTTGTTAGTGAAATACACCAAATTCACTTTGCATCTAATTTTTGCATCTAATTTTCTACTAAATAATTGATGTTTGTTTTTAAAATAAATGGATAAAATAGATTCCTTTGAGAATAAAAGGTAAAGAGGAAGGTAGTCATCTTGTTATTGCTATAAATCTCCTATAAGATTCTAACAATCAATCATAATTACTATTCAAAGGGTAAGACCTAATATATTGTATTTCATCATTGAAGAGTTTGATAAACCTATGAAATAGAAGAAATTCTAACATAATATTAAAACTGAAAAAACAATGGCACACATATACATTACAAAGAGATATACTCTAAAAAACTTTAATTGGGAAAACCAACAAACTCAAAGTTGCATCTCTTTCTCATTGTATTAGAAAAACAGTGTACAATACAATATTTAGGTATTTTGCAACATCACTTAACCATAATTTGTCAAGCAACATTAAATTAGAATGTGTCAAAATACATGGGATATAAAGATGCCCAAAAAAATAAATACAAACAAAAAAAATTCTCGGGAGCTCCCACTTTTGAGAAGCTAAGTGTTAAGAGGGATCAAATACTTGAAGGCACATACCTTACTTCAATTCTTTACACCTTAAAAAATGCATCTCCAAAGATTTGAACTTTCTTAATACTTAATAGTTTCGAAAATAAGATAAACCTAGATTATTATTATTATTTTTTTAATATTATATTTAGTCAATGTTTGTGTATTTTAGTGTTACATGTATATTACACATTTCCTTCACTAAACTTGTGTGATGTATCTCTCAATGCAAATTATTCTAAGATTTCCAGTTAGTCTTCTCTATTAAAAGTATGTTCCAATTAAATTTGTCAACTTGTGTGATGTATCTCTCAATGTAAATTATTCTAAGATTTCCAGTTAGTCTTCTCTATTAAAAGTATGTTCCAATTAAATTTGTCCAAAGTTTAGATTTAGTCTTATTTATTAAGATATTCCAACTTTGTTGAAGATTTTCATCTAATATTGTTTGTTAAAATATGTGCTAAATTCAAAAGAAAAAATATGTGTTGTTTCATCATGTTAAATTTCCCAAAGTTTTATACCTAATCTCATTTATTAAGACATATGTCAAAAATTGACAAATTCACTGAAAACTTGTGCTTAGTTTTATTTGTTAAATTACATGTCAAATTTTCCCAAAATTTATACATAATCTTACTAGTGAAAATACACCAAATTCACTTTACACCTAATTTTATCTACTAAAAATCTGCCAAAATTAATACTTTATGTTAAGCTTTAAACTAAAAGAATTAATACTTGATGTTTAGCTTTAAAATAAAAGAATAAAGTAGAGTCTTTTGAGAATAAAATGAAAAGAAAAAGGTATTCACAATACTATATAATATTTTAATGATCAATCCTAATTACTATCCAAACGAAGATAAAGATTCAATAAACATGGATTCATCATTGAAGAGTTTGACAAACATATGTAGGAGAAAAAGTACCAACAAAGTATTGAAACAAAAGAAAAAACCACACATATAAACAATACATGAGATATTTACCTTGAAAACCTTTAACTAATAAAGGCAACAAACTCTAATCTACATTTCTTTCTCATTGTATTAAAAGAATATTGCACAATACAATAAATTTAGTTATTTCACAATGCCACTTATCCCTTATTCATTAAGTGGTATTAAATTACAATGGGGGCAAAAACCAAGTGAAAAGCCACTCAAAAAAGAAAAAATAGACCAAAAACAAATTCCTAGGGACTCTCACCCCAAACCCCCCTTCCCCTTCTCAGTCACAGTCAGGGATCACATATGTTTCCCCTTGAACCCCCTATATGTCAGGTTAGGAGGCACAACCTAGTTGTAAAGTATACAACACATTCAACAATGATTGGCACCTTGGATTTATTAAAAGTGGTTAGTAACCCGCAACAATGTAGATGATGATTGTTGATCATCATGTAAATCATTACTTAATTTCTTTTCGCTATGTTTTTCTATTAACGTCCACTTAGACCAAGTTTGCATGTCAAACATGTGTTAAGTCCGATTAATAACTGATAGAAACCAACTTTGGGAGGTCAAACACATTCCATCACACACATACAAGAGTTTTGCACTCATTAAATGTTGAACCTAGATTATTTGCATAGATATCCATCTCAACCATTAAACCACAATCTGATAGATTTAAGTTACATTTATTAATATTTCTTATATTTATTAGGGTTGGTAGATGTAGGGTGGATCATTCTTGATCTTGAGGGAAAAATGGAAACTAGCTTTGGACGGGGCCTTAGAGTTGCTTCTAATAGTCAAGCAGAGGCGTTGACCCTATACCAAGGGCTCAATATCTTCAACCCTAGGTGGATTTAACATTAATAGTTATAGGAAACTCCTCTCTTATCATACGACATATGATAAATTCTACAACTCCAACGGATGGTAATCTAGCTCGATTCATATCAAGAACAAGGCAGGAGGAAAAACGATTCATCTTGATTGAATATTATCATGTGCTTAGGACATTGAACCATCAACCTAACCAATTGGGAAATGGTGCTTCACACTTGGGGGTTCGAAAAATTCAAACAAAAGGTGGGATCTTAACATCTCCAGTTCCATATTTTTATAATTTATGGAATATCCAAAGTTTTTTTTATGTGAAGTGGAGGTATGAGATCAATGGCGACATGCAAATACACATGGTGGTGTGAAATAATCCATATAGGATGGTACTTAAATCCCCTGAACCTCAAAGGATACTTGCACTCATTTCTTTTGAATGCAAAGCAATTTCATATGCCCTCTATTAAAATGTTCAATGTGCTCGTTTTACCATAGACACTATCACTATTGTCACCCAACCATAGGCACACAACCACCCCCGAGAACCATAACCTTTGCTAGATAAAATGATTCTGGAAGCAACACTAGAACCAACATATAACCAAGACAACACATATTTCTCCAAAGATAACACACCAGACAAAAAGTCCCAAAGCCATAGAAGAAGAAAAATGCTCAACTACAACAGTTGCAGTTGCACTTACCAAGAATACCACCAAGAATATTAGAATACCACCAAGAATAAAACGAAGGGATACTATAAGGTAAGGTTCATATCTTAGGCTAGATATCACTAGAGAGAGAGAGACCAAGAATCACCCCAGAAGATCCACCTTCCCAAACTTGCGCTATACTTGAGAGAGTGAGTGAGGTGAGTGAGTACAAATGAGCTCATGCACCCTCTATTTATAGTGCTCCTTGTTAACTATCTAGGCCAATTTCTCCTTTTGGAGGGAAATACTTTAATATTATTCATTCTACTGAGCCGACTTGTCTTCTATGGTTTTTACATATCTTTTTAGGGTTTCTCTTGCTTCCGAAATATTCTATTCTTGCCAAAGGTTACACATGGAGGGTAATACCTCCTGCAACTACCATAATATCAATACTCCCTCCTAGCTAGGGAGGTATTAATTGTAATGGTCTCAAACAAATCCATCCATTTCACATGGTATGGGAAAGGCTCACATAGTCTTGCAGACCATTCTACATGTAGCATCATCATAGCCACACAAGTTATCTCATGATCACATAGATCAAGTCACGAGCAACATCATCACTGCCAATATATCTGGAAATCGTCTCCAACACTATTGGTAGTCTCCATGGAAATCATCTAGTAGCACACAACTACTACAATTCCATCCAGTAGAACACGACAATTTCGATCCATAGTAGTACACAACTGTTATCCAGTGGTATAAAACCACTCCTAGTAGTGCACAACTACTATCTAGTGACACATAATCACTACTAGTGGAACACATTCACCACAGTAGAGCATAGCTACTGTCCAGAGACCCACAATATCCATTGAAATCAACTAGTAGCTACACAATATATCACCATGCAGTATAATAGTCTCCTAGCATCAAATCATATCATCATCTACATCATCTCTCGAGGCCATAATCCATCTGAGTAATCAGACATGATGTTGAATAAGTCATGTGTTGAACCTAACGCACTAAATAGAGTGTCTCGCATAGGTCACTCACTAAACAGAGTGATATAGGGACCATTCTTACTATCCTGGTCACTTCCTGTGACACAGGAAGAATGATTGTCCCAACAGATGCTGAAAGCCCCGCAATGGGCTACAAGGACCATTCTTCTAATCTGCACATACATCCTAGAAGAATGATTGTCCTCCCAGATGTTGAAAGCCACGCCATGGGATATACGGACCATTCTTCTAATCCATACATACATTCTAGAAGAATGACTATCCTGGACCATTTCCCCCCTCTGGCCATTACTGTGAACTCAGGGAAAATGTTTTTCCTGTACCAATCTCCCCACTCTGGTCACTACTGTGAACTCAAGGAGACGAACCATTCTACCCATCTGGGAAAATTCCCAGGAGAATAATTGTCCCCAAGCATTCTACATGTCTGGGAAATGCCCCAGGAGAATAGTTGTCCATGGGACACCGAAAATTTGTTAACCTGGACCATTCTCCATAGGGAGAATGTCTTTCCACCAAAAATCTGTTCTACCAGGACCATTTTCCCTCTGGAGAATGTATTTCCACCAACACACTGACTATCCATGATGCCATATATATGCACTCCCTCCAAACCGAGGAAGTCATCTCCTCCCTTTCAACCAAGGGAGGTATATCCACTGTATCATCTCTAAGATGTACTAGCATGATGTAGATGCATCATATCTAAGCTGTACTGGCATGATGTGGAGTATCATCTACATCATCTATAAGTCGTACTATCATGGTGTCAATGCACCATCTCTAAGTTGTACTGGCATGATGTGAGTCATATGCATCATCTCTAAGCTGTACTAGAATGATGCTACTACATCATATCTAAGTTGTACTAGAATGATGCGACTCAGGCATATACATAATCTCTAAGTTGTACTAGCATGATGCTAATGCATTATATCTAAGTTGTACTAGCATGATGCTAATGCATCATATCTAAGTTGTACTAGCATGATGCATCTCAAGACATCTGTATCATATCTAATATGTTCTAGCATGATGTTGAAGCATCATATCTAAGCTATACTAGCACGATACAGATCAATACTCCTTCTCAACCAAGGGAGCAATCTCCATAAGTCCCAGCTTATCCCTTAAGTATGTAAACTTTATCTTGGACAAAGGATTTGTCAAAATATCAGTTGTCTGCTCATCGATGGAGATGTACTAAAGAATCAGTTCTCCCTTCTATACTTTATCATGGATAAAATAGTACTTGATCTCAATGTGCTTCAACCTGTCATGGAGCATGTGGTTCTATGAAAGATTCACATAGATCTGATTATCACAATATATCACAATCGAATCCAACACCTGATCAAATAGTCCAGAAACCAACTTACAAAGCCATACTGCTTCCGTAAAAACATCACAAGCTGCAATATACCCTGCTTCTGCAGTGTTGAGTGTAATAGACCTTTGTTTCATGCTAGCCCATGATATCATAGTAGATCCCAAACTAAAACATATACCAGAAGTACTCTTTCTATCATCTGCACTCCCTACCCAATCTGAATCAGTAAATCCATGCAACTGTACGTCACTGTTTGAGGCATATCTCAAACCATAATTTAGCGTCCCACAAAGATATCTCAAATGTGTTTTGAAACTATCCAATGTTCATGTTTAGGTTCCACCTAAAATTGGCTCAATGTGTCCGACTGGGTATTAACCAAATACATCAATGAGACAATCAAATCCTATTACAGGGACGAGTCTACTGGATCAAAATTAGAGTCTCTCAACTTCCTCAGATCTGTCACCATGGGAGTTGCCATGGATTTGCAATCCATCATCCCAAACTTTTGAAGGATCTTTACAACACAATTCCCTTGCCCTAGGAATATTTCACCACGCTTCTGCCATACTTCTAGTCCCAAATAATAATGCATGAGACCAAGATCCTTCATATCGAATTCAGAGGCTAACTCCCTCTTACACTGAATAATAAGAGGCTCTGCACCTGTCAGAAACAAATCATCAACATATAGTATCCGGATCAAAGGTGCATCATTCACAACCTTGTAATAAAGGTTTGGATCAACATGGCTCTTGGATAATCGAAGTCTCTTCAAGTAACTGTCAATTCATGCATACCAAGCTCTTGGAGCTTGCTTGAGTCCATACAAGACCTTCTTTAATTTGCATACATGGGTTTCTCTCGAGTGTACCTAAAAATCTTGAGGTTTCTCTATGTATACTTATTCCTCAATTACTCCATTGAGAAAAGTGGTTGCAATAAGCATCTATATCAATATTAGTTATATAAAACCAAGTATACCTAGCAGTAATAGAACCTTTCAAAGATTTTTTGTCACAACTATAGTGTTTACTTGTACTGTAGCAAATTGAAACTTAACAATTTGATCAATCAAACCTGGAACCTCGAGCCTCAACTGCTAGGGAGGATGCACTTGTTCCTCTGAATGTATTGAATCCAAGATCATTTCTTGGATGAGGTCTCTTGTATATCCCCTACAAACACACTCATACTTTGCTGGATGATATAACTTAGAAAGAATATACAGGTACATACCTTTGAAATTTGTAGTATTGTTCAGCTTGTCTTCTAATATGAAACTAGACACCATCTTGACAAGAAGAGGTTAGAAATTGAATAAAAAAGGTTCTATTATTAGAACAAACTAGAAACCCTGAAATTTCAACTTTGACCACAAAAGTAATTTTGACCAAAAGTCAACCTTTCACTTTGACTTTGACCAATCAACCTTTGAATTTGACTAAGAACTCAAACTTGACATTTTTGCTGGTTGAAGGCGCCAGAGGGTGTGCTAGGCTAGGGCACAATAGAATATCCAGAAATTAGGTCCACCACTTCACTTAAGGTGCCCAAAGTATTATATTAGGGTTTGTTGTAGCTTTAAAATATAAAACCCTAGTTGCAGTGACAACTTGTGCTATAACAAGCTTTACAAAGAAATCCCACTCTACCTTCTAGTGGTTAGACTATTATTAAGGTAGTGTGGGCCCATAACATATTAAAATGTTTGATGTGCTCATTTTACCATAGACAATATCACTATTTTCACCCAACCATAGGCACAAAGCCACCCCCGAGCATCATAACCTTTTCTATATAGAATGATTATGGAAGAAGCACTAGAACCAAAAGATAACCAAGAGAGAGCATCTTTTTCTAAATATAGCTCACCATCCAGAAAGTCCCCAAATCCATAGAACAAGAACAATGCTCAGCTGCAGAAATTGCAGTTGCACTTACCATGAATACCACCAAGAATATCAGAATAGTACCAAGAATGTCACCAAGAATACCACCAAGGGATACTAGAAGGTAAGGCACATATATTAGGCTAGATAGCGCTAGAGAGTGAGACCAAGAATCACCCCATAAGATCCACCTTCCATTCTTGCAGTTGCAGCTCCAAACTTGTGCTATACTTGAGAGAGTGAGTGAGGTGAGTGAGTACAAATGAGCTCAAGCACCCTCTATTTATAGTGCTCCTTGTCAACTATCTAGGCCGACTTCTCCTTTTGGAGGGTAATACTTTAATATTATTCACTCTACTGAGCCAACTTGTCTTATAGGGTTTTTACACATCTATTTAGGGTTTCTCTTACTTCCAGAATATTATATTCTAGCCAAAGTTTACACATAGAGGTTAATACCTCCTACAACTACCATAATATCAACACCCTCACCATTCAATATGGTGTATGAAAGTGGGATTTCATTAGAGTGGATTGGAAATTTCAACATTTTGTGTTTTATGCTTGTTGATAGCTAGGCTCGCCAAGAATTATGAACAAGGGAGTGGGCATTAGATTGGAACTTGGGTCGGTCCCTTTGCCAATGTGGTAGTCTACCTTCTCTCATGCACAACTCGATCATTCAAGAAGATAATGAATATGGACGAGCATAGTCACCTTGGTCACTGTGCATTTATTGGGTATTGGATAACATGTGTGTGTTGAGGAGATTCGAGAGCTTCCTTGTAGAAAATTGATCTTCCATATCCAACTTAATTAATAGAGTGAAAACACAAGAGGAGTTTCATAGAACGACGTATGTTGAGATTCTATAATTAGTGAGCCAACACAAGAGACAAATTGACCATTTAGAGGTGGAGTGCAATAGACTTCTCCACATGGTGACAAAACTAGTAAGAATCTCTCAGTCTAAGGTTGCTCAACATAGAAAGTTAGTGGGTTCAACATTGGAGGTAGACAAAGAAGAACAATCAATTTAGAAAGGGATTGGGGAAGTGGAGATGGATTCGGAAGAAGAAGTGAACAACCACCTTTAGGATATTCAAAATGAAACCCACATTAGGCATGCTTTCAATTAAAACTAGGTTTTTATCATGTTTTGGAAAACAATTTTGTTATTAGATCAATTTAATAGAAAATATACTTGCAAACTTCAATCTAATTCCCCATGAAAGAACATGATTGTAGCCACAGTAGCAACCTCAATCAAATTTTGTTTATTTTCAAAATAGGAGGCATATGAACAATCCTCTTTTTTGTGTTACTAAGTTGAACTTAATAACTAAAACATCATTTTAATACAAATTTACCCATTTCCATTAATATAAAAAATTGCTTATATTTACAAACCATTAAAATTTATAACTAATTTCATTTGATAATATACACTATTCTACATACCATTATTAAAAGTCTTCCATTTATGGACTATCAATATCATGGAGACTCTTATCCCAATTCTTGAGTTTAGACCTTCAAAATTCTTTTATTTAATCACTTTTCCACAACCAAATTAACTTTTCAAAACAAAACAAAACAATTCAATGTATATGAAATTAACACTACAACCAAATTAACTCAAATTATATAATTCAATAAAAATAATAATAATAATAATATAATATAATTTTAAAATCGCAATTTAACACTAAATTTATATATAAAATCATCTTCCTTACTACTCAGTTAGGAAGGTACATATACTATACTCCCACTACATCCAATTATATAACTTATAAAAAAACATATAATCACATATATTATTAACTATTATACTCACTTAAAAAAAAATCATTATTCTTAATGATAATACAATTTCGACAATACCGTCACTTGGGATTATCTCAGGTGATTGGGAGGAATGATCGTTATCCTCCCCATCCAGGTTCAAGTCTTGAAATTGATATTTTGAGCTCATAACAAGTATATTGTTGTAATGACTTTGAGCCTTGTTGATGACCAACTTTGTTCCCTGAAGATTATAGGGTTTACCCTAGATACCATCCTCAAAATGAGGGGAAAGTTTACTTTGGGTATGTTGAAATGTTGGCCAATACTGAGAGGGGGGGTGAATCGATATTGCTTATTTTTTAACAATTTTTAATAATAATTAATTATTAATCACAACAATTGATCAACAAGAATGCACTGAGAACATAAATTAAATATAACAATCACAAAAAGTACAAGTTACAATGTGTAGGAGACACCAATCTCTTTTCTTTTGAGATCCAACTCAAGGAAACACCAATACCCTATTTTAGAGCACCAAATATAGGAAACACCAACTCCCTGTTTTCAAGCACCAACTTTGGGAAGCACCAACTCCCTTGTTTTCAAGAACCAACTTGAGGAAGCACCAACTCCCTTGTTTTCAAGCACCAACTTAAGGAAGCACCAACTCCCTTGTTTCAGGCTTCAAACTGTAGAGGACTCCAATCCTCCCTTGCTCCTCCCTTCCACCCTCACTTCATGTGTATGTTTAAGGTTTCATATACTTTCTTGGACTCTTCTTTTGTTTTTTATCTTCTGAATTAGACCACAGAGACACTCCTTCCACTATACTTTTTTGTTTATATAATATTCCAACATGTATGAAATTGAACCATTGTGTCTCTTTGTATGAACCAATGAACCTATTCATTTAATTTAATAATAAAGCTAACATTTCGTCATTAAAAATTATGTCTTTAATTAAAAATATTTCAAAACCCTTGTAAGTTGCTCATCATTAATGGAATATCTGGGTGCTAAAAACTATTTACTGTTGTTGTAACAGTTCCTTGAACAAACCCTGATCCTGAGGTGTTAATTATCTTTAATCATATTTTTAGCCTTTATGAGGTGATCTAAGTTATGGATTGACTCTTCTTATTTTGGTGTCACAATTTCATATTTATCCAACGATCTATGATCAATCTTCGTTGTCCATTGTCAATCCATAGAATTTATGATTTCATTGTTTGTCGACCTCAACCATCCAATAATTGTTCCTCTACAATTACTCTGGGCATATTGTATTTGCTGGATCATTGAAGATCAATATCTCTGATCCATAAACATGAGGTTTATGGCCTATCCGTCTCACCAACATGGAATTCTCTATTTAAAACAATTTTAACTCCGGTTTTTTATATGATGGGAAATTATTGACCACTCAAGCCACACATCGAGTCAGAAAATAAAATAGAATCGACCACTTGAAAGTCAAAATGGGAAAAATGAGTTGGCCAAAATGCAAGTCAGTTTCGAGGAAAAATAATTCGACGAAAGTCGAGTTGAAAAATAAAATAGAGTTGACCACTTGGAATTCAAAATGGGAAAAACGAGTCAGCCAAAACATGAGTTAGTTTGAGGCAAATTAAGTCGACTAAAGTCGAGTCGACCAAGAGTCAAGAAATGCAAGTCGAAGTCGAAGGAAAAACAAGTCGAAGTCGAAGGCAATGCAATTCGAGGTTATCCAAGTCGAAGTCGAAGTCAATGCAAGTTGACTCTATCCAAGTTCGAAGGCAATGCAAGTCTAAGTTATCCAAGTCAAAGTCGAAGGCAATGCAATTCAAAGTTATCCAGATCAAATTCAAGGTAATGCAAGTCAAAGTTTATCCTAGTTGGAGTCAGAGGAAATGTAAGTCCAAGTCGAAGATCAAGATTTCTAATAGAGACTCTCATACCAGACCCTTTTACACATTTTATTGAGCACCATAATTTGATCTTTCCCCTTTGTATTTAGACAAGACAATTTTAATATATATAAGTATTCATTGTTTAGACAATGCATGAGTTTGACAATATCATATGCACAATTTTGATGACGATGACCATAATATTGACCTCTTTTCATCAAAGACACACCGTATCCAACATTATGTCTTAATAAAAACACCAATATATATCTCTAAGTCATTACCACATTAATCACTAATAATGGTAACCATATTGATCCTTTTTGCATCAATGTCAATGCCAACACCATATACTTTTTTTGAGTAGGCTTGAGTAGGACATACTTGGTATCTCTTCATAACATTACTTGCTAGCATTGTAATGAGGAGGGATGATGACTTCGTGTGTGAGATTTATAAGTATTTCTATTTCAGAGGTAGATACACAACACTTCATGTCACTTCAACACTTCACAATGTCGTTACACATTTTCTCAACATTTGACATATTCATGCAAGGTTCATCGATTCTTGTTTACTTGATATGTTATTTCATCATCCTTCAAACCTTTGTTGACATTAATACATCTCATCATGGCACATTAAAAATGCTTCTCTTCAAACCAATGAATCAATGTCACTTCACCTCTTTTCCAAGGTTGACATCAATTACAACCAAATTTTCAACAATCACCCCCTTTGTCATTGATGGAAACTTAGTAAAAAAATATTGCTCCCCATGTGAATGTGTACTGTATTCCTTTTGATTCCTTTGAGCTGACTCCCCCTATCTTCATGTTTTTTGTTTTAGAATTTTTTTACTGTTTATCTCTCCCCCTTTTACATCAATGGAAAAGGAACTTCGTTCTAATATTCTGCAGCTCCCCCTATAAACAATTCTTCCTATTTGACTACTAATCTTAGACAATCAATACCTTTCAAGAGAAAACTAGACCTTTGTCAACATATGTCAAATCAATGTTTTACCATAGTCCTTCGATTCTGCAGAAACCAACTTCAACTTTTTCCCTTTAGAAACAAAATTGGTCCTTTCATCTGTTGTTGTACTGCTGTCTCAAATACTCAAGACATGTTTTATTTTTCCATGATATTTAGGCTATAATCCTCTTTTAACCATGCTTCTTCAATGATGCACTGGATATATTTTAGTTATGTTTCCCTTTAGATTCCTTTAAGAGTGTGCCAAGATTATACAAATGTTTCTCAAGAACTATCTTCATTTCCTTCCAGAATGCTCCCAATTTCTTCATGATGCTAGTCAACTTATTCACTCATTTGTAACCCAAAAACCTCTTCATTTTTGTTGTTTCAACCAGTGATATGGTTTAATTCCCATACTATCATAGCCATATTCTTCACATTTAGATTTTTCTCAAATAGAAGTAAATATGATATTAATGTTGTTTTCCTATAGTTCCTTAAACCATGATCATTTGCTCAATAACCTGTTGTTGTTGGTTGTAAGATTCCTCTTCATAAGTTTCTTATTCTTTTGTGAATGCCATCATCAAAGAGAATGTTGGTTGTTTTATGTGACTTAACAAGGTTGACAATATTTTTAAGTATGATCCAATTTTTGAAGATTTCATCACAGTTCAGGTTGTTCATTCATATTTATGGACATATTTCAAGGAGTTATCATATCAAGAGCTTCATTGTTGATTTTGAACAGTCCTCATAGGCCTTTCTTGATTCTTCATATCAAAACAAGTTCTGAAGCATCTTTTATTGACACCAGTTTGTAATTCCCAACAACTTTTAAGGGAATGGTTAATTTTTCCATCAAGTTTTGCTTCATATTCAGTTCATGATACTGAGATTGCAGCCAGTCCTTCAATCCATTCCTTCCTTTTGTTCGTATTTTCTGTTGAGGGGGATTTTAGTAGATCGTCAAAATAAAATTGAAAATCTTTCAAGATCTCCATCGCTAAATTCTACTGGTTGATCTGATTTTGGGAGTTCGTCATCATCACCATTGTTTTGTGCAATAGATGCTTCTTCATATTCTTCTTTAGATTTTTATTTTTCATATTTATTTCATTGGATAAAGAATTATTGATTTGCATGACATCATCAAGATCTACAAATTTGTCATATTCATCTTTAGGAAATCTTCTTTCTTGGGCTTGATCCACTTTATAAGAAAATTTATGATTTTGACATTCCTTATTAGGCACTTCACCCATCATTCTCCTATTATCAACTTCATCAATTTCAGGTGCAATATCTTCATCATATTTCTTGCTTTGTACTTTAGATTTTCTTCTCCATGTCTTCTTATAATTTTCTGGAATGTTGGAGATACTTGTCTTCATGGAATAATTTGATAGTCTACATTCACTGGATTTATGGCCATAATTTTTGCATTTGTAGCATTCAACATTGTAATCTTGTAAAGGAGAAAATGAATTATAGTTTCTATTTATTTGATTACTTTTATTCTTCTTGTTCTTATAGCCATGTTTTTAGGACTTTTATGATTGTTCTTTTCATAAGTTCGACAATCTAATGCTTTATGCCCAAAATTATTGCAAGAGAAGCTATATCCAAGAAAGAGATGTTGATACCTTTTGGGGGAAGTTCTTCTTGTAATTGTATTCCATCTAAATTCATTTTCTTTTGTAGATTTCTGTTGATTAGAATCATTCTTTATCTTAGTTTCTTTCTGATTGAAGGAGCTTTGAAGGGAAACTGCATAAATTTATGGATTCTTGTTAGATTTCTGAGATGTAGAGTTAGATACCTTTTTAGACTTCTTTTGATCAAATCCTAGACTTGTATTATTGTTTGATGATACTTTATTGTTAAGAATATCATCCAAGAGTTTTGAACTGTTTTCAAATTTTGATTGCTTCTTTTCTTTCTCAAGTTCCCCTTTTAGGAGGTTAATTTCAACCTCTAGCTTTTCACAATCTTGTTGCTTTTCATTGAGTTGATTTAAAATGAATTCTTCTATTCTTTTAGCTTCTTGGAGTTGAGTCTTTAAATCAATAATGATTTTTATGTTTTCTTGAGGGTTTTTGAAACTTCCTTTTCTCTTGATTTTTGTACTTCTTCATATTCTAGTAGTTGTTCTCTTAATGATTTATTCTTATTTTTATATTTTCTCAGTTCTTCAAGAGCACTAATAAGTTCTTCTTCAAGGTCTA
>ML783709.1:174270-192152 GCA_009831015.1 Picea engelmannii
TATATATATATGGACTCAATGTGGTTCTCAACTCATACACCATAGTATATATGGTTTGCATTGGTTTTAGATGTTGATACATGGTGTAAAAACTTTTGGTCGTGATTGGAATATCATGTTGGAAGCAACATAAGTGATACCTCACATAGAAACCACTCGAAACACAATATATACATGGGTTCTAGTTGATATATGATAAAATTTCACTTATGATATAGTGACATTTGGGTGATCATATGAATTTGTTGATCGCAAGGTCAAGAGTTTTATAGTGGTAAGTTTAATCTCTGTTCGATTTGACATGGTATCAAGGCCACATGTTCTGAAGGTTTGGCATAATATATAGATTGGTGAGTTGGCATTTGTTGACGGGCGAAATTGACCGCTCGTCAACTGGAGGAGTGAATCCGGTCCGGGGTTGTCTACTTAACCCAAGCCATTTGGATTAATCCACTTCAATGGGTTTAGCAACTCTGTTGGCCGATCTAAGTCCTAAGAAAGTGAAAAACAAAACTAAAGAAGATAAAATAACTTAATGAATAATACTCGCTGAAAACTATATACAGATCTAATATATATTTACAGTTTGCTAACTAATATTTATAAAATAGCTCTACTTATTATATGTACAATATATACAAATGATTATATTTCTAATATATGTATAACATTTATAGAATGCAAATTTTAATCTAAATCTGTGAAAATCGAATATGGATTGATTTATTAAACGACAACAAAACTATCCTTCAATCTTTTTGATTTATTTTTTATAATGTTTATAAACAAGAAATGAAATAACCAACTGTCTAATTGAAAACAAAGATAACAAATAGTAGAATGTGTTTAGATTACAAGGAATTCCTATATTAATTAAACTAATGAAATGAAACTAACAAACTAACCTGTAATCACATCTCCTATTCGTCCTGTGTATAGCATCCGATCTCGTTGTTTGATGAGGCAAACCCGCAATAGATCTCACAAATTCTTCTCGTAAACGTGAAGTAGTAATGATTGAATCCAAATTATAGAACATATAAGAGATATAGTAACAACAATCTTATAATTTCACAAGTGGCCACATTGAGATAAATCCTGCTGTGAAAACTTGTGTATAAATGTTCAACGAATAAAGAAGATGAATCTCCTAATCTCAAGTTTGAACGGAATAATTACTGTATGTTAAATATGGGACATAAAACATGGATATCATATAAATTTCATCATACCAATATGCAATAAACCATGATATCTAAAGTAGTCACAATCTAATTACAAATCAAAATGATAATAACTTGAATAAAAAACACGATATAGAGAAGCTAAAGATGTGCAAATATCACATTCTATTCAAGTCTGTGAATCAGAAATCCATAATTTTTGCCCCAGGCAGAGATGGTTTCAAGTTTACAAAACAACATATTTATAGGATCCAGGAACAAAACGTTTCATGTTGATAACATCCAATCTGTTCCAAAAAATGTGGGGGATGCAACCTCCCAGATTTGATACCAAAAACTGACAGCCTAATCTATTAACTAAAAACATAAAGATAGTATGGCAGAGAGATGCCAACAATGCTTCAAATCTCCTTAGAAAGCATGGGTTCCTGTAAACAAATAAAAATAAAAAGATTTTAGATGTACTTTCAGTTATAAAACAAGTAATTCGAATTTTTCTAACTAGCTACAGAATCTCACGATTCTGTAGCTAGTAATAATTATAACTGGAATCATGTTTTATTGAATCAATCAAAACAAACTAAAAAGTAATCTGTGCAAACAAATCGTGTATCCTAATTTGAGAAAGACAAAATCATACTAAACTTAAAAAAAAAAAAATCATACCTCAAATTAAGGGATTGAAACAAATCAAGTAATCTTTGAATTTACTATTGCAGTCGCTGCTTCCATGTTCTTAAAAACAACATACCCTCTGGTTTTTTGGCGTTTGTCTTTGGTTTGAGCTACGGATTGGAGTCTGCTATTCTCCTTCATAAGCGAATCCACCTAGTCTTCCAAAGTTTTAATTCGAGACTGTAGTAAAGGCACATCCTGGTAATACCTGTCGATCCAGGATCGACATTCATTATAGTGCGGCTGTAGAGGCTGTGTATTGGTATTATTAATAGCTAGAGAATCGTCCATTTGACATGTATGTTCATCATAGAGTTTGATTCCAGGAAATTCAGGATTGTCCTTTAGACACAGTGGTAAGTTGGTGACATAATCGTAGGGTTTGTCAGGGCAAAGTCCATATGAGTATGGATACTCTTCAGCCAAGAACCTTTCAATTTCCGAATCGGAATCCTTGCTTACCACAATTGTGTTTTGGTCTACATAGGGCTTGGGTTTGTTTCGAGCACATCATGAAACCCAACGAGCGGCCTTTTTACTCTTATAATTGACATCAACGTTGCCTTTAAACTTTTTCCTTGTGGATTTTTTAATAGTCTTAACACAACCCTTTGGATACAAATCTGGTTGAGTGTCGGGTAGGGTAGAATCAGGGTAGGTCGAGGGTTCCAAATTAGAGATAGGGTCACCGGGCGTGAGCGAAGGAGGAGAGATGGCAGGTTTCACAAGGGTTTCTGTGATGACAAGTTTGTCAACCTGTCCCAACTCACTACGACCAAAACCATTTCGTAATAGAAAAACATCCCAACAATCGGTGTTCAATTTCAACTAATGTATAATGATAATCTTGATTAAACAATGGTGGAACAAACTGGAATCAGACTTCTGCCTCTTAAACTGCTTTTCCATCTTGTATAGACTTCGAAGGAGGAAATAGGGCATGTTAAGGGGGAAATCGATAAAGCTCACAAGCAATCACAAGTGATACAAGAAAACCAACCCAAATCTTCCCTTACAGGTAACGAACTATTTCACAATAGCTAACAGATCATGCCATCTAGGTTTTAAAGATGAGACATGCATACCTCGGTCGCAACTGGTAATTCTCCTTGAGGTGAACAACAATGACCAGGGAACCTCTTCAACCTTTGAGTTCTTGAACCATTTTTTCCCCACAACTGGTAAACCAGTAGCTTGGCTTATAAAATCTTCATTAACCTCAAGCTGGACGTCTCCTATTTTTTCTCTTCAACCGTCGAATGTCAACGCGAATTCTTGAGCAACTCTTAGATAAAAACCCTCGAACTTCTCAATAAACACACGCCAACCGTTCCTTTCTAAGTCATCTCTGGCATTGTCAAATGATAACAAGGTCTGGACGCCATTGGGCTCAATCCTCACCACAGGAGCCATGGCTAACATAAGGTAATCAACACGGGAATCAGAGGTAGGGTTTGATAAAAAAAACACAGAGCCATAGCCCCGAGTTTCCTCAATGCAACGCAAAGACAGTTCGAAATGGTAGACAGGAGCGTTAATCACCATGCGTGTGAAAGCGGTCGTGTATACCGAGGCCATATAGATTAGTAATACCACGCTATACTCAAAATGACACCTTGGCATAATGGTACGCATAAGGATTAGAACAGTTGAAAACAATAGTATGCATATCCACGACTTGATCACAAAGATTAATGTATCAAATAAACATTGAACCATTAAATTTTTTATAAATCAAAACCCCATTGACATTAGTCGAATGCTAAATGAGTGGAGGTTTTATACTTATGTAACCGAGGCACGTTTAAGACCAAGGGGTTATAACAAGGAAAACAACCATGTTCGTAGCGGAATACGATAATTCGACAATAGACCATATGAACATTAACCCTTTGATCAAAAAATCGAAATCAAGTATGAATTCCAGCTGTGAGTTTTCATGCTTATAGTCATGAAAACAAACATCGAAAGGCAGGTATGTAAAAAGCGACAAGTGATAACTGTTTTTGCTTATGATGAGTAACGAGAATTTAAAGACCCTGTGTTAGGCAGCTTATAAACAAATAGAAATTACATTATTGCTGCCAACAACATCCAATTAGATGTTTGTTTGAGTAGGCGATGCGATTTTTTTCCCATGCATTAAAGTTGCGAGGACATGTGAATTTACTCCCACGATCCTATAGGATATTACTCAACTTTTCCTTAGTTTATGGTCGTTTTGCTTTGTTTTAGGTTGAGAAAGAAGGAAGTTCGAGCTAATGGTATTATCTCTGTTGAAACCCTCACTCCTGGTGGTTTTGTGTAATTGATTTAGCCCTTATCACTGGTATAAAAGTGTCTTAAAGTAAGGTATGAGCCCACAATTTGTTTTAGATCTTCTACAATTAATTTTTCTTTATGATTGGTTAAATATGGCTATGGTTAGCATGATTGTGTGCATGGATTTTTTCTCTTCCCCTACTTTGTCGTTGTTTGAAGGAAAAGAAAGGAAAAATGGTTGTTCGTCAATGTTTGAATCTGTGTTTGTCATGCATCTTTCACTTTATCACTTTCCATATTAGTTTTTAAGGAAAACAGTTTTCTTGCAGCTTTTGGTTTGCATACATTCAAGCAAGATTTGACCACAACTTCTTTATCATATTTTGTGGTTCTCCGAACATTTTGGGAACAACCTAGTTCATTTTTGTGGATGGAGTTCATGGGTTCTTCTTCTTTAAAGGGTTTAATCCTTTGTTGATTTGATCTATGATTTTTAATGGTTCCCGCTGAGTAATAAGAAGTGGGTCTTCATTGTGGTTTTAATTGGTGAACTAAAAGTGAAAATCCCTATTCGAACTCACCCTTTACGTGTTAGTTATGAAAGAAAATAATGGGTTTTGAACCTAGGTTGAAGTGTTATGCTCTATTGATTGGTATTTACCCACACTTTGGTTTTGAAATGTTGGGTCAAGATCAACATGATACCCATTGATTCAAACCTATCTTGTGCCGATAATTGACTTACCCGAACTCATATATATTTTATTGGGTTATAGTTCAAGCTACCATTATCATTTTGTTTTCAAATGAAAGCCATTTTTGGCTATATACTTGGATAAATATGAAATCGAACCAGATTCTAATGATGCATTTTTGGGTACTATAGTTGATACTCACACTTTCCAGTTCATTTTGTTTTTCATTATGGGTTAATGTGAATAAACTTGGTTTCAAAATGATAGGGTAATAAGTTTATACCCTATCTCTGCAATGACACCCACATGCTCGAACTTGGGTTTTTTGAGTTACATATGGTCTGTCTTCACTCCAACTCAAATGGTCATGGAATAATACTTAACATGAGACTCTTTCATTCAATTTAAGTCGAAAGTTTGAAAATAAATGAAAAGCATTTGGTTTGAGATAAGCATTCTATAGGTCAAAGTATCACATGCATACAATATAGAACCAATATATATGCTAGTTGCATTGGTGACTTCATAAATATTTTTCTTTGAAAAATGGTTTTGTTTGATTTGATTGGGTCAAAAAGAGAGTTTGAATATAATTGGAATATGAACTAATTATACTAAGGCTCACGTTCTATATCACTCTATTTATATTGAGTAGTTTTCTACGACATTACTTTGATTTAAATAATTGATTCAAGATACACAATGATCATAGTATACTTGTGATTAATTTTATCAATTGATTTTCTGGTCATATTTAGAAGAGCAGTAGCATTTCCTATTGAAGATATAGCATACCTGTGTTCAACTAGTATAAAATAATTGATATAAATGATGGTAATTTTGGATGTTAATAGAGGGGAATTAATTGATGTCATTTGGTTGGTTATATAGGCTTGATATTCCATTCACAAATAACACTTTTCACAAGTTAAGTTTTCCCTATCCTCATTCATTAAAATTCCATTCCTCATTATTACTCTCATGTCTATATAATTAAAGAAAGTTGAAATATGAAGGATATATAATCAGAATTTGTTGCTAACATGATGAAACAAGTACAGAGCTTAATGATAAATTATGGCATGTGTGGGATGATTGTTTACAATATACAATTATGAGATAATATATTGAACAATTTCTCATCTCATACACTTTTATGGTTCATACTTTTAAAAGGAAATGATTTTAATGCATGAAGATTTGCAATCCAGATTGCAAGAGTTTAATGAAGGAAGTCATATGTTTAAAAAGGATTGTTATATAGATTTATTCCTCCTCATCAGTTTCACTTTACATAAGTCATTTCCTCAAATCCCTTTCATTAAAATTCCTTTTTCCATTTTCGTCTCGTCTATATAATTAAATTAAAGTAAAATTTAGCAAAAGGGATATAGTTTGATATTATCAACATGATTAATTAGAGGAAAAATTAAATGATGTGAAAGGATTTGGGAATTGTTTTTGGGTTGATTGTTATCCTAATGATATATACATACATGGTTTGAAGTTGAGAGTATTGGATAATCTTCTTGTAATTTTATGTATATATCTTAAGAAATGGTGGTCTGTAGATGACAAACTTCATGATTGGATGTTGTAAAAGTTTGTATTGTTGTCCCTGTTTTCAATTTTCCTTTTCACCTCCTATTTTTGTTGCATGGATTTGTTAGTTTCAGAGCCAATTTAATCACGATGAAAAATTGTATTAGATGTTTATTTTTACTGTGTCTTATGCATGTACTAACTTGACTATGATGGACATAGATGATCTTCTTCAGCAGGGGTAGAAGTAGAGGAGGAAACATAGGAAGAAGAGGGAGATTTCCTAACACATTTGGCAACCCGAGGGGCATAAGAAATTGAGTTCCTCTATACATTTTGATGTTGATTCCGATGAATTTCAACAGCTGATCTAAAATGGGCACTTAAATATTGGAGGAAAACATCCCTTGGCTCATCCCCAAGTACCTCCTAATGTTATCTTGCAACCTCAACTTGGTATTGCCAATGTTCCTGAATCCCTTGTGCATCCTCATAATGATGGATGGACTAGTATACCTACCAATCCTTCTTCTGGTACCAATCAATGGCACATTGGTCCTCCTACTCCTCCAATTCATACTATTGCCACTAATGCATATTTTCCTTCTCCTCTGGTTCACCCAACATTATCGGTTCAAACTATGCTAGCAACTGCCACTAATACATCTATGCCTCCTCCTCCTCCTCTAAAAGATCACAAAACCACTCCTCATGGCTCTCAATTTGACAAAGGAAAGAAACCAATACCTCTACTAGCATGGCTAAGTCCTCTTCCTCTGCTCATTCCAAGATAAAATCAACAAGAAATGGTAAGAGAAGTTTGATTGATTTGCATCTAGAGGTAGCCCGACTGGAAGAAAATAAGTCTTAGTGTGAAGACTTCATCAGGGAAAGGGAATAATTTTTCAAAAATAAATTCCTTGGGTTATTTTGATTTTGTCTATTTTGACATTTGATTATGGCACTATTTTGGACAGATGGCAGAACCATGATTTTAAAACTTTTTTAATACTGTGTTAAATTATTGGAGATACAAGTGATATATGTCATGGTATTTTTTATGCATGTTTATGGTATGCTTTATGGTGTTAAATTTCTTTTGTATTATATTATGGAGCGACAAGGAGAAGCATAAAATAAATATTGGAAATAAAGTCATGGATGATAGAGGGGGACCCACCTATTTAGTTATTATATTATTTATTAATTATCCTTATCATATAAAATATTTGTCCTATTTATTAACTAAATTTATTTAACTTTAATAACTAAAAGTAGTTCAAATACTTGAGGAACTACCATGTAGAGAATAAAAGGAAGAGAAGAAGGACAAAGAGGACATGAGGAATGAGAGAGAAATATGTCTGATAAGGTTTTCTCTTGTTTCAAATTGAGATTTCTAAATTTCATTCTTTCATTTTTTGAGTTCTTTAAGAAATAAATCCTCTTGTTGACAACAAGATCATTCTAAAGGTGGAAAAGAAGAAAGTACCAAGAAGCACAAACTTTTTACATGCTTTAGAATATCATTCATTTGTCATGGCAGCAGGTTTAGTTTCATTAGAATTTATGAATTAATTGTTAGTTCTGATTAAGACTATTTTGAAGAGTTAAGACTTGATGAGCTTGTGGCCTGGTTGATCTAGTACATTTCAGTCTTGGCATTTTTCTTTCAAACACCAATTGTCCCTCTTTCCTATCAAATGAGAGAGAAATACGTCTGATAAGGTTTTCTCTTGTTTCAAATTGAGATTTCTAAATTTCATTCTTTCATTTTTTGAGTTCTTTAAGAGATAAATCCTCTTGTTGACAACAATATCATTCTAAAGGTGGAAAAGAAGAAAGTACCAAGAAGCACAAACTTTTGACATGCTTCAGAAGATCATTCATTTGTCATGGCAGCAGGTTTAGTTTCATTAGAATTTATGAATTAATTGTTAGTTTTGATTAAGACTATTTTGAAGAGTTAAGACTTGATGAGCTTGTGGCCTGGTTGATCTAGTACATTTCAGTCTTGGTATTTTTCTTTCAGACACCAATTGTCCCTCTTTCCTATCCATTCTATATTTTTTTGCATGAATTTTTTGGAGAAAGAAAAAGAGAGAGATACATATCTAACATTCCTCTCATAGGTTGTCCTCGTTTCTCCAATGTCTGATCTGATCCAAGTACTAAGCATAGAATAAAACTCTTGCAATCTCCCTGCAAAAAGTAAGACAACCCTTCTCTTCTACTATGTAACGTTAGATAAAAACCAATCTATCTAAGTTAAACCAAAACAAGTATCCATGCATTAAATTGAAAAAGACAGGAATGAGGAAATAACCCAAGTTATATTAATCATGAGAAACAACATAAACAATTAAAATTGTACTGATGTTGTGCTATCGTTCCTCCAACCTTCTCCTTTCCATCCCCCGTTTGTGCATTACTAGATGATAATTATGATGCTTCTAAACTATTTTTGAACTCCTTTTCACCCTTAAGTGGCCTCATTATATAGGATTTCAGAGGTTCAACAACCATATCCAATTTAGGGAATAGTTGATATTTTAGCTCCTTATGTTAGGATTTGTTTACCTGAAATGGAGGGAATATGGGTGACTAAACTCATGAATCAACTCCTCGACCAAAACCACTTAAGAGCATCTCGACGTTAATCCTTTAGAAAATGGAGGGTTAGTTGTAACTTCCTTAACAAATTCAATGCTCCCTCAACACTGAGCACATATCGTTGTCAAATCTCTCCCATAGTTCAACAAGGAGCATTGATCAAGGATAAACCCTCCCTACAAATGGGCAGGTAGCATTGATACTTCAATTGGGTCAAAAAATCAAGGTAAAATATTTTTTTTCGACCTTCATGTGAAAGATTTCTCCTCCATAATGACTAGGGATTATGACAATGTTATTCCATGGTGTCAAAGTTGTGACATTTAGTAGAATAAGGTACATAAGTGTGACACTTATTATGACACTAAGACATGCGACAATTTGGCGTGTAACAAATTCCCCCTAAAATGTGAGGCTAGAAGAAACATTGATGGCCGAAACATTTGACATACGCAAGGGGTATTGGAATAGGAGAGTCGGATGGAATTTGCAAACAAAACTCAAACAACATATATATGAATCATCCCCGAGGTAGGAATACCCATGCTCGGTACAAATGGACTCAAATCATGGTCGTCGAGAAATACACTACGGATCCATGAAAGCACTGACTAAGGATATGGCCACCAAACAAACAACATGGATCCATACCTCCGTGACTTGATCAAGTTGTAGCCACAAAATAATACACAATGGAGCTACGATTTTACAAAACAACATAGCCACATACCAATACAAAGTGGATCTATGTGATAGTATATATATCAATGGGGTCACCAGTAGGATGAGTGTACTGGAATCCCCAAAATAGTTAGATAATCTCCATCGTATCCTGGGAAAAGCATATAACAGAGTGAGCACCAAACCTAGGGTCTTCATCCTGATCCCGAAATAGTACAGATATAGCCATGTGAATAGATGTCCTAATGTCGAACATGGTAGAAACCACTTGATTAGCGATCATTGATGCATACCGTTAACAAGTGCGAGGGAAATCACCAATGATGACAATGAATCCCAAGGTACCATAGTACATTCCAACGAATGTGAATAAATAAGTTTAGGTCGAACATATGTGGAATCATTCGATCAGAGGTCAATGGTGTAAACCTACCGTCGAAGGCGAGGAAACCTTCCATTGAGGCATGCAGGATACAAGGTACTAACTAGTTTCTAAGTATAATTTCTGGATAATGTGTTGAAGTTGATAGGAACAAACTCGTCGAAGGAGGTACTTGAGGTATCCCTCATCATCGACACAAAAATGACATAGGAATGTGATGAAATATGATAGATCAAATGAGGACTAACTGACACAAGTATGAAAATGGATAATATTGTAGAGTGATTGGTTTGAAGTAAAACTTCCCTTGAATATTATGAGGCACAACAAAAGACTTGGCAACACTGACTCGATTGAGATATAGAAAAAAATAAAGTGTGGTGATCATCGGGGCACACTTCGGGTGAGCCGAAGGAGTATGAGGACTCATAGGATTGGTATGACTCAGAGACAAGTATATTACCCAACCATAAGACGAGACACAAATAGGTGCCATGTTCAAGGGAGAGAGTGAAACAACTACCATTAAGTTCTCAAAAAATCGACCCACTTCCCTCAAATTACCCCCCCCCCCCCCCCCCCCACCATGATGGCCGAGTACCTCTTTGTTTTTTAACAATCTTGAGGAGGATCACAAATGTTGGATTATTGAGAGGGGGGGTGAATCAATAATGAGCAATTTATACCACTTTTAACCACAATTTATATTCCTTTAACTTATTCAACCATGTTCATCAGTTCATCATCAATATATTATTGTATAATAAACATTAACATCCATCAATGCATAATGAACAATAATAAAAACATCCACACAATACACAATACACCAATATTTACGTGGAAACCCAATGTGGGAGAAAATCACATAATGTGTTTCTTATATGTCAAATAATTACATTCAAGGAAGCACCAACTTCCAATTCTCCAGCTCCAATAGGAAGGAGGCTCCAACCCCCTATTTTCTCAGGCTCCAACATGAAGGAAGCTCCATCTCCCTAATTCTTTGGCTCCAACCAGAAGGAGGCTACAACCCCCTAGGTTCTCCGGATACAATTGTAAGGTGGCTAAAACGACCTAGTTCTCAGGCTCCAACCTGAAGGAAGCTACAACTCCCTAATTCCATGGAACCAGTCGAAAGGAGGCTGCAACCCCATTTATTTTTCCAATACAACCACCCTGAAATATAAATTCCAAATGTAGACAACCTATCATTGTCATTGAATCAACCAATGCCACTATCACTCTGTCACTTTCAACCTGTACCAACACTCTATCACAACCTATACCAACAATCTATCACAACTATATCAACAATCTGTAACAACCTGTACCATGCATCAACCATGCATAAACATGTACCTCAACTTGTACCATCAACGAGTGCATCAACCATGCACCAAACCTGTACAAATAACCTGTCACAACAACCTGTTACAACAACCTATCTCATCAATCTCATCAACCAAATTATATCTACTCACCAAGATCAATCACCAAGACAACTCTCAACCATATGCACAATACCACCAAGATGTGCATCAACCAAGACTACTCACAAACATCAACAAGATGTACCAGAATCAATATGTGCTTCTAAAACTATACCAAGTCATATATGCCACATCATCCATAAACCATGTGCCAATAATACTACTAGCAGGTGCCTCTAACAATGTACCAAGCATGTATCAATCATGTATCAACAAGTCAAATTATGACTCATCAAGATACACTAACATCAACATATCATTCACCTCATCCATGTACCAACTCATCAACTATATATTCCAACAAGTAACTCAACCATATTCCAAAGCCATATACCAACAAAATCCATGTAGCAATACATCATACTATCCATGATCCAAATACCATAAACCCTCACATCAAATCCTGTGCCAAACCTTCACTCTTATGTATTATTAAATGTGTATCAATCATATACCAAGCTCACTAACAAATTCCTCTCACAAGAACTCCAAGGTATGTCAATGTAACTTAACTAATTGCATCAACAATGTACTTCAATAGATCTACCTCATAACCATTCACTACAACAAGTAATATACAACAATAGTACCTCTAGGAAGATTCCCAAACTCACAAGACCATACCTCATCCATATAAAAGAATATATATCCAGATATGTGCTTATAACAAGGAACCATAACACTACTGAGAAAGTACTAACATGGTCATCAATACCTTAACAAAAACACCTCAATCCATACACTAGGGTTTGTGCCATGCATACAAGCTATGCCTCAAGCATATGCTCCAAAACTAAACCATATACCATCATCAAACACCCTTCAAAACACACATACAATCATACATGTAGCTTTGTTGCTAACCTATAACATCAGATCTCATATAACCATGGCTTACTCAACGTTTGCAGTCTATTCTGACCCTTTTTCTCACCTTGACCGGTGCCTCGCTTGACAGAGAATACTTGACCAATGAGTGCCTCACTTGAAAACTATGGTGCAGCCCGCGAGGACCTAAGTAATTAGGGTTTTTCAAAAACCATTTCCCTATGAATATATGAAACTTGTTGTCACACTTTCTTCACTTCCTCAGCTTCGCGCAACCTCAGATTTGTCAATTATACCTGCAAATAACCTTTCACAAAATAGATATTCAACTAAGTTCAATAAGTGCTAATACGAGTCCCTTGCTCTCCTACTTATACTTTCCAAGTGCCTTCCTCTAGAAGTTTCCTTGTAACTGTTTTACCCCTTTCTCCATCTTCTAGGGCTAACTCACTTTCTTTAATTAATCAAATCATAACTTCTTTACCCTTAACTAACTTCTTGTTGTAACAACTTTATTATTTAATTAATTTCTTATTGTAACAACTTTACCTGTGATTAAATCCTTGTTACAACCAATTTGACTAGTAAACTTCTTCTATGAGATTCTAGAATAATTGACTTATTTGACCTTCTAGGGGCTTCTAGATAACTTAAAAGGGCTCTCCAACTTCACAAATCCATATCTCCTCAAACGTGAAGAACTATGTGATGCAACACATATCACCAAAAATGGCATGACATGTACTATCCATCTAGAATAGTCTCACCCGTAAATTCATTGCTATTCATTACATTATTTCTCAAACAAACTTAGGTTCCTTAACCACACCTCTGGGGCTACCAAAATGTGCTACCAGACATACTCAAGGGTTGAAATCAATATCTAATGGTTGACATTAATCTACGATATCACTCTCCAAGGGTTGACATCAATGTCAACCAACTATCCAAACCAACTATCTATAAATCTAAACCAATTGTCCAACAATCTCCCCCTATGGCATTGATGGAAACACCTAGTCATGAAAACACTCATGCTCATGCTCCCTATGCGATCATCATTCGTCATCAATTTTTCTATCTCTCCCCCTTTGACATCAATAAAAAAGGTTATCTCCCTTTGGGGATGATCCCCCTTATTGAACTCTCCTTGGAGATGTTCCCTCTGTCTGGACTATCCTTTGGGCTGCTCCCCCTGTCTAAAATGTCATTGGGGATGATCCCCATGTCTTCATGCCTATGATTACTCTCTCTCTCTCTCTCTCTCTCCATTTTTCAAGGGATTAAATCGCCCCGTCGATCTGACATTGTACCTTCTCTAACCAATCCTGGTTAAAATAATAGCTCCCCCTGTGGGTGTGTCTCCTTGTTTGTATGCTACTAATCTTCCTTCTTGGATCTCTCTCTCTGATGACTTCTCTATATATTTCTATGTAGATCAATGTAGGTCTTCATGTACCTTCTTCCTTTTGGATTTATTTTCCATTGGTGATTCCTCGTGTAAATCAACTGACATATATAAAAAACACTCAAGAATAAGCATTCAAAGTTTAAGCATTCAAATAATCATCCAACATTCTCTGAACCAATCTTTGAATCAATCTATGAACCACTCTTTGAACCAATCTATGAATCCATGCTCTCATCCATTTTCATATATTTGTCCAAACGTGCTAATCCATCTCTGTCCATATTGTCCTTGACTCTACTACTTAACTGTCCATAGTGTCGACCCATATGTCATTGTACTATCATGAAGTCATCATTTCTACAACTGATCATTAAATTTCAAATGTGTTCGCTGGTCTTCTCTAACTCTATAACATCAATCTGAAACACTTCACACTGCTCAAAGGATGAATATCCAATCTATAGATATGTTGCCTAGACTCCCCCTGTTCAATATTCATATTACCCGAGAGTCTCAAAGCTTGACGACTCAGAAATATACCCATCTTCCTCTTCGTCTATGGATACATACTCTTTTTCTTTCTATTTCTGAATTCTGTCATTATCCTGAGTTTTGGCATCTTCTTCATCCTCTACTTGAATTCGAACACTTTCCTCTTTGCTTGTAAATTCACCATGTTCTTTTGCTGTTGAAAAGCCCGAAAGTACGATTCCTTGGACCTGTTCTTCATTCACCTACTCCTCTTGTTTTTCACTTCTTCTCCAATCCTTCTTGTGTCTGTCATCAATATTTTCTTTCATGGGAGGCTTTATCATACTTCTACAATTTCTTTCTATGTGTCCATAGTTATGGCATTTGTAACATTCAATATTTTGTGGGGCCACATAAGCATTTCTTTCTTGATCATTTATTTCATAATCCTTGCAATTTGCAACCTTATGTCCAAAGTTAGTACAATAAAAACAATGACCATAAAATAAATTTACATACCTTTGAGTGAATGATCTTCTTTGTGGTGTAGTCCTTCTGGGTTCCTATCTTGGCTGATCATGATTGATGTTTCTTTGTTTCCTTAATGTAGAAGGTCTTCTGTATTCATTCCCTTTTTATTCTTGTTGACCATGATTCCTTCCTTTGATAACTTCTGTATAACTCCTTTGTTATGTTTCTTTTGTCATGGATCTTGAACCTTTCTCAGTCTGCATCTAGTTCTATCCTAGTCTAGACCTGTCATAGTATGGCCTTTTATTTTTGATGATATTATCTAATGTCTTGGTGCTATCTTGCTACATTTCCTTCCTCTGAAGATCTTTTCTTAGAGTGTCTGCTTCTGCTTCCAACCTTTCAATCATATTTTCCTTCTTTGCTAGCTTACTTCTGAGTATTTATTCAATCCTTCTATCCTCTTCTACATGGACTTTCAACTTCACAATTATCTTCTTGACTTCCTCTGAGTTGAGATTCTTGGCTCCGTTTACTTTTAGTTCTTCCTTGAGTGACTTGTTTTTATTTCTTTATTTCCTTAGTTCTTCTAAGGCACTAATTAATTTTTCTCTAAGATCAACTTTGCCTTCTTCTTCGGAACCATAATAGTTTCTTGTTTGATTTTCCTTAGCCATAAATAGTACCTTTTCTGAATCACTGTCAGTTTCACCATCTTCATCAGATGAGGAATTGTCTTTTCTTGAGTAGATATTTTTCTTGAAGACTTTCCTTTTGTCTTTCCTGTTTCCCTTTTGATATTTCTTTTCTTTCTTGGGATCTTCCTCTTCATCACTATCCGACTTCTTGGAATAAGGACACTTATTTATAAAATGACCAATTTTACCACAATTACAACATTTCAACGAAAGCTTAACTTTGTATTTACCTGTTCCTTTTTTCAAATTTCTTACGAAGTTTTCCATTTCTTCATCTTCCTTTGAATCATCACTGCAACTACATTCTGACTTTGGATTTTGCTTGCTCTTTGTCTTTGTATTCTTGGATGATTTGAATGTTTCTTCCTTTGTAAATGGGTTCTCTTGTTCTGTTTTCATTTAATAAGAGGTGAATATCCCATGTAGCTCATCCATGGTCAAGGTGTCTAGATATCTCATGTAATATCTCATAGGTAGAGACCTCAACACTTTTTGAACAATGATTGGTTCCTTCATCTCTTATCCCAAACCTTTAATGACATTGGCTGTCTCATCAACTTGTAGAAAGTAGGAGGCAATGATTTCATCTTCCTTCATCTTCAATTGTTCAAACTTGTCTCTAAAGGTTTGAAGTTTGGCTCCCTTAACCTTGGCGTCTCCTTCATGGATATCCTTTAGCTTTTCCTAGATTTATTTTGTGGAATCACAATGCACAAATTTGGTGTATACAGATTCAATCAAACTGTCCAGGATAACATTTTTGGCTCTAGAATAATTATCTTCAAGTTTCTTTCTATCCTTATCTATCGGGGGAGTGTCCAGTGCTTTGTATCCATCAACTATTGATCGCCAAACATCGAATCCTTATGCATGTATATATGTTTTCATTATTTTAATCCAGAATGCATAGTTCTCACAATCAAACTGTGGCACCCCAATTCTAGCCTAATCCATGATATCCTTCTAGTGGTTAGACTGCTTCTTGAAGAACCTGCTCTGATACCAATTGTTGGATTACTGAGAGGGGGGGGGGGGGTGAATCAGTAATGAACAATTTATACCAATTTTAACCATAGTTTATATTCATTTAACCATAGTTTATATTCAACCATGTTCTTCAGTTCATCATCAACATATTATTGTATCATAAACATTAACATTCATCAGTTCATAATAAACAATAATAAACACATCCACACAATACACAGTGCACCAATATTTACGTGGAAACACAATCTGGGAGAAAACCACATAATTCTTTTCTTATATGTCAAAGAATTACATTCAAGGAAGCACCAACTTCCAACTCTCCAGCTCCAACTGGAAGGAGGCTCCAACCCCTTATTTTCTCAGGCTCCAAATCCCTAATTCTATGGCTCCAACCAGAAGGAGGATACAAAGCCCTGGGTTCTTCGACTACAACTGGAAGGTGAATACTACCACCTAGTTCTCATGCTCCAACCTCAAGGAAGCTCCAACTCCCTAATTCTCCGGCACCAACCGGAAGGAGGCTAAAACCCCCTTTCCTTGTCCTGCCCAACTTCCCTGAAATATAAATTCCAAATGTAGACAACCTATCACTATCAATGAATCAACCACTGCCACTGTCAGCCTGTACCAACACTCTGTCACAACCTGTACCAACAATCTATCACAACCTTTACCAACAATCTGTAACAAACTATACCATGCATAAACCTGCACCATCAACAAGTGCATCAACCATGCACCAAACCTATAAAAATAACCTATCACAACAACTTGTCCAAACAACCTTTCACAACAACATGTCTCATCAATATCATCGACCAAATCAGATCTACTCACCAAGATCAATCACCAAGACAACTCTCAACCATATGCACAATATCACCAAGATTTGCATAAACCAAGACTACTCACAAACATCAACAAGTTGTAACACAATCAAGATGCGCTTCTAAAAATATACCAAGTCATATATGCCATATCATCCATAAACCATGTGCCAACAATACTACTAGCAAGTGCCTCTAACAATGAACCAATCATGTATCAATCATGTATCAACAAGTCAAACTATGACTCATCATGATACACCAACATCACCTTACCATACGCCTCATGCATGTGCCAACTCATCAACTATATGTTCCAACATGTAACTCAACTGTATACCAAAGACATATACCAACAAAAGTCCTCTAGCAAAACATCATACTATCCATGATCCAAATACCATAAACCCTCACATCAAATCATGTGACAAAACTTCACTCTTATGTATTATTAAATGTGTACCAATCATGTACCAAGCTCACTAAAAAAGGCCTCTCACAAGCACCTCAAGGTATGTTGATATAACTTAACTAACTGCATCAACAATGTACTTCTACAAATCTGCCTCATAAACATTCACTACAACAAGTACTATACAACAATAGTACCTCTAGAAATATTCCCAAACTCACAAGACCATACCTGCAAGATACCAGAT
>ML783709.1:207112-245457 GCA_009831015.1 Picea engelmannii
TACTTATAGTGATTCACTTTTATACTTGAAGTGAAATACACTTTACAATTTTAGCATGAACTTTTTAAAAAAAGGTAACAAAAGAGAGACTTGAACTCAAGACCTCTTACTTAATAAGGCAACTTTTAACCAAATGGTCTAGAAAAACATCTTGTAATGTTCAGAAGGAGGATTGTGGGTGTTGTTGTTATTGTTGTTGTTGTGGAAGTCGGCCTTGGAGAGTGTGCTAAAAAAAAACTCTTTTCATACAAGAAAAAAATTTCGCTTCTCAATGACAACAAGGGTTAGATCTCGGTTAGCTTACCCGGAAGGTGCACCTTTTCCTATCTGTTTCTAATTTTCCGAGATCGCACAAGGCGCGGGGAACAGAGCATACACAGATCTAAATGAGTAGCAACCCAGAAACAAATAATATCAAACCCAAATAAAACCCAAATAAAACTTTGCAGAAATTTAAAAAATGCGTATTCAGGCTTTATACCTCTGGATCTGATTGTAATGGCCGTATCTTGGGAAAACAGAAACCTTTTCGAGTGAAATGAAAAGTGTTCCTGATTGAAACGAGTGCTCCGGATGCAATGGGATAGTCCTCTCAGCCCATAAATGTACAAAAATGACAGAAAATGGAGATGATACAACTCGGCTTCACGATCTCGATCTACAACAGGAGCGGGTCTTCAAACAGGCTCTGATACCATGTTCGAAAACACAGGTATTCCAACAAAGGACGAACACCTTCAATAACCACTCACACAACCAGATTAAATATCAACACACCGATGTTTTCATGTGGTAAAACCCCTACGGGGAAACATCCACGACCCCAACCAACGCGACCACTTGGAGCAGTTTATTAATGCAAAGAAAAAGATTACAAAGAGATTTTACAAGAGAGTTTCTTACAATCGATCATCGACAAATGACCCTCCATGCTCTTTAAATAGAGATCATGGACCAATCGGGTGTTAAGCCATAGATTAATGGTTGTTAAGATCGAGGAGAGTATGAACCGTCAGATCACTCTATGTCGGGAACATATCGTGACCGTCAGATTTCCTAACTACAATTGCATACTAATGCATACTAAAGAAACACACTTTTAGCTAACGACACATTAGACCAAGTAGATCTTAACTAACTCCTAAGTGTCTAAATATCCTAACAAAGTTGACAAGTTTGGTTGATGTTGAACCTATCTAATTGTGACCGACCTGGTTCAATAATCGTAGTGGTGACGAGGGGGTTTCTAAAATAATTGATCGCTTCCTTGCACACCATATTATCTTTCAAGATGTTGGTTCTTATCAGTCATGGGTGGGTTCAGTTTGTTGTTCATATCACTATCTTTTTTTCTTTGAGCTGGGTTGCTCAGATGGGAAGTCGAGTGCAAGCTTCAAATACAATCTTAACTGGGAAGAAGTGGAGGAGTTTAGGACTCTCATCAAAGAAAATTGGACTCCATTTCAAGAAGATTCTAATGTGTTTGCTAGTTGTCAATTTGTTTTAGGCATGTGTAAGGTCAAAGAAAAAGTCTTCTTCTAGGCTAAGGAGCACAAGAAAGTGAATGAGCTAGCTATTAGGACCTTAGAAATCAAACTTGAATCTTTGTATGCTCACATGCAAGGGGGAAAAGGGTCCCCTACTGATTTGGAGCTTTGTTAATAATTGCAAGATAAGCAATATAATAAACTATTGGAACAATAAAATGCTTGGAGACTTAAGAGTTGGACCCTCTGGATAGAGCTTAGTGATCAAAACAAAAAGTTCTTTAAAAAATTTGCTAGCCGCATGAAATTTTTTAATACTAATTGGGAGCTAAATGATTCTCAGGGAAATAAGACAAAGGGGTTCTCTGATCTAGCCACTTTGGTGGTCAAACATTTCAAGGAATTATTCAAGGAATCAGAGCAGGTAAACGTAGGGGAAATGTTAAAGTTAATTTCTTTGTTTCCGATATTAATTGAAGAAGACGAGAATTGAGAACTGCACAAAGAAGTTACCAAGGTGGAGCTTCAAGCGATCATTTCTAGCTTTAGAAAAGATAAAATCCCAGGATCGAATGGTTGGACTGTAGAGTTAATTGAGGACATCTGTGGTATTGTTTGGGATGATCTTCTTAGAGTGATGGAAGAAATTTGTCTCGCAGGTAAGATGCCACATAGCATCAATTATACTTTATTGTAGTCATTCCTAAATTGGATTTCCCTAATACCTTTGATGACTTTCAGCCTATTTCCCTTTGCAATTGTCTTCACAATATCATCACAAAGATCATTGCGATTAGGATCAAACCGATTTTATCCAATATCATCTCCCCAAAACAATTTGGGTTCCTTAAGGGCATGCTTATTCACGAATCCATTGTATCAACTAAGGATGGTATTCACTCAATTAAAATCCAAAAATGTCCTGTCTCGATCTTTAAAATTGACCTCTCTAAGGCCTATGATAGAGTCTCTTGGATTTATCTTCGACTTTTTCTTTTGCATATCAGTTTCAATCTTTCATTGGTTAAATGGATCATGTCTTGTGTCATAATTGTATCTTTTGTTGTTTTAATCAACGAAGTGGGATCACCTTTTTTTAAGTTGGGTTATGGCCATAGACATAGATGCTTGTTGTCGTCATATCGTTTCCTGTTAGTAGCTAAAGGTTTTAGTTGTGCACTTGCTGAGGAAAAATGAGTGAATACCTTTCAAGGGATTAAGTAGGGGAAACATGAAAAAATTACTCATTTTCTTTTTGTGGACGATGTGTTAATATTTTTATTTTGTGCGGCAGTTGAAGGAAAGACATTGAAGGATGTCCTAAGTATATTCTATGACGCAACAAGAATGCCCATCAATGTGAATAAAGCCACAATTTTTCTTCCCAATGTAGAGGAGGAGAACATACATATTTTTTCAAACCTTTTCAATTTTCCCATACAAGTGCTGGGAGATGGGATTAAATACCTCAGGTTTATGCTTAAACCTAACAATTATGGTATTGCAAAATGGTTTTGGATTCTTTCCAGGATTGAGGGGAAAATAAATCTATGGTGCTATCAGTGGATTTTTTGCATCCAAAATCTATGTTTTAATTTCTTGTGGAAGGGTAGCTCTGAATATCAAGGATCAGATTTGGCCAATTGGAAAAGCCTCTCCAAGACAAAACACTTGGGAGGATGAGGATTAAAATATATCTCAGTTTTTGGTCTTTCTTTGGTTGCCAAATCTATGCGGGTCTTCTTGTCACGAGATAGCCTCTAGATATGCATTCTAATAGATAAGTATATTGCAGCTGCTTCCATTTTGGATTGGACCTGACAAAGACATAAATCCACCATAAATTTTTCTAACTAATGGCGGGCTTTGACACTTGCTTTTCCTATAGTAGGAAGATTCCTGGCCTGGAAAGTTGGGAATGGCACTCAAGTGAGAATCAACACAAATGCCATTGTAGGCTATGGGGTGAGTATTTTTCTGCCCGAGGCTCTAGTTGATTCTCTTCGGGAGCTGGGTATTTGCACTGTGGATAAAATAGGTAATGATTTGACTTCAACTATTTCGCATCAAGGTTGGCTCTTTGCGGCGGGTCTGGGTTTGGATGCCACTTGGTATTGTGTTTGGTCCTTCATAATTAAAAAATTCCCATATCCATTTGACAGACAATGAGGATGAACTGGTTTGGTATACTAATAATTCGGGTGGACAATAATCTGTAAAACTTAGATATCAAACCATGATAGATACATGTGAGGATAATGTTCTCTGGTGGTACAAAAATCTATGGAAAATCAAAGGGCTATGAAAAGGTATACTTTTTTTCTATCTTGTTCTTAAGGAGCAGGTGTTGACTTGAGATCGATTACAACAAAGGGGAAAACAAGGACCGGACCTTTGTTACCTATTTAAACAAGTGGTAGAATCATGCAATTATCATATATATTTTGGAATGTATGTTCACATGCTAGGTCTAGAAGGAGTTAGAAAGTTAGATGGGGTTGGATTCTTTGTGGAAAAACTCCTCAATGTTAGATTTCTTTAATGTTTTTTTTACATGTTGCTCATTGAACGGATTTAGAGTTCTCCTAATACTGGATTCGTGGGGAATTTCGTTGGTCTGAAACACATGTATTTTTGAAAACAAAGCTACTCCCACCTTTAAAGTTTCACAACAATCTCTTCCATTGTTACCTCACTTCAAGGTTTCTTCTTCCTAGAAGACTATACAAGAGATCGGTGATGTTGACATCAACAAGCAATTGTCATGGGATTATTTTGAAGGGGCATGTCAAGGTCCGAACAATATATGTGGGTTGGGTTTCATCTTACGTTTTTTAGATTCACATTATCTTACAAGTAAGCAAAATTTGGAGTCAAGGACCAATATTATTGTTGAACTCAATGACCCATTTGCTCTTCTAAAGTTAGTTGTAGAAAAGAATGTGACAACTCTTCAGGGTCTTGGTGATTCCAAGTTATACATAGATTGGATGTTTGGGACACTACAACTATACCACTTGGATCTATTACAAATTGAACAATGACTGAAATCCATTTCTTCTCTTTTTAGATAGATCAAATTTATGCACATATATAGAGAATTAAATTCTTCTGTGAACATTCTTTCTAAAGAAGCTTTATCTTTGAATGAAAATATGTGTATGGTGAAGGAATTTTCTAGAAAAAAAATGATCTTAATTTTTTTTTTAATTTTTATTTTTATTTTTTATAAATATATAAATTTGAGTAATCCTAAGTCACGAAAAAAAAGAAATTTTTTTTTTTATAAATATATAAATTTGAGTAATCCTAAGCCACGAAATAATTTTTAATAAATCTTTTTAGATACAACCACACAATGGAACAATAAAGAAACTTTTAGCTCTTAAAACAAAGATCACATAAATATTTGTATCTCACACATGACTAAAAATTTGAAATGGGCCCACTAATTTTATTCTAAGTGAAAAGCTAGATAAGGTGAGTGGGTAAGGGATAAGGTATAGTTACAACCACACAATTGACCAATAAAGAGACTTATAGCTCTTAAAACAAAGATCACATAAATATTTATATCTCACACATGACTATGCTAAAAATTTGAAGTGGGCCCACTGATTTTATTCTAAGTGAAAAGATGGATAAGGTGAGGGGGTAAGGGATAAGGTATAGTTAGATAAATGATTCTAGAAATGTATACATTCAATATATGACATTATTATGTCGTGAAAAGATAGTTGCATGACATGGCCACTATAAACAATATTCTTCTATTTGTCGGCACGGCATGGCAAACGATTCTTAAAATATTTTTTTGATTTTTTTACAAGAACCATTGAAGTATTCAAAAGTGGCATGGCATGATAAACGATTCCTAAAATATTTTTTTGTTTCTTCAAGATCCATTGAAGTATTCAAAAGTTTTAAATCCATGGAGTCATGATTTAATTTATTTTTTTACAATATCTATGAGTATAGCATAGCAATGAAAATGCTCATATTTAATCCATGGAGTCGTGGAATTTTTGTATTGCTCATCTATATGGTTTTTTAATCCATGGAGTCATGAAATTTTTGTAAAATTATATTATTTGAGTAAAAAATGCACATAAAATTATAAGATTATATTCCATTCTTTGAATTTAGTTTGAGGGTGTTATATACATTATAATGATTAAAATATTAAAAATTTATTTTATAAAAAAAACAAACTAAGTTTGTTTCGTATTAAAACATTTACAACTTAAATGTTGTTGGTATCTATGTGTTTTGTGGTCATTCAATAATCATTTTAATGATTATCTTTGTTGGTTAGAACACGTGTTTATGAAAGATTGAAGAAAAAAAAAAAACATTCTTATTGCATATAAATTTAAAATATTATAGGTTTATAGTTTACAAAGCTTAAAGTTTAAGGATGGTTAACAATATAAGTTGAAACCATTACAATAATATATTAGTTATGAGTTCAATATGTTATTTGCAGAATTGAATCTAAATGAAAAGGATAACAATTATTCTTCTCAATCACTTGAGCTAAATCTAATTGACAATCCTTTATCATCATATATTCATCATACTAATTAATTTAAATAAATATTTTTTTTTGTTTGCTAGTTTGTCCGTGACCTGCGGGACTAGCCTGTGGCTGAGAAACCGCGACTTAGGGGCATCTAAGCCGTCAAAATCACTCGAGGATCGCACTCAACCTTAGCCACACCAACCTTTAACATGTTGGATTTTTTTGTCCCTGTAATGAACTAGTGACTTTAACATCAGTGCATGCCTTAACAACACACTCTATCACCAACTATCCTATACCTGAGAAACAATTTAAATAAATATTAATGTGATATTTGATCCTACATTTTTAAAAAATATTTTCCCTCGTTTCTAAGAAAAAAATTAATCATGACTTTAAATTCCACTAAAGTACATCTAATTTTAATCAAGAAAATGAAATAAAAAATATTACATGTATTATAAAAATAATCAAAATAACTAAAATATTATAAAATATATTTTTTTATTCTAATTCTTAATTTTTTTTTAAATGTGTTTTCAAAATTTAATAAACTTTTCACGAAAAGAATTAAAGAATTATTATTGCTCAAGTTCAAATAACAATTAAAATCAATATATAAAAAATTATAAGATTCCGTTTTCAAACTTATGAGTGACCATAATTGTTAAAGAAAAGTTAAATGAAACAACAATTAAATTAAACGGTAGCAGACAGGTGGGCCCTCAGTCACCGAACATTGATTTTGAAACGTTATTGTCATAATAGATGCATAGATTTTTAAAGATATTTCATAATCCACGTGTTGATAAATGGATCGTTATGTAATTGAGAGATGACTAAGATCCTTCATGAATATCTTAGATAATCATGAATGTCTAAGCACACGATACGTGCCCCCATTTCCTACGAAAGGGTGGCCACGCCTCCTCACATTACTAACTACACAAATCATTATCCTATCTTGACACACATTCATCTTCTAAAAATTGAAAGGAAAAGGGAATTTGATGCAACTCCATTCGAATTGAAAGGAAAGGAAAAGGATAAGGAGAGGTTACTATGATTTTTTTTTGGTTAGAAATGTTCGTTACTTGTAATGTTGGTTAAACTATAAACTATAATATAAGAAGATCGGCAACCACTATCTTAAAGTATCTCATGATTTTATGTTAGAGCCTCATGAAAATTGAACCTTAAACTTTACTCAACGATAACAAAACTTTTCATTTTACACCATTAAATTAAATTCAATCCTTTTAAATAAGTGTACTTTATTTTTAGTTGTAAGTAACAAACTCTAATTCTAACTCACCATTATTTCTAATCCACATATTCTAACTTTGATTACATAAATAAATAAATGTTTTCTCTGGTCAATGTTTGCCATTATTATGTCATGAAAATAATGTTCAATGACATGGCCACTACAAAGCATAGGATTCTTCAAAGATATATTTTTAATTTTTTTTTTAAATGAATTTTAACTAAATATAATAAAATTATTATTTTTAAATAGAAAATGTACTTACATGGCCACTACAAACAATGCATGGACTCTCATGGCATATGATTCTTCAAAGATGTTTTATTATTTTTCAAAATATTTTTTAAATAAAAATAATAAAATCATATTTTTGAAAAAAAAATTGTACTTAAAATTGCAAGATTTGGTGATTTGGTGATCTTTTGGATCCCATATATCGATATAGTCAAAATATAATAATGAAACTTATCACTAAGCTTGCACATTATTAAATCATTTATAACCCAAAATTTGTTGTTATCTATTTGTTTTTTATATATAAACATTTTTAATGATTGTTTTTGTTAGTTAAAAAAATGTATGGAATAGTTATTTTTTCCAAAAAACTTATGGACAAAATAATGAGAAACAAAGATAGATCATCATTACAGTGCTTTAAGTCAAAATTGGGTGGATGCAAAGGATGAATGGACCACATTCTACTAAGTTGTGCTTTTGAAATCCATAAAGATTTCATTAGATTATGTGTATGTTGGTGTGAGAGATGGTTGGTTCTAACTTGAAAGTATAATTGTGGTTTTCAATATAACTTTTTATAAATGAAAGTATAATTGTGGTTTTCAATATAACTTTTTATAAAGATTGTTGATAAAAAATTCTGTCATGAATCATATAAGTCCAATTATGAGGATTACGTTCACTTTCTTATGGTTAACTTTGAATTGAAAGATGTGATTTTTTAATAAACCAAATGATGTATAGTTTTTTATGGTTAACTTTGAATTGAAAAATGTGATTGGAACAATGAACCAAATGTTTAAAGATTTCTAATTCTGTCATGAATCATATAAGTCCAATTATGAGGATTACGTTCACTTTCTTATGGTTAACTTTGAATTGAAAGATGTGATTTTTTAATAAACCAAATGATGTATAGTTTTTTATGGTTAACTTTGAATTGAAAAATGTGATTGGAACAATGAACCAAATGTTTAAAGATTTCTAAATGAAAAAGTGATTTTAATGTAATTTAATTATTACTTTACACTAATAACATTTTAGAGAATGTGTTGTAATTGATAGAGAAACAATTAAATTATATATTTAAGAAGAGGATGAGGTTGAGGGCAATCACATGCATCTTTTAAATGGAGAACTTCATTACCATATTTAACTTCAAATTATGATGGCAAAATTCATTTTAAATTGGAGTTCTTCATATACATGATTAAGGTTTTATATCCACCAAGATGATTTTGATTTGGAGAAACTATTGATTTAATTTTATTGTTTTTTAATCTTATGTATGTAGTTATGATAGTTTTAACAATGGTTTTGTGTAATGAACCAATTGGTTTATTAACCAAGTTATCATAAAGAAAGGGGACAAGAGTCCACAATATAATGTTCAAAATAAAATAAATAATATTTAATACATTAATACAAAATTACTAATTTGTAATTGCATGATAAAAAATGTCACCACATTTTTTTATAAGTTAAATACTAACAAATTTAAGCAATTTTGATATATTTTAAGTGACATAGCCTATATATATATATATATATATATATATATATATATATATATATATATATTCTCAAATAGTTGCTTATCAATGTTTTTGGATCGGGTGGTTGAGCATTATGTACATTTCATCTTCAATTGACAATTATGTTTTACCTACATCAGCTAATTCAACATCACCAAATTGATGTATGTTGACGTCGATACCCCATTTTGTTTATTGACGTGGGATATTAAATATTAAGCCGTGACTATGGATTAACGACATATTTTATACCTTACCCCCTAGATTCGATATGATGCTTACTCATGAAGCTCCACATGACTAGTGGGTCCAATCCTATGTTAGTTGCATAGAACAACGGAAAATGGTTTCAGAGCAAGAGCTCCAGTCAATCAAGTTTGCGGCCACCCTAGCCTATTGAGTGCTCTACCTATAGGCACGTGTGTCCTAATTTCCATATTATAATATCATCCTTGATTAGAAAGAATTTAAATGATCTTAATGACTAGATTACAAAATCTCAACTTACTTGTGTGGACTCTATCATGAGGTAGAACACTTAAACCTATCCAAAAAAGGATTTGACACAAAAATAAGAGGCCCAAGTAAACAAGGAAAAGGTAAACCTTAAAATGAGTTCAAAACAATGAAATGAAGAAAAATATGAAGAACCATTGTTGATTTTAATTGACAACCAAAATTAGAAACTTTACTGGAGGTTGTCGGATTAGGAAGCACTTCTAATATTTATAAAGGAAAAACTTAAGAATCAAGAACCTCCTAATTAAGGAGGATCTCTAGTTGCAAAACCAAACAATTGGGAAGGAAGAATCAATAGAGGAAGATTATCTGAAATGGATTTGAACTAATGAATGGGTAAGACTCAGTACCTACAAGACAATTCGACAATTTATGAAGGTCATGCAAACATTGTAAATGTAATGTGAATACGACAAAAGAGAAAAAATGAGAATTCAATGAAATGAAAAAATAATAGATGAGAGAAAAGAGTGAAGAATAATAAATGAAAGGTCAACTTGTTGGCATTCCCAATTTCTCTCATCAATTTCATTATCAAAGGGTCTTTTGGCCAAGGAAAGAAGGATGAACAACATTGTAACTAGAGATAACCACATGAAATATTGAGCCCATTCAAAAATGGTTTTCCAATTTGGGTTCTAGGGTAAATAATGTCTCCATGTGTTTAACTTTATCTATTGTGTGCATTTTAATGGCTACTTTGTAGATTAATATCAATTGTTGAATAGTTAATGAGCTGAGAGACTAGTTATTTCTATAGTGTGGAGGTTTTTCTTCATTTTGCAGTGTTTTGTGGTGACAACTCTCTATCCTTCATCATTGGGTGAATTCAAAGATGGAAAATCGACGACTCTCGTTCTAGTATTGCTTCAAACAATGAGGAGTTGCTAAATTGGTATTCTAAGAGCTATTGGGGAATTTATCCATATTCTTAGGTCGTACAATTGTTTATTAGAAAAAAGAGGACGTGTGTTGGTTGATTCCCCTTTTTATAGAGCATTCTTCTTCCTTAAGAGTGAATTCACCTTTCCTTTAAACATAACCATTCTTCCATTACCTTGCTTGCAGTGAAGAGATATTACAGACAACAACCATGTGGAGCAATTTCTTTGGCATCACAAGTACAACAAGGTTATGTAAGTAAAGGAGACGTCCAACCAATATAGAGTAGAGGTTGCATAGAGAACATGCCTTGAAGCCATCAAAAGAACAAAGAACGTTGTATAGGGAAAAGGACATAGGTCTAGTAGCCATTTTTGAAGACATAGTGCTCTATACAAGCTCGAGAATAGATCTCTATGTACGAGATAGAGAAACAAAGAACATATTTTAAATTCTGCAAAGGTATCCATGTTGGTGAAACGAGTGGGATATAATTCCCTTGTTTACAGATCAAATGGTATTAGAGTAGTTTCATCCTTGACCATGATAGTTTCCAAGAAATTGAAGAGAACATTTCATACCTTAGCATGGGTAAGGAAAGCAAAGAAAAGTTGGAGGATTTAAAGGCCAACAATGCTCATCTTTGGAAAGAGAATGAGCACTTGAAAGAGAGGGTCTAGATGTTCAACAAGAGAATGACAGAGATGGATAAGCACCTTGAGACCTCTACCAAATTGTTGCCATTGGTCAAGAAGAAGTTTGAAGAACACCAAGGCTCCCTCAAAAAATTCATGAAAGATTGGGACAAACATAGAGTGCACCTGGTACACTTGGGAAAAAGGGTCATTCAGTTGGATGGTTGGTAAGAGGATAGGATCACATAGATGATGGATCAGTTGTAATAAGATTTTCCAGAGAAGAAGGAGGTCTTGGAAAGGATCCAAGCAACTTTCCAAGAGAACTGTGAAGTAGGGCCACTTTCCATTGCCACTGCAAAAGCCAACACCATGACCAAGAGCCCTTTGGTAAGTTCACCTTATATACACAATTCTCAAGAGAATAATGGTGAATTTGAAAACAATACTAGAGGCATTGGTTCTAAGTTCCTAAGACATATGGGCTATGATGTACAAGGGCTAGGAAAGTCAAGATCAGACATTTTGATCCCCATTGTAGCCACACCATGTGTCAAGCATGAAGGATTAGGCTTTGATGGCAGAATGGAAAATCCCATGACCATGAAGACCATTTTTGTAAAGGATACATACATGCTACAGTTGACATGCTCATCAGGAGAAGGAACAACAATGGTAAGTGAAGGTGTTAGCCCACTACCACCTCATAATTCTTGTGGAATATTAAAGAAGGGAAGTGATGAGAAGATCTTGAAGAATCGACCTGCACCATCACTCAAAAGAAGCAACAATTCAACCAATCGAGGCAAGAAGACATGTCTTATTTGTCATCTACTGAAAGAGGAAATGTTATTGTCCTAACCCGCACATAGGTAGAACAATATATTTGGAGTTAATAAAGGTCAATATTAATAAGGCCTTGCAATAAAATAGAATAAGTCGAATGTAAGAAGACCTAATAGAAGCTTCTGCTTCTAGAAGGATATTCCTCTAGATGCTTCTTTTGATAGACATATTTAGTATAAATAGGAGTCGAGGGTATGAGAACCCTATGTTGGATATTATTGTAATAGATCTCTGCTCAACTGGAGGTTGCCCCCTTGAAGAGGCTCGTGAACATTGCTTTCAGAATCAAAGTGTTATTTATGTTGTTATTCTTATATCATTTCAGAGCTATTGTGGTGATTGTTCTGGTTATATTGCTGTTATTCTGCCATTTCTAGCATTTTATTTTTGTTCTGCAAACTTTTTATATCTGGTATATTACAAGTGGTATCAGAGCACTTTCCTCGCTAGAAAGTGTGGGTTAAATTTCTTTTCAGGGTAGAGACATATTCCAGCATCTTTAAGCCACATATATATGTCATTACGCGCATAAACCCGTGGTTGAGGGATTCATACACGTAGGAAATACAAGTGGTACTTAAGCACACATCTGTTGGCCACCCTTGTAACCCCTGTTGGTACCCCTTCGAATGGTAGCGCATCAGACAACACCTGTGTATGGATCGACCTAGATTACTTGAAGCCCTCTTTATATAAACCGATCGGTCGCCTGACTGCTATAGTGCCACCGAGAACATCACTCGGGAAGATACTCTCTATTACCTGGGTAGTCGGGTAGTACAGATAAGGGTATGGTCTATCCTCCTTAGTTATTGCCCTAAGATATTGGGCCAAGTACTACTATTGGACCCCGCACGTATATCAGAGAGCTATAGCATAGGGAAAACCCTTGTCTGTAGAACCCTTGAATACTTAACCCTTGGGGACAGAAACATAAACAAATTAAAACAGACAAGATCTATTGCCGCACAACTGTGTTCGGGTTGCCAAATCACTACACATTTATTCCTGGTTAAGCATTTGGGCATTTCATCATTGCAGTATTCTTCAGACCGGAGTATAACTCTACAGGTGTGAAAAAAAAAGTCTGGACTTTTTTTCACCATTATTTGAGACCTATTCCATTGGATTCATCTCTTCGCCCTTATCACATTCATACATATCATTTTTCGGAAAAAAAATTGACCCCACCCGCCCCTTTTCGGTTCCCTCGTCCTCATGGCCCATACCTGTAGCCAAGAATTGGAATCTTGCTTCAATACCTTGCAATATAGTCTCACCGAGACCCAACAAGAAGTGAAACAACTCAGTGCCAATGTTGCCACCATCAATACAACCATGAAGTCCTCAATGGAGGAAATCAAACAAGACCTAACCACCCAGCTTGAATCTGGATTTTAGTCACTCTGCATCAAGATTCATATCCCTACAGATAACCCTTCCTCTGACTCACCCCCACATACTGAAGGTGAACATTCCTCTCATTCCCATAACTTTCAACACCATCACTTTCAACGTGACCTACACCTTCCGCGGGTGGATGTGACCAAATTTGATGGCTCAGACTCCACTGATTGGGTAACCCAAATGGAACATTATTTCTCTTTATATGACATTACAGATGACTTGGACAAACTCCAATATGGTGTTCTCCATCTAGATCAAGAACGTTGGCAATGGTGGCAATGGAGAAAAACCTTCCCGTCAAGGGTATATTGCTTGGACACACTTTGTGGCAGAGATTTATGAACACTTTGACACTGACACCAACCATTTGGGCCATTTGACAAAGTTGAAACAATCAGGAATAGTGGAAGACTTTATAGCTGCCTTTGAGCGCCTGACTTTTTGGACATAGGGCATGTCTGATGCCTTTTTCTGAGAGTGTTTTATCAGTGGCCTCAAGGATGAGATTCAGGCCCATGTCTTCATGGCTCGGCCTTAGAGTTGGGTGGAGGCTACTAAAAGAGCTAAAGAAGCACAACAGGTTGTATCTTCTCAAAACCGAAAACCCTCCTTTATCCCTTGCCCTAAACCAATAAATCCCACTACTACCTCCACTCCACTAAAGATCCAAAAATTGACCAGGGCTGAAATGGATGAACGCCAACTCAAAGGCCTTTGTTATAATTGTGATGACAAATATTTCCCGGGCCACAATTGTAAGGAACAAAATCTTTTTATGGCCATCTCTGAGGATATTTCGGAAGAGGATGTTGAAACTCCCCTTGTGTGTGAGTCACCTGAAACCACTGACATAACCCCTCCCTTAGACCCTCCCGAAGTAGAACCGGTCATTTCCCTCAATGCTCCCACTGGCTTCTTCACTCCCCAAACCCTCAAGCTAATCAGTTACATCAAGCATCAAAAGGTCATCATTGTGGTTGATAGTTGAAGCACCCATAATTTTATTCATCGCCGCATTGCCCAAGAAACTCATTGCTACATCCATGTTGTCAATAATTTCCAAATCATGATTGCCAATGGTGGTTCCATGAAATGTGGAGGGCGTTGTGAAAATGTGTGTCTCCAAATTGGTGACTACCACCTGAAATCTCATATGTTTTCTATCGACATGGGTGGTTGTGACATTGTGTTGGGTGCATATTGGCTAAGGACTTTGGGTCCAATTCTCATGGATTTTAAGGAATCAACAATACGATTCGACCAATAGGGTCCCCAATATAAGTTCCAAGGCATCACCGCTGGTTCACCTGAGATCATTAGTTCCCATCGCATGGAAACACTGCTCAAAAAAGGTCATTCTGGTGTTATTGCCCAACTCCATGCCATACAAGCAACAGAGACACCCTCGGTGCCGCAAGACCTCCAATCCATCCTTTCTAAACATCAAGTGGTCTTTTCCACTCCCCAAGGACTCCCTCCTTCCCATGGTGTTCATGATCATTCCATTCCCCTTGTACCCGGAAGCATTCCTCCCAATATCCGTTCATATCGTCACCCCTTTTCCCCAAAAAATGAAATTGAGAAAATGGTCCAGGAACTCCTTAATGCAGGCGTTATCCGCCCTAGTACGAGCCCCTACTCTTCTCCTATGATCATGGTCCTGAAGAAACAATGTTCTTGGCGAATGTGTCCTGACTTCCGTTCCCTCAACAAACTTACCATTAAAGACAAATTTCCCATTCCTATCATTGATGACCTCCTGGATGAATTGAGTGGTGCCCAATTCTTTACTAAACTTGATCTTCGTTTGGGCTATCACTAGATACGTATGAAAGAGGCAGACATTCCCAAGACTACCTTTAGAAATCATGAGGGACACTATGAGTTTTTGGTCATGCTCTTTGGCTTGTGTAATGCCCCCTCCAACTTCCAAAGCCTCATGAATCACGTCTTCCATCCTTTTCTCCATCATTTTGTCTTAGTTTTCTTTGATGATATTCACATTTAGAGAAAAACCTGGACAAACCATCTTGCTCATGTGGATCGAGTTCTCCATCTACTCTCTCAGCACCAACTTTTCCTGAAACAGTCTAAATGTGCTTTTGGCGCCTCAGAAGTAGAATACTTGGGTCATCTAGTTGGCAAGGATGGCGTCGGGGTGGATCCTAAAAAGATTGAAGCTATGCAAAACTGGCCTCACCCAAAGACTCTCAAAAGATTGCGTGGATTTCTGGGCTTAACAGGGTATTATCACAAGTTTTTTAAGAATTATGGAAATATTGTAACACGTCTCACTGCTCTCCTAAAAAAGAACTCTTTCAGTTGGACTCCAATTGCTGCTCAAGCTTTTCAAAGCTTGAAGATGGCCATGTGCACCACTCGAATCCTGGCCCTTCCTGATTTCACAAAGACCTTTGTCTTGGAATGTGATGCCTCAGGGAAAGTAATTGGTGTTGTCCTTATGCAGGAGGGTCGGCCTTTGGCCTTTACCAGCAAGCAACTATCTGAAAGAAGTCTGGGCAAATCAATCTATGAAAAGGAAATGTTGGCTATTTTGCATGTCGTTGATCTGTGGTGCCCTTATATATTGGGGAAACATTTCCAAATTAAGACAGGCCATCAAAGGATCAATTATTTTCTAGAACAACGCATTTCCTCCCTGGAGCAAGAAAAATGGGTGACTAAGATATTTGGATATGATTATGAGATCATTTACAAGAAAGGAAAAGACAATGTGGTTGTGTATGCACTTTCCTGAAAATATGAAGATGAAGGATCCATTTTTTCTCTTTCCTTCATTGTACCAGATTGGCTCCAAGCCGTTCGCAAGGAATGACTACAAGATCCCAAAAGTTCGCATATGATCCAACAATTGCAGTCCAATGCTCCGGCTTCCCCAGGGTAGTCTTGGCTCCATGATGAGCTTCGATACAAAGGTTGTTTGTATTTAAGTAAAAAATCAAAGCTTAAATCCACGGTACTTTTTGAGCTTCATGCTACTCCCACAGTGGGGCACTCCAGGTTCACCAAAACCTATGACAGGGTCAAACGTTCTTTTTTCTGGGATGATATGAAACATGACATTCGTAATTTTTTCGCTATTTGGAAGGATATCTCTATGTATTTTATTATCGACTTACCCAAATCGGGAAATAAATTAGTCATCATGGTGGTTGTTGATCGCCTTTCCAAGTATAGTCATTTTTGCACTCTTCAACACCCGTTTACAACATCCATGATGGCTCAAATTTTCATGGATTAGGTCTTCAAGCTTCATGGCATGCCACACTCTATTGTTTTTTATCGCGACCCAACTTTCACAAGAAATTTTTGGCAAGAAATGTTCAAGCTACAAGGCACCCAATTGCATCTCAACACAACTTATCATCCCCAGACTGATGGTCAAATGAAAGTTTTCAACAAGTGTTTGGAAACCTATTTGAGGTGTTTTGCCTCGGAAAAGGAAAATCAATGGGCTCAATGGTTACCCCTAGCTGAATGGTGGTACAACACTTCATACCATACAACTACACGTATGACTCCTTTTGAAGCGGTATATAGACATAAGCCACCTTCAGTTCTCTCATACTTACCTGGTGTCTCGAAGGTCCAGGCGGTTGACCAAACACTTACAGTTCGAGAGGCTATTCTCCGTACCCTCAAAGAGAATTTGGTCATGGCACACAATCGCATGAAGCAACAAGAAGATCAAGGTTGCTCTGAATGTCAATTTGCAGAAGGGGATTAGGTGTTTCTTCGACTACAACCTTACAAGCAAACTTCCCTCAAGGCCGAGCATTGTCATAAGCTAGAGCCCAAATTTTATGTTCCTTATACCGTTCTCAAGCGTGTGGGACAAGTAGCCTATCAGTTAGCTTTGCCTAGTCATTCAAATCTACATCATGTTTTTCATGTTTCATGCTTAAAGAAGGTGATTGGAACTAAGTGCCAAATTCAAACCAACTTTCCCGAGTTAGCCGAAGAAGGATCCATTTGGATACAACCACAAGAAATTTTGGACCAGCGTGAGCATCGCCTGTGTCAGAGAACACTCAAGGAAGTGTTAGTCCAGTGGAAAGATACAACTCCAACATATGCCACTTGGGAAACAACCACCATTCTGCAACAATTTCCACAAATCAAGCCTTGAGGAAAAGGTTGTTTTTAAGGGGGAGGAAATGTTAGGGTCCTAACCCGCACATAGGTAGAACAATATATTCATATGTAATAAAGGTTAATATTAATAAGGCCTTGCAATAAAATAGAATAAGTCAAATGTAAGAAGACCTAATAGAATCTTCCTCTTCTAGAAGGATCTTCCTCTAGATGCTTCTTTTGATAGACATATTTAGTATAAATAGGAGTCGAGGGTATGAGAACCCTAGCTTGGATATTATTGTAATAGAGCTCCACTCAACTGGAGGTTGCCGCCTCGAAGAGGCCTGTGAACATTTCTTTCAGAATCAAAGTGTTGTTTCCATTCTTATTCTTATATCATTTCAGTGCTATTGTGGTGATTGTTCTGGTTATATTGTTGTTATTCTTCTATTTCTAGCATTTTATTTTTATTCTGCAAAATTTTTATATCTGGTATATTACAGGAAATGGTACAGTAATGTGAATTGTTGGTACTCAAAGGCATGTTCATTCTATGTAAAGAAAGGCCATCATGAGGTATCCTGCTAGGAGAAGCAAGCCACATGCCACAAGCCATATTGATTTTAGAGGAGGATTGGAAGTAATACTTCTCCAATCTAACATAAAACCCAAGGGCACATGGAGAATAGGAGTATGCCAAGAAGACCTTGTAGTAGAAACAAACACTTTTTTCACCACTGCAAGTTGAGTGGACATTGGGAAGTGAAGTGTTGGCGAATTCACCCATATCTTCACCCTAGAAACCACACAACCAAGAGGAGAGTGTGAGAATTGAAGATTAATATAGATGTAGAACTACTTGCATCTCCAATTCAAGAATATGAAGTTGTTCAAGGAGAGATAATGCAATGTAACCAACACCCAGGCTCGACCATGCCACATAAAACTCTTTGTATTACGAATCTGATACCATAATGTAACGTTCCCCAGCTCGACCGAGGGACGTCACGATGCAAAATACATAAGAAAACAAAATTCTGCTAACTAAAGTAATTCTTTTATTGTTAGCCGATTTGCTGTAGCATACAACTACAAATTTAAACAAATTTAACTACTGTCTATATCCATAAAACATATGCATCTAAAGCATGCTAATAATCAACATGAAATGCAACTAAACCACTCATTACAGTAGCATATAATTCATTCTCATTTATGCAGAGTTCAGGCACAACAATAACACATGTAAATAACTCAACAACAAGATAAAACACGTATCTTTAAACAAGAATCATGCAACCAATTGCTTGGGACCGACGTTCCACCCAACCATAGACTGATTGTTCCAAATATCAACAGTCAGTCACCCCTGAGATGAGGCTAGTAATCCACAAAAGAGGGTGGTCTCTCACAATCCACTCGTAGCTCATACAATTCATAACCCAATTGATATTCTCCTACAACTATCCTTATTTTTCTACCAACTCTCTTCCTCCTGACCTGCCCAACCCAAGGAATGCACGATTTGTTTACCAGGTATAACCCAAGGGATGTACCATCCATTTATCAGGGATAACCTAAGGAATGTTCCATTCATTTATCAGGGTCTCTTTGGAACAGGTAGCTAGGAATCTCTTAGCTCGAAACTCAATGGAAACTTATGCTAGGAAAACTATTAGTAAATCAACAACAACACTTGTTGTTTTAGTGCAACTCACAAAAGAGTTCACTCTTCATGCCTGGAAACCTATCTCTTCAGTTTTTCATCTCCAATTCTCTCTATTTACGCTCCATCCTACTCCATAATTCACCCTCCATGGATGCACCAACTCCAAGCTCTCTTTCTTTCTCTCCCCTTTCTTCCCATGCACAAAACTTAATGTGTCAAACCGTTTTCCCAACCCATACAAATTTCCTCTCTTGTGGATTTCCTTTCTTGACTCACACTCTTCCCCAAGCTAATTGTACTCAACCCCCATGTGCCCAATAACTCTGGGATGTGACCAATCACACCCACCCTCTTACATGTATTCAATGATTGGCTTTGGGAACACTCAATTAGAAATGGGAAGGTTTGTATACAATACAAAAGTTTAGGAAAAATGGGTTGAATTAATATACATGGGTATTTCTCACTTTGGCCATTATCCTAGACACTTCCTTATCTTATGTATTAATTCATCCCCCATCTATTTTCCATGTCCCCTTTAGCAGATGGCACCACATTTTATTATTAAAAAATTTAAATACAATTCACATATTACATCGCTTGGTTGTAGCCACATATTATATCCACATAAGCATTAATTAAACTGGGGATGTTAAATTCCCCCTCCCCTACAATTTTTCATCATCCTCAATGCACTCTATGCCCACCCACCCACACACACATATATATGCAAATTTACATCACAATACTTAGAAATAAAAATTCAGCAATTTAAGAGCTCCAACCATAAATATCCTCTTCCTCTCAACTCGTCGACCCAAGGAATACTCCATTCATTTATCAAGGTCCCCAACATAGTTGGCTAGGAATCTGAGACGTGGTTCCAGAACTCTAGCTTTCCAAAATGGAGTCTTGCATTTTGCCTTCTTCAAAATTGTTAAAAATTTGCAGGTACTCTTCCCGCATGTTTTCTTCATGCTCCAAAGTAGAATATTCAGTAATGTAGTAGGTCCATTGAACCTTTACCATCCCTATGGATTTTTTCTTGAGCACTTTGACTTTCCGATCCAGGATACGTACTGGTTCCACCCAGAAATCCCCTTCGTGCTCCACTTGGATCACATTCCAATCAATTATGTGGTTAGGATCAGGTACATACTTCTTTAATAATGATACATGAAATACATTATGCACTCTCATGAATGCAGGAAATGCTATCATGTATGCAATTGGCCCCATCTTTTCTAATATTTCAAAAGGCTCACATTATCTCGCTTCCAACTTCGGGAAGCTACTTAATCTTAGAAAAATTATCTTTTCATTCAATTTCAAAAACACATGTTCACCCATGATCTAGATGGATGTCGGTGGCCTACCACCTATTCTAACTGGCTCATTTTGGCAGTTTTCCAGTTTGGCATTTTTTCCCTAGTTTTTGGGTCCTTGACTTGCGGGGCCATTTTGAGGCCCTAAACAACGTTTTTAGGGATCACCACAATCGGAAGGACCTTTGATAGATAGAAACACAATGTGTAGTCCCCGTATAGACCTTTCCAAGGGGATATCGTGCACCTAAAATGGAGATCATATACAAAAGTTACTACCCCGGGAAGTTGATGTACTAACTTACCCAAACGAGGCCCACATGACTTTTGGCGCTTCATCTCCTAGGGTTAGGTTTTTTGGATGTCTAGGGTTTTTGACATTCCTGTTTATTGTAAAAAGCCATTCAGAGCCTCATTTTAATCATCTTCTTGCAAATGAGCGTAGCTGTCATATCTCTTCTCATAGATAAGCCGCCACCATTCTAGCAAGCTTGTTCCGCTGCATTTTATAGTTTCATCTTATTTCCTTATTGAATAGAAACCAATTTTACTGTATATATTTTATTCTGTGTTAAGTATATTTTGATAATAATCTGTATTCATTTCATTCTGCAAATATATTCCAGATCAGTGGTATCAGAGAGGTATGCTCCTTGTCATTCTTAATGCATGTCCCCAACGAGCTCAAGGTACAAAGAATTGGGTCTCGAGCTTGTTTCTCTTGAGGACAAAATCTTTCGCATGCCCAAACAACCTCTCATGGCAGAATAAAAGAAAGACGACGAGATAGGAGATCCCTTCAAAATGTTTCTCAAGGAATCCCTCACACAACAGAGGAACAAGATGATGGATAGATTTTCACAAATCCTTCATCGACTACCAACAGGTGACACATCTTCCTCAAACGGAGGCGCCACCCCCTTCAAGGTACAAATCAAATTCGATCTTCATATATTTGAAGGTCAGAAAGACACAGATACGGTAGAAAAATGGTTGAATATGCTAGAAGGGTATTTCTCTGTCCATAACTTCTCAAATAGAGAAAATATTACTTTTGTGCTCCTCAAAGTCATTCCCCATGTCAAATATTGGTGGGAAAATTTATGTGAGCAAAAGGAAACAAATGAATCCTAATTATTCATAGTCGTAGTCACATGGGCATCCTTTAGGGATGCTATGAAGGAATAATACTACCCTGTTGGAAGTTATGACGACCTGTACACAAAATGGACCACGATGCGGCAGGAAAGAGACTAAGTGGTGCCTGAGTTCAAAAATATCTTCCATACCTTGCACACCAAGCTGGGTATCAAATATTTCGAACGAAATATGGTGCTCAAGTATCACGACGTTCTGCATAGATACATCCAGGATGAAATGGAGTTTCTAGACATCTCATCCTTGGGCGCGACCTACCGATATGTTGTCAAAATCAAGCAGAAGCTCAAAAAAAAGATGCAACAATTTGGGCCTGGAAACCCCTCACAAAAAAATCCAAGAAAGGGTAGCCCCAACCCGTAGAAGAAAGGATAGAGAAAATAAGGATAGCCTCAAGACAAACAGTCCAGGCCGCAAGAAAAGAAGGACACTAGAAAGACAAAGAAAGATATTGGGAAGTGGTGCGACTTCCAAAAGATCCCCTGGCATAACACTGTTGATTTCCGCTCGAAGGAGTCACTGGTGGCTGAGGTGAAAGCCTATGAATCCGATGCGGGTTCTGACTCTGAGTCAGAACTAGAAAGGGGGAGACAAATCATAGACGTAGAACCCAGTGCTACCATTGCGACCACCAAGCTCCATCCTGGTGAACCAAATGAGCCAGAGGAAGGCGAGCGCCTTTTTCATTCATAGATGTGGGTGAAGGGTACCTTGCTGCACTTCATCGTTGATAGCGGTAGCCAGAAGAACCTCATCTCAGCAGAGGTTTTCAAGTGACTCTCCCCATTGACAATGCCATACCCGTAGCCCTACACCATCGGATGGCTCCGCCAAGAAAGCGACATACGCGTCAACCAACAATGTTGTTTGTCATATGACATCAAGTGCTTCAAAGACAAGGTATTGTGTGATGTTTCCCCTCTCTAAGTTTGTAATTTTCTTTTGGGCCAATCATATTTATGGAAACTTCATGCTGTATATGAGTCTAGGCCTCACAATGTTATTATTACTTTGAACAAGAAATTTTACAGGATACCCGAGGCAGTACCACACAGTGCTATTTCCTTGATCTCTGCCAAGCAATGCAGAAAGGTCATCTCTCAGACATTGAAGTTTGTCGTCTTCATGATTCGCTCTTAGAATGAGAGAAAGATCATAGCCACATCCAGGGTTTCCACGGCCGACCTCTCCACACAACAGAAGAAAGTGGATAAGGTCGTGGAAGAATAATCAGATATCTTCTCCTCACCTACCAGGGTACCTCTGCACTGTTAGGCCAAGAACCCCATCGATCTGACCCTTGGTGCAACACTTCCCAATGGTACAATCTACCACCACTCTCTGTTAGAAAATTAGGAGATCAAGCGGTAGATCCAAGAACTACTCCACAAGGGGCACATTCGTCCCAACTCATCACCTTGCGGGATCCCAATCGTGTTGGTACAAAAGAAAGATGGAACCTGGAGACTCTGCATTGATTACAGGACCCTGAATAAAATCACGGTCATAAACCGTTACTTGATTCCCCAAATAGACGACCTCCTTGATCATCTCACGGGGTACAAATACTTCAGTAATATTGATCTGAAGTCTTTCTACCACCAGGTCCTGATATAACAAACATATGTATGGAAGACCACCTTCAAGTCAGAGGAAGGTCTTTTTGAATGGTTGGTCATGCCCTTTGGTTTGACAAATGCTCTAGCCACTTTCATGAGGATGATGGACGATGTCCTGTGACCATTCACCAATACTTTTGTAGTGGTGTGTCTGGATGACATACTCATTTACAACAAGACTTGGGCATAACACTTGCATCATATTCAACAGGTTATGCACACCTTGCGGTAGCACTAGCTCTATGCCAACTTGGGAAAATTATCCTTCGGCATGGACATGGTTAATTACCTGGGATACATCATTGATCAGCATGGCGTACATGTGGATCCATCCAAAATCCAAGTCATCCATGACTGGCCAGCCCCAACCACACTTTCTAAGCTTCAAAGGCTCTTGGGCCTTGGCAATTTCTACCACAGGTTCATGTTGGGATTCTCCCATATTGCATGGGCCCTCATCCAAGTAACCAGGGGTGGTGGTAAGGAAACATTTGTGTAGGTCTGGTCCCAACAACAAGTTTTCGATGATTTTAATAAACGCTTGTGCTCAACCCTAGTACTTTCACTACCAAGCCTGCAACAACCCTTTGAGATCGAGACAGATGCTTTAGACTATACTGTGGATACCATTCTCACTCAACATGACCACCCTGTGGTCTATCATAGTGAGACACTATCAGATACTATCCGTAATTACCCTACTTATGACAAATAATGTACTCCATTGTGAAAGCCTGCCACCAGTGGAGAAATTACATACTTGGGAAGGATACAATCATCCACACTGATCATAAGCCACTGTAGTTCATGCAGACACAAGGAAAATTGCAGAATGACCACCATCAAAAGTGGTCCATGTACTTGCAACAATTCCACCTCAATATCAAGTATAAAACGAGAAGCACCAACCACGTCGTTGATGGCCTCAATAAACCACCAGTCGCAATACTCACCACGATTCTAGACTCTTGTGTCCATGAGACCTTTGGATGGCCCCAACTCTATGAGATAGACCCAGACTTTTCCACCACCTACCAAATGTTGGGCACAAATGCAATTGTCGCTAATTTACATCTTCAGGATGAGATGTTGTGTTGTTTGGGCCATATCCGCGTTCCATCAAACGAGCGAGTAAATATGATCTGGGAAGCCCAATACAGTCGGGTGGCAGGAAACTTCAGTGTCCAAAAGACAGTGTCAATGTTGTAGAATCATTTCTACTAGATGAAACTTCAAAAGGAGGTCAACATATCAGGTCCTTCACTACCTGTGCGATTGCCAAACCAAACACTAAGAAACATGTCCTGTACACCCCTATGACTACTTTTGAAAGGTCATGGGAATCCATCTCAATGGACTACATGTCGGGCCTCCTGTCCACCAAGTGGGGCAATGAATGTGTTTTTGTGGTTTTTGATTGCTTTTCTAAGATGGTGATTATGGTCACCTGCAAGAAGAGAATCACAGAAGAGGCCACTGCCAAGCTCTTCTCTGAACGAGTTTGGATACATTTTGGAATCCCACAAACCATTGTCTCAGATCGGGACAATTGATTTCTCAGCACATTCTGGTCAAGCCTCTGGTCACTGCTGGACACCAAGCTCACCAAATCCATGACCTTCCACCCTAGACATATGGCCAAACCAAGTTCATAAATCAAATGATCATGCGTATCCTACGCATGTATAATTCCAACACAAATGGGATGAGAGTATCCCCTATGTTCAACATAGATACAACTCAGCCCCGCATAACTCAACTGACCACAACCCCTTTTAGGTGGGGTTGGGATTCCAACTATTGGGTCCCATAGAGGTTGCACTACCCCTTGTGGTCACCTCAACCGACTCATCTCCTGCTCCTAATGAAGTTGAAAAATCCACCTGGTTCATTGAGCAAATCCAGCACATCCACTAATAGGTTTAGGATATCCTACATAAGTCCAATGACAAGTACAAGCAACTCTATGATCAACACCGAGTGCCACATAAGTTTTAGGTGGGCGAAAAAGTTTGGTTGCACTTGTAGAAAGAACACCTTACAAGACCCCATTGGAAGCTTCGACCACTTCATTATGGGTCTTACACCATCACCAAGGCTATGGGTGATAATTCTTTCAAGCTCAACATTCCTCTTTTCCTTGACTTGCACCTAGTGTTCAACGTGGATATCCTTCAACCGTATTTCCCACCATCATTGGACACCTCAGAGATAGCAGAACAAATCAGACCAAAACATCTCAACCCTGAATGCATACAAAAGGAATCCAATGATCATATTGTGGAAAAACAGATCAAGGGCACTCACCAACAAAGGATCCAACTTTATCGAGTTGTGAAAGCAGGGAAGCTCCTGCACCAAGGCAAGTGGCTCACCTGGGGCCAAATTCAGCAGAAATTTCCTCATTTTATGGGGGAACTCAATGCAATGGAGACCATTTCTTCCTAAGGGGGGAGTATTGATCCATATGAATGTTGGTGGCCTCCCACCTATTCCAACTGGCTCATTTTGGTAGTTTTCCAATTTGGCAGTTTTTTTCCCTAGTTTTTCAGGTCCATGACTTGTGGGGTCGTTTTGAGGACCTAAAAAGAATTTTTTTAGGGCTCGTCATAGTTAGAATGAAATTTTATAGATATCAATTTTTTTTTATTCTTCAGATAGACCTTTCCAACGAGATATCGTGATCCTAAAACGAAGATCGTATGCAAAAGTTACAACCCCGGGAAGTTGATGTACTAACTTACCCAAACGGGGCTGACATGACTTTTGGCGCTTCATCTCCTAGGGTTAGGGTTTTTGGATGTCTAGGGTTTTTGAAATTCTTTTTTATTGTAAAAAGGCCTTCAGAGCCTCATTATAATCATCTTCTTGTGAATGAGCGCAACCATCACATCTCTTCTAAGAGATAAGCTGCCACCATTCTAGCAAGCTTGTTTCCGCTCCATTTTACATTTTCAACTTATTTTCTTATTGAATAGAAACAAGTTTTACTATATATTGGTTATTCTATGTTAAGTATCGTTTGATAATAATCTGTATTCATTTCATTCTACAAATATATTCCGAATCAACCCACTTTAAAATATTTGAAAACTTTGTTCTTGTTTGCATAACTTTTCTGCCTATCCCAGGAAACCTTTAAATTTTTCTTTATCTTTTCCATCTTCTCTTCCATTTATTTTAACAATTCTGGCCCAACAACTGCTCTATCTTATAGATTATCCCAACTCACCTGAGTGTTAAATTTTTCTGCCATTCAATGCCTCTAACAGACTCATGTTCAATGAGGCCTAATACCCATTATTGTAGGAAAATTCAACTAAATGAATATAATATTCCCACTTTGATGGCTGATCCACACATACATTATAAGAATGTCCTCAATTATCATGTTAGTCCTTTCTGTGTTCTCATCTAACTCTCGATGATACGCTGTACTAAGATTTAAATTTGTTCCAAATCCTTTGAACAAACCTTTCCAAAAATTTAAAGTAAACTTTGGATCTCTGTCTGAAACTATTGTCTTAGGCACTCCATGTAACCTGACAACTTCATTTATGAAAATATCTGCAATATTTGTTTCCTTATGTGTAGTATTTACTGGAATGAAATGTGCTTCTTTAGTCAATTTATCCACTACCACCATGATGGAATCATGTTGCTTCACTGTTCTGGGAAGCTTAGTAATAAAATCAACTATAACTACTTCCCACTTCCATTTCGGAATGGGAAATGGTTGTAGAAAACCTGCTGGGTGTTTATGCTCGGTCTTCACCCTTTGGAATTCTAGACATCCGACTATGTAATTAGCCACTTGTTTCTTCATTCCCGACCAAAAGTATTGTCTTATCACAACTACAATTGTCTTCTGATATCCTGGATGCTCGACATATGACACATTGTGAATTTCCTTCAGAACTTCATTTTTCAGCTCATTGGAATTCGATACATATACCTTTCCCTTGTACATGAGAATTCCATCTTCTTTCAAGTCGTAAAAATTAAATTTCTGCTGAAAATTACCTTGTTGTAATGTTTCTTTTATTTTCACATATTGTTGATTTGAATTCACTGCTGAAATAATTTGACATTTCAAATATTTCTTGTATATGTTGATGGCCACCACATGCACTTCATGAGCTCTCCTGCTGAGTGCATCAACTACTTGATTTTCTTTCTCTTTTATATGCTTAATTTCGAAGTCATATTCACTCATAAATTCCAACAATATAGTTTGTCTGGTATTTAGTGTTGATTGTCCAAATAAATGCTTCATATCACAATGGTCTGTCCTTAGTTCGAACTTCTTACCCATAAGGTAATGCCTCGACATTTTCAATTCATGTACAATCATTGCTAACTCCAAGTCATGTGTAGCATAATTCCTCTCATGCTCTATTAATGTTTTGGACTCATAGCATACCACATGGTCCCTTTGACCGAGAACTCCACCGAGTCGTTCCTTGCATGCATTAGTGCACACACAAAAATATTAATTTGGATCTGCAATCTTCAAGATTGGTGCACTTGTCAATACTTCCTTCAATTGTTGAAAAATCTCTTCACACTTGGAAGTCCATTCAAATTTCACTCCCTTCTTTTTCAAAGAAGTGATTGGACTTGCAATTCTTGGGAACCCTTTTATGAATCTTCGGTAATAACTGACAAGACCCATGAATGATTTGACCTCTGTCACATTCTTTGGTGCTCGCCATCCTCTAATGGCATCTATATTCTCAGGGTCAACTTCTATACCTGCTACTAAAATTATATTCCCCAAGTAGTGAATCTTCTTTTGGTAAAAGATGCACTTAGCTTAGCACACAATTTACGCTCCCTTAAAACTTGCAACACCATTCTTAAATGTTGTTCATGTTTCTCTTCTTATTTATAATAGATGAGGATATCATCTAATAACACAATCACAAACTTGTCCAAGTACTCCCTGAACACTCCATTCATTAGCCATATAAAAAATGTTGGGGCATTTGATAGCCCAAATGGCACTACCGTGAATTCATAATGCCCATATATTTTTATGAATGGTGTCTTGTTGATGTCTTCTTCCTTTATTCTTACTTGATGATAGCCTAATATCAAGTCAATCTTCAAAAATATTCTTGCACCTTTCAGCTGGTAAAAAAAATTATTAATTCCTGGAAAAAGATACTTATTCTTTATGGTAACCTTATTAAGTTGCCTGAAATCAACACACAACCTTAAGGTTCCATCCTTCTTAAAAAAAAAAGAACTGGGGCTCCCCAAGGTAATATACTTGGGCGTATATACTCCTTCTTCAAAAGTTATTCAAGATGCATCTACAAGTATTTTAGTTATGGTGTGCCCATTTTGTAAGGTGTCTTGGACATTGAGGCAACTCCTGGCACCAAATCGATAGAGAAATCAATGTTTCTTTTTGATGGTAGTCCCAAAATTTCTCTAAAAACATCTTCAAAATCCCTCACAATTGGACGGTCTTCCATGATTTCCACTTTTTCTTTGGATGCCTCCTCTATATGGGATGCAAAGATCTGACATCCTTTCCTGAGCTCTTCATCAATTGCACAATTGAAATCTCTCTAACAACTACAACTCTTGGAATTCCCTAAATCTTTCCTTTCCACCCTTCCTCATCAAGACACATGATTGTCTTGTTGTAACAATATAGGACAACATGACCTTTTTCCAACCAATCCATGCTAATTGTTGGATCATGTTGTCATTGATGCCAAAGGTTTAATTAATTGATGTCAAGGGATTGATTGATGCCAAAGGATGATTGATTGATTGATGTCAAAGGGTTGATGCCAAAGGATTATTGAATGATGTCAAAGGTCAAATGTATACATGTCTTATCATAGTACATTGATGAAGTATTTCAAGTGGAATCATAGTCATATGATGTCATGCATAGATGAAGATGGATAGATGTGGTTTCATTGGTATATGATGCATTGTTGGATTGATGTAAAGATGAATCATTATTGTCTTATCATGGTTGATAAAGTGTACAAATTGATGGACTCCAAAGTGGTCCCCTTATGGTGAAATCCCTCACGAGAATACGCTTCATGAATGAATTATCCTAGAAGTATGGTTGGAGAAACCCTCCTCATATGTGGAATAATGAGATGAATATCAATGAAATTGTTGGTGAAACTATCCTAGATGGATGGTGCTTGTCATGCCATTTACGGTGGTATGTGGAATGCCACATAAGTCCTCATGGTTTGAGAGTTATGACCCTACAAATATGAAGGACCCTCATATGTAGGCTTGAATCCCTAAAAGGTCAACAAGTCAAAGAGCTTGCAAAGAAGAAATTATTACTTAAATGATAAAGAAAATTGACAAAATCAAAGAGGAATATTTAAATGGAGAAATTTCTAATTATGGAAAGTGAGTGACCTAGAAATGGGTTAAGTGACCTAGAAATAGGTTAAGTGACCTAGAAGTGGGTTAAGTGACCTAGAAGATGCTTCTAAGGAAGCTACTTGGATAGTATAAATAAGAGGCTAGGGTTTTTTGTGAAATGTATCTTTTATGTATCTCTTATGTGTATCTCTTAAGCATGTATTGAATATCTATTCTGAGAGAGAGTGTATGGAGGATCTAATGGATGCATCAAAGTTTTGACAAGTCTGAGATCATGACAACATAAGTCTCGGAAGTTCAGAAACCCTAGTTTCTGAGGTATACACGGGCTGTAGTGAGCAAGGGCGCGTACATACGCAGGATGAATGAGGACGGGGCATGTACAGTGGATGAGTTCATGCAGATTTGTGTGTGAGCTAGTGCCAGGCTCTTGAAGACTGAAGAAGGTTCTAGATATGCATTGTATGGGCTCAGATCTGCCATAGAAATTCTGGTATGGTTACATTGTCATCTTGATGGATACTCTTGCTTGTTGTGTAGTGAATGCTTAAGGAATTCTTGGTATGGTTGTTGTGATGTGGTTTGTGTTGGTTGATAGAGTAAGCAACACTCTTATGATTTTGTACTAATATGATTTCCATAATATACTGATTGCTTATACATGATGAGTAGCATTCATATTGTATTTTTAAGAAGCAAGGGTTAGTTGTTGGAGAGCTTGGATGTGTTGTGACTGGTTATGGGTCAAACTGGATAGTGAAAGACATAAGAGAATGTGATTGAAGGTTGCAGAGGATCTGAGTTGATATTGAAAAGAAAACCCTAGTTGCTCAGATGCGATACGCAGGCTGTAGTATAGACAGGCCGCGTACATACGGGAGCTGTACTAATGGTAGGCCACATACATACGAGTGTTGCACTACTGACAGGTCGTGTACCTATTGACAGATTGATATATGTTGAGGATTGTTGCCTCATCTCAGTTGGTGCTGAGGGTGTAAGTTGAGTCTTGCATTATAGAGCTATTCCTCTTGTAGAGTTGTACTCTATCCAGTTGTTGTTGATAACCCAAGGATTGTAGTCTGTAATAAAAAGAAAATTGTACATACATCTTGTGTTCCTTGTGATGATGATTTGTTGATGATATATTGCTGATATATGTTCACATGTAAATGATTATAAATGACAACAATAAGTAATGGGTAAATGGTTATTGCTAACTAATGATTTTTGTGAAGGGGAAGTTTTTGGAAAAATAGCCCTACACTGTTCACCCCCCCCTCTCAGTGTAGTTGGTGTGTCCAACAATTGGTATTAGAGCAGGCCTTCACTATAAGCCTTAACAAGCTTGGAGGATATCCATAGACACACAAATGGATGATGAAGTTCTAATCCTTGATGAGGAAAATTATTCTACATGGATAATAGAGATGAGAGTACATTTGAAGGAAATGGGAGCGGGTATTTGGAAGGTAGCCATTGGTGGATCGGTTTCTTTGAAGAACAAGTCAAAGTTTGCATCTCAAAGGGAAGGAAAGAAGAATGATGCACTGTCTCTCAAGACCATTCTTATTGGACTCTCAAGCCCTATCAAAGAGAGCATGGGACAATGCACTTCCGCCAAATATCTATGGCTAAAGCTAGAGGAGACATATCAAAGCAAGAAAGAAAATATTGAAGACCACTCCATCAAGATCATTAAAGGTAAAAAATATCCAAAAGCTCTTGATTTCATTATTTCTAAATGTGATGATCTTGAAGACATTTGAAATTAAGGCAAATAGTCATGTGATGATGTTGGTAAAAGGGAATATATTGAAGACAATTCAAATGAAGGCAAAGAATCATGTGACGATGTTGGCAAAAGGGTATATCTTGAAGACATTTCAAATGAAGGTAAAGAATCTCCACAAACTCTTGATTGCAATAATTCAAAATGTGACGATGTTGAATTTTTCTCTACAAGTGAAGAAGAAAATCTTGAAATAGTTTTTATAGGATCAATTGATTGTTATCCCATGGAAGAAGTAGAAGAAAAACTATCGGAGCTTAAAGAGAAAGTTGAAAGAGGTGATCTATATGAATATAGCAATGACCACTACTATATAGACTATAGCTATCTTTCAGATAACACTAAAAAGATTCTTAAGAAGAGTCAAAAGAACATATTGAAGTTAAAGGGAATTCTCAAGGAACAAAAAGAGAGTAATAAGACTCAATTAGATGAAAAGGAAGAAGAGTCACAAGACTAAAGAATGAAAAAGAAGATAAGAAGGTAGATGATGAGATTAGAAAAAGTTTTGAAATTATTGTCCATATCAAGAGCCAAATTGAAGAAGCCAAAAGGGTAGAGGAACTATTGAAGAATCAAATAAATGAAAAGGAAGAGTCATGTCATAAGTTAGAATCTGAAGTTGTTGATCTTAGAAAGAAACTAGAGAATTCAAACAAATTCTTGAATAGCTCACAAATCTTGAATGAGATCTTGGAAAGTCAAAGATCACCAAATGATAAATTAGGTCTTGGATATAAGAGAGAAGCTACACATGTTGAAGAAAGCACCTCAAAGAAGCATGAGGTCAATCCCTCACTCTCAAAGGATGAAGATAATGTTGCAATTCAACCATCTACACAAGGCAAGGAAAGTTTCAAAAGAACAAATCAAGGAAGACATCAAGAAGCCACCTTTACACCTCAAAAGGGATGGACACCAAAGCAAAGGTATGAAAGTGTTTTTCATGGTCAATGTTATTCATGTAATGAATATGGTCACAAAGATTTGGAATGTAGATATTATGCAAGGAGAGATAATGGAAGATTTCATAACACCATAAGGTGTTGGAGATGTGATCAAGTAGGACACATTGTTGTTCACTGTCACAGCATGAGATGCTACAATTGTAGTGGATTTGGCCACAAATCCTAGGATTGTTGGAACACAAGAAAAAAGTCCATGATGAGGACTTCATATAGCATGAATAGAAGAAGAAATGAAGTAAGGAAGGGAGACATCTTTGAAAAAATGGAAGCTCAGAGCTCAAGTTTTGAGAAATAGGGTCACCTTCAGAAGTGGGTGAAGAAAATTGAACAACCAGAGCAGAATGGAAGCCTTAAGGGAAGCTCAAGTCTGTCATATACTGAAGCATACGCGGGTAACAGTGGTATCAGTCACATACATACGCAGGCTAAAATTGAATAGGTCACATACATACGTGAGTTTTATGTGAAACATGTCGCGTATATGTGGTAAAGCATTAGGAAAAAGGATATGCACATGGGTTGCAACTTGATGTGATGGTATAAATCTGTGTTGCGGGGTTTGACATAGTTTTTTGCAGGTTCTGACATTGTTTGCTGCAGGTTTTCATGATTACATATTGGATTATGTAAAGTGATGATATAAAATGAAAGGCTATCTTGGATGCATGGATCTAACCCATGAGCATGGATTGAGGCATGCTCTGTTGAAGAACAATGCTCGTTATGACAGTGAAGTTATGGTACCTTGGTTATGTGATATATCTTATGATGTACTTTGATGGATTGTTGGCATGTTTTATAGGCAGCGTATGCTTGTCATTGATGGAAAGTACATCATCGATGATGGCTTGAGTACAGGTATAATGTTTCAGGCGGGCACCAGAAGTATTTTGGGAAGACACAGCAGAGCAAGCTCGTGAAGACCAGGAGAGATAGTGCAGAGTATGTGTGTTTGTCATTGATGGAAAAGATCATGACCAACAATGTAGGGATAATGGCATGGCAATGGCAAGTTCAACAAGTGATCGTTGGATCCCATTTAAAAGCGTAAACTCCAGGAGTCAAGGAAGCAACTCACGACAGAAAATCGTGAAATGCGAAACCACTCCATTTCAGAGTTTCGGATACCGGGAGTTGGAAGTGTCGAAACACTTCACCACAGGAATGCCAAAATGTCGGAATGCCGAAATGCGAAAAACACCTTTTGGTGCAAGTTTCGGATAATGGGAGTTGGAAGTGTCGAAACACTTCACCACAGGAATGCCGAAATGCGAAAAACACCTTTTGGTGCAAGTTTCAGATACCGTGAGTTGGAAGTGTCGAAACACTTCACCACAGGAATGCCAAAATGCTAGAATGCTGAAATGCGAAAAACACCTTATGGTGCAAGTTTCAGATACCAGGAGTTGGAAGTGTCGAAACACTTCACCACAAGAATGCCGAAATGTCCGAATGCCAAAATGAAAAAAACACCTTTTGGTGCAGGTTTCGGATACCGGGAGTTGGAGTGTCGAAACACTTCACCACAGGAATGTCGAAATGCTGGAATGACGAAATGAAAAAAACACCTTTTGGTGCAGGTTTCAGATACCAGGAGTTGGAGGAGTCAAGAGTCGAGACTCTTCATCACAGGAGTCTCGAAGTTGTGAAATGAAAAATGCCGAAATCCCGAAACAAGAACATCAACAAAGACTCCATTTCATAGTTTTGGATACCGGGAGTTGGAGGTGTCAAGGACACTCACGACAGAATCCCTGAAATGAGAAATGTGAAATGCGTGTTCATAATTGGCCCCTGGTCATAACCTATGGTCACATTGATGAAGGATCAAGGGAAGAGCTAGCACAAAGCTAATATCCACTTTGGAGATCGCAACTTAGAGAGTCGAGATGCCTCACAACAGGAATTGTCAAAATGCAAATCACAAAAGCGCCTTCTGAACAGGCGTGTGGTCACCGCCTGAGGCCACATGTGAAAGGAAAGGTGAAAGGTTCCAAAGGCATAAGGCTCAAGAGGTTCATAGTGTAACTGCCAAAAACCACTGATTGTTTCTGCACAAAAAAATCAAAGAGGTCTTAGTGTGATTGCCAGAGGAGCTGAAGAGTCTCAAGGCATCTGCCAGTGAAACGAAGACTGTTCATAGAGGCGATTGAAAGATGGAAGAGTGTTGAAGCCTGTAACTGCAATAGAGAGGATGAGCTCGACTATGATAGAGAAGACAAAGAGTCTCAACTGCTAGACATGCTAAGGAATCTCAGCATAACACCCAGTGATGATGAACGCATGGGGATAACTGCCAGAGAAGCTGAGGAATTGCTATGATGATCAGGAAGAGGACTCGACACGAGGAGAACATGCAAAATAGAGAGAGTGTGTTGATACTCGATGGAGGGAAGCAGTGGCAAGGTGGAGTGGTAGTGAATATCCCGATGCGGAGAACAATGGCATCGTGAAGAGCATGCAGAAGCATTGCGCATAGAGAATGCACAAGGTGCATAGAAACTATAAGAATGTAGAACAAAGAAGAGATGAGGGCTTCTTTTGAGAGTGATTCAGGCGTGTAGGAGGAGGCAGTGTGCAACAACTAAAATACAGAGAAGAGGAATGGTGCATTGCATGGACATGGCGCAGAGAGCATAAAAGGCAGAAGAACAGAAAGCACAAGGCAAAGTGTGCAGGAAGACATTGATGCAGGTAGAGCAGAGCGGTGTAGCAGAACAATAATGAGACCGGTAAGCCATTGATAAATATTGTATCACTATGATAAATTGATATAAATAAAACTTGATATTCTAGGGTGGTAGGGAGGTTCTAGGGAGGACTATTGTCCTCAGAGGTTCAAGTGGGTGCTTGAACACAGGAAGTTGTAGCTTCCTTCTGGTTGCAGCCAAAGAAACCAGGGTGGCAGGGTGGTGCAAGGGAGAACTGTTGTTCTCTATTTTACAGGTTGGTGCCTGTGTGACTGGAAGTTTGTGCTTCCATCCAGTTCGTGCTGGAACACTTAGGGAGTTGTTGCTTCCTTCTAGTGGGTTCTAGAGAAACCAGGGAGTTGGTGCTTCCTTCTAGTGGGTGCTAGAGAAACACAGGGAGTTGGTGCTTCCTTATAGTTGGTGCTAGAGAAAATAGAGAGTTGGTTCTCTCAGCAAGTTGCAGCTTGCAAAACAGAGTTTGTAGCCTCACAATGAGTTGGATCTCATATGTATGACAATGTACAAAATGTAAAGATTACTTATCATACCAAGAAGAATAGGTTTTTACCCTTTATGGGTTTCCTCAGGAAATATCTGTCTCTGTATATTTCATATGTGTGACTGATGTCGAATGTTCTATTGCTTACCTCCCTGCATTATTTTGATTGTCATTAAGTGCTCTGTAAAGAGATTAAAATAAGTATAATTGTTTAAGCACTGTAACAACTGATTCACCCCCCCCTCTCAGTTGTCCAACAATTGGTATCAGATCCGACCCCTTTTATATAAGGGTAGATCCTAGAGCTTAAACATGTCAATCCATGAATGAAATTCAACCAATAAGGCCCCTCTGTTCAATGGAACAAACTTTGCCTTATGGAAAGTTAAAATGAGAACCTACATAATGGCTTTAGGTGAAGATGTATGGGATGTGGTAGATATTGGTTATGTAAAGCCATTTGTACTAGCTAATAAGGATGACAAGCTATAATTTAGCTTCAATGCTAAGGCTATGAATTCTATCTTGAGTGGGCTTGCAGAAGAAGAATTCGTAAAAGTTATGCACCTAGGAATTGCCAAATAAATGTGGTACAAACGCATTAGCAGTTATGAAGGTAATGAGAAGGTAAAGGACGCCAAGCTTCAAACCTACAGAGTACAATTTGAACAGATGAATATGAAAGAAGATGAAACTGTTGGAAAATACTTTCTGAGAGTTGAAGAATTGGTAAATGCAATGAAATCACTTGGTGAAAAAATTGAGGAACCTTCTTTAGTTTAGAAAATTTTGAGATCTCTACCATATAGGTTCAACCCAAAGGTCTCTGCTATAGAAGAACTTAATGATCTAAAAACATTGGAGTTTGATCAACTTATAGGAACATTGACTGCATATGAAATGAGAATAGTTAAAGATAAACCCACCTCCAGAGAAGCATCATTTAAGGAAGACAAGAATGAGGATTCTGAGCCTGATGAAATTGAAGCAAAATTTGTGAAGAGACTGAAGAAGGGATTGGACAAATACAAAGGTAAACTGCCTTTCAAATGTTTCAACTATGGTAAGATAGGTCATTTTGCAAATAAATGTCCTTACAAAAGAAAGGATCAGACATGTGATGATGAGGAGAAGCACAAACACAAAAATTTCTTTAAAGAGAATAATTTTAAGAAGAAAAGTCTTTGTGTAAACAATGATGATGATCCTTCAGATGATGAAGACAATGACTCCTCTATTGAAGATAAACTAAATGATTTTATGCTTATGGCTATGGGGGATTTTGATGATGAACACACAGGAAGTGAAATGGATGATGAAGAAGCCGTGGTGGATATGGAAGGTGAATTAATCAGTGCTTTGGAATAATTTGACAGACTTAGAATTAAGAACAGAAAGAAAAAACAATTGCTGATACAGTTCGAGAAAGACAGTAAATAGCCTGATGAAGGCTTTGCCCTACTAAAAGTGGAATTAGAAGAGGAAAAGAAAATCGAAGACATTCTGAAACAACAATTATCAGAAAAGAAGGCAAGCTGTGAAGCTCTGGAAAACGAAGTAGTGAAAACCAGGAAAGAGTTGGAGAAGTTTCAAGCCTTGTATCATAAGAATCTGTCAAGTATCAAAGCATCAGAAGAATTGGCCACCATTCCAAATCAACAAAGAAACCCAAAGCTGAAAACAAGTCTGGGTTATGAAGAGGGATCAAGTGGTGATCAACCAGGCAACAAAGAACCCATCAAGTTTGTCAAATCTACCATCTATGACAACAAAAAACCTGTAGAAACAAAAGAAGATAATTATCTTCCCAGGAGGAGTAATGAAAGAGGTACCAAAACTAAAACTATGGATTAGAGAAATAATGTACTCTCTATTCAAAGAAATCATCAACACAGAAGAAATTGACCTTCTCAAAGAAGACAACCATTTTCCAGGTACCAACGTTTTTGTTCTAACTTTGGTCATAAAGCTGTAAACTGTTCTTTATAATTAAATTATGAGCAATCAAGACTTTCAAGGTATAGATATCTGCCACAACAAAGAATGAGACAACCAAGAAACAAACCACCACAGACTGCAAATCACTTGATGGATGGGAAAATGACACAGGTTAAGCATAACAATTGTTATGATCCTTTATTTGACGAACCAGGATGTTACATCTGTCATAACTATGGACATAAATATGTTGACTTTCGCTTAAGGAACTATGAACCAGATTTGAATTCCCCTGCTGAAAATGTCAAGGTTTGGAAGAAGAAATAAAGTGACAAGTGTGGATTAGTGTTGTCAGCTCAAAGACAAACGAACCCTTGGTATATAGACAATGGATGTTCCAAACATATGACGGGAGACAAAGGTAAGTTTCTATCTCTAAGTGAAAGCAAATTAGGAAACGTAACCTTTGGAAATGATGCTCCAAGTAAAATAAAGGGTAAAGGGATGGTGAGTTTAAGTAATGGAAAAGGAAAAGCCCAAGATGTTCTGCTTGTAGATGGGCTGAAACATAATCTGCTCAGTGTAAGTCAAATGTGTGACAGAGGATGTGAAGTGGTGTTTACGTCCAAGGACTGCAAGATAAAGTCTATAAACTCAGGACAAGTGGTGGCCAAAGGCATAAGGACAGAAAATAATGTATATGTGTTGAAAGAAGATAGAGAAGAGTGTCATCAAAGAAAAGATGATGAAAGATGGTTATGGCATAGGAGACTTGGACATATAAACTTTGACCACTTAATTAAGCTCAAAAATCTTGAGGCAGTAAAAGATCTTCCGAGAATATCAAAGCCCCAAGATTCTATGTGTAAACCCTGCC
>ML783709.1:252405-275819 GCA_009831015.1 Picea engelmannii
AGGAAAGTGAAGAAAAGAAGGCCGAAATGCAAGGAAGGATAAATTCTTTTGATGGTGCTTTCTAAGGTATGTTATTTTCAGGTCATCTCACCATTTTCGCTATAACTTTTTTTATATAATGATTCAGACCATGAAATTGCTATGAAAGTGATAAAATGTATCCAAGTATCTATGAAAACAAATTCATATTGTGGGTCGTTGTATTTTTGGAGTTACCCTCTGTGGAAAATAGGGTTTGTGACCAGTCCTGAAACTAGTCAAAATCAGGTGTTTCGGGTAAAAACGTCATAAAATCTTCATAACAGATCCAAATTCAGTGATACCAAATGTGTTGGTTAGGGTATAGTATTTAGTATTCTGTGTAACAGGTTTAGATCATTTTATCAAATATTTTGTGTGGGGCATGCTCTACAAGGTCTCTCTCTAGAATAAGCCAGAATTCATCAAGGTATGCCATTTTTGCTATAACTCCTTTTCTGAGAGGTTCCAAGTAGTGAAACTTAGAGGAATTGCATAAAATACACTGAAGAATATTGTGTATCATTTTCATATCTTTATACATTACAGGTTCAAAGTTAAGATTAGTTCAAGTTAGTGTTGTTGACAAATCCAAAATTAGGCAAGTGAGACTAAAGAAAAGTTTGATGAAAATGCTAGTCTCTTGTTTTTAAAGTTAAGGAAGGTTTGCAGGAATGTGATGATATACACCAGGTTTATTATAGATATACAATTCATATTTGGATGATGAAATTGATGAGGGATTTTGGTTGTGGTACATGTTGAGTACATGGTTGAGACAAGTAGTTGATGAGTTGGCGCATATACATGAGTTGTATAGTTGATGATGTTGGTACATATTGATGAGTCATAGTTGATGAGTAGTTGACACAGGATTGGAACATACTTTGTACATGGTTGGATGCACTTGTTTATGGTACAGGTTGATTATAGGTTGGTGCATGGTTGATGCACTTTTTTATGGTACAGGTTGAATACAGGTTGATGCATGGTTGATGCATGGTTCAGATTTATTGGTACAGGTTTACATCGGTATATCTCACAGTGATAGTGTGACAATGGTTCCATCATTCTAATTCTACTTCAGGGTGGCAGGATGGGGCAAGGATAGGTGGTTGTAGCCACCTTCCGGTTGTAGACGGAGAACATAGGGGGTTGTAGCCTCCTTCTGGTTGTATCCAGAGAATTGGGGAGTTGGAGCTTCCCTCAGTTTGTAGCCTGAGAAACTAGGGGGTTGGAGCCTCCTTCTAGTTGCAGCTGGAAAACAAAGGAACTTGGTGCTTCCAATGAATGCAATTCTTTAAGACATATAAGAAAAAGCATTCCGTGGTTTTCTCCCGATTTGGGTTTCCACGTAAAACACTGGTGTACTATGTATATGCATGATTGTTTATTTCTTACTGCTCATTATTGGATAATAATTCTACATTGATATAACATTTGAAGAAAAATGATTATAATTACGTTATTATTGATTCACCCCCACTCTCAGTAATCCAACAAGTTGGAAGTGTTGAAACACTTCACCACAGGAATGCTGAAATGTGAAAAACACCTTTTGGTGCAAGTTTCAGATACCGGGAGTTGGAAGTGTCGAAACACTTCACCACAAGAATGCCGAAATGTCGGAATGCCGAAATGCGAAAAACACCTTTTGGTGCAAGTTTCAGATACCGGGAGTTGGAAGTGTCGAAACACTTCACCATAGGAATGCCAAAATGCGAAAAACAGCTTATGGTGCAAGTTTCGGATACCGGGAGTTGGAAGTGTTGAAACACTTCACCACAGGAATGTTGAAATGTTGGAATGCCGAAATGCGAAAAACATCTTTTGGTGCAGGTTTCAGATACTGGGAGTTGGAGTGTTGAAACACTTCACCACAGGAATGCCGAAATGCGAAAAACACCTTTTGGTGCAGGTTTCAGATACCCGGAGTTGGAGTGTCGAAACACTTCGCCACAGGAATGCCGAAATGCGAAAAACACCTTTTGGTGCAGGTTTCGGATACCAGGAGTTGGAGGATTCAAGAGTCGAGACTCTTCATCACAGGAGTCCTGAAGTTGCGAAATGAAAAACGCCGAAATCCTGAAACAGGCACATCAACAAAGACTCCATTTTGGAGTTTCAGATACCGGGAGTTGGAGGTGTCAAGGACACTCACGATAGAATCCCCGAAACGCGAAATGCGAAATGCGTGTTTAGAATTGGCCCCTGGTCATAACCTATGGTCACATCGATGAAGGCTCAAGGGAGGAGCTAGCATGAAGCTAATATCCACTTCAGAGATCGCGACTTGGAGAGTTGAGATGCCTCACAACAAGAATTGTCAAAATGCGAATCACGAAAGCGCCTTCTGAACAAGCGTGTGGTCATCGCCTGAGGCCACATGTGAAAGGAAAGGTGAAAGGTGCCAAAGGCATAAGGCTCAAGAGGTTCATAGTGTAACTGCCAGAAACCACTGATTGTTTTTGCACAGAAAAATCAAAGAGGCCTCAGTGTGATTGCTAGAGGAGCTGAAGAGTCTCAAGGCATCTGGTAGCGAAAGAAAGATTGTTCATAGAGGCGATTGACAGATGGAAGAGCGTTGAAGCCTGTAACTACAACAGAGAGGATGAGCTCGAATAAGATAGAGAAGATGAAGAGTCTCGACTGCTAGACAGGCTAAGGAATCTCAACATAACACCCAGTGATGATGAACGCATGGGGATAACCACTAGAGAAGCTGAGGAATTGCTATAATGATCAGGAAGAGGACTCGACACGAGGAGAAGATGCAGAACAAGAATTGTCGAAATGCGAATCACGAAAGCGCCTTCTGAACAAGCGTGTGGTCACCGCCTGAGGCCACATGTGAAAGGAAAGGTGAAAGGTGCCAAAGGCATAAGGCCCAAGAGGTTCATAGTGTAACTGCCAGAAACCACTAATTGTTTTTGCACAGAAAAATCAAAGAGGCCTCAGTGTGATTGCTAGAGGAGATGAAGAGTCTCAAGGCATCTGGCAGTGAAAGAAAGACTTTTCATAGAGGCGATTGACAGATGGAAGAGCGTTGAAGCCTGTAACTGCAACTGCAACAGAGAGGATGAGCTCAAATAAGATAGAGAAGATGAAGAGTCTCGACTTCTAGACAGGCTAAGGAATCTCAACATAACACCCAGTGATGATGAACGCATGGGGATAACCGCCAGAGAAGCTGAGGAATTGCTATGATGATCAGGAAGAGGACTCGACATGAGGAGAAGATGCAGAACATAAAGAGTGTGTTGATACTCGATCGAGGGAAGCGGTGGCAAGGTGGAGTGGCAGTCAATATCCTGATGCAGAGAAAAATGGCGTCGTGAAGAGCATGTAGAAGCATTGTGCATAGAGCATGCAAAAGGTGCACAAAAACTATAAGAATGCAGAACAAAGAAGAGATGAGGGCTTCCATTGAGAGTGATTCAAACATGTAGGAGGAGGCAGTGTGAAGCAACTGAAATACAGAGAAGAGGAATGGTGCATTGCATGGACATGGTGCAGATATCATAAAAGGCATAAGAACAAAAAGCGCAAGGCAAAGTGTGTAGGAAGACACTGATGCAAGTAGAGAAGAGCAATGTAGCAGAATAGTGATGAGACCAGTAAGCTATTGATAAATATTGTATCACTGTGATAAATTTATATAAAGAAAAATTGATATTCCAGGGTGGTAGGGAGGTTCTAGGGAGGACTGTTGTCCTCAGAGGTTCAAGTGGGTGCTTGAACACAGGGAGTTGTAGCTTCCATCTGGTTGCAGCCAGAGAAACCAGGGTGGTAGGGTGGTGCAAGGGAGAGTTGTTGTTCTCTGTTTTACAAGTTGGTGTCTGTGTGACTGGAAGTTGGTGCTTCCATCCAATTGGTGCTGGAACACTTAGGGAGTTGTTGCTTCCTTCTAGTGGGTGCTAGAGAAACCAGGGAGTTGGTGCTTCATTCTAGTGGGTGCTAGAGAAACACAGGGAGTTGGTGCTTCCTTCTAGTTGGTGCTAGAGAAAACAGAGAGTTGGTGTTCTCTGCAAGTTGTAGCTTGTAAAAAAGAGGTTGTAGCCTCACAATGAGTTGGAGCTCATATGTATGATAATGTACAGAATGTAAAGATTACTTATCATACCAAGAAGAAGAGGTTTTTACCCTTTATGGGTTTCCTCAGGAAATATCTGTCTCTGCATATTTCATATGTGTGACTGATGTCAAATGTTCTATTGCTTACCTCCCTACATTATTGTGATTGTCATTAAGTGCTCTGCAAAGAGTTTAAAATAAGCATAATTGTTTAAGCACGGTAACAACTGATTCACCACCCCCTCTCAGTTGTCCAACATGTATATCTTGGTGTATGCATTTGGCATATGGTTGGACTACATATTGGGAAATTTAGTTGGTAATTTGATGAGGTGATCATGTTTTACATCATTGATGCATGATTGATACACTTCTATTACATTGGTAGAGGCACCTACTAGCAGTTTGATTGGCACATATTGTATGGATTTGGCATACATGCATTGGTGCATGCTTGATGTACCTTACTTGGTACAAGTGGTGATGTACATGTTTGGTACACTCATGGATGGTATATGTTTGGATGATAGTACTTGGCTAAAATTACACCATTGGTATTACTTGATTTGCAATGCATTGGATGATATGATGAGATGCTTGATTGATTGAGATACATGATTATGGCACCTGGTTCATGGTGGAGACATATCATGAGTGATATGAAACTTGTTTGGCATGTTGGTAGATGCACATGGTTGGCATATTGGTAGATGCACATGACTGGCATATTGGTAGATGTACACGGTTGACATGTTGGTAGAGTCATATGGTTGATACACTCCATTGATGGTATCTTATAGCACATTGTATGGTGATTGATGTACATGGGTGTTGTGCATGGTGGGCACACGATTTGGTACATGATGTACTTGGTTGATATTTTATTCATGATTCTCTATTTCATTGTTGACATATCTTTTGTTTCATGGCATGGCATGAATTTTGATGCATGGACAAGTACAAGGATCGTCATAGAAAGAGTGGTTTTTCTATGATCCAGTTGAGCAGTGGCATTTGCAGCATAGTCATATTATAGTGGCAACATATTGTTCACAATGAAGAGAAGATAGGGGTAGACATACCCATATGGGGAGTCATTCTTCTTCCCATGATTCTAGGAGGAGATATTTATCAGATGCATACTTGGTAAAATAGCCCTATATTTGAAGAAAGATCACAGAGGCATAATTCCAGGGGGAGCGATAGTCACAGGGGGAGCATGAGTGATGTATCTTCAACATTACATCAGAGTGATATCCCTTGTTCAAAAAGTGGAGATATTATTCAAAGGAATATCAAAGGCATTCAGGCAGGGGGCGCATCCCCAAGGAGAGTTCAAGCAGGGGGAGCAACCCCAAGAGGAGAATGACCCTTTTCCATTGATGTCAAAGGGGTAGAGATAGTCACATTTATGTGATTGATGATTATTGATGTGGAGAGATAGTCACATGGATGTGATTGATGACTATTGATGTAGAGGCCTTGTCTACATGTTGACATCAATGATTGGTGTTGACATCAATGGTTGGTGTTGACATCAATGTTGGTATTGCCATAAATGCCAGAGGGGAAGATTGTTGGATCATGTTGTCATTGATGCCAAAGGTTTAATTAATTGATGTCAAGGGATTGATTGATGCCAAAGGATGATTGATTGATTGATGTCAAATGGTTGATGCCAAAGGATGATTGAATGATGTCAAAGGAAAAATGTATACATGTCTTATCATAGTACATTGATGAAGTATGTCAAGTGGAATCATAGTCATATGATGTCATGCATAGGTGAAGATGGATCAATGTGGTTTCATTGGTATATGATGCATTGATGGATTGATGTAAAGATGAATCATTATTGTCTTATCATGGTTGATAAAGTGTACAAATGGATGAATTCCAAAGTGGTCCCCTTATGGAGAAATCCCTCACAGGAAGACGCTTTATGGATGAATTATCCTAGAAGTATGGTTGGAGAAACCATGCTTATATGTGGAATAATGAGATGAAGATCAATGAATTTGTTGGTGAAACTATCCTAGATGTATAGTGCTTTTCATGCCATTTTTGGTGGTATGTGGAATGTCACATAACTCCTCATGGTTTGAGAGTTATGGCCCTACGAAGGTGAAGGACCCTCATATGTAGGCTTGAAGCCCCAAAAGGTCAAGAAGTCAAAGAGCTTGCAAAGAAGAAATTATTACTTAAATGATAAAGAAAAGTGACAAAGTCAAGGAGGAATATTTAAATGGAGAACTTTCTAATTATGGAAAGCAAGTGACCTAGAAATGGTTTAAGTGACCTAGAAATGGGTTAAGTGAAATAGAAATAGGTTAAGTGACCTAGAAGTGGGTTAAGTGACCTAGAATATGCTTCTAAGGAAGCTACTTGGAGAGTATAAATAAGAGGCTAGGGTCTTTTGTGAAATGTATCTTTTATGTATCTCTTGTGTCTATCTCCTGAGCATGTATTGAAGATATATTATGAGAGAGAGAGAGTGTGTATGGAGGATCTCATGGATACATAAAAGGTTCGACAAGTCTGAGATCATGACGATAGAAGTCTTGGAAGTTCAGAAACCCTAGTTTATGAGGTACACACAGGATGTAGTGAGCCAGGGTGTGTACATACGCGGGATGAATGAGGACATGGCGCGTACAGTGGATGAATTCATGTAGACTTGTGTGTGAGCTAGTTCTAGGCTCTTGAGGACTGAAGAAGGTTCCAGATCTTCATTCTATGGGCTTAGATCTGCCATAAAAATTATGGTATGGTTACATTGTTGTCTTGATGGATAATCTTTCTTATTGTGTAGTGAATGCTTAAGGCATTCTTGGTATGGCTACTGTGATGTGGTTTGTGTTGGTTGATAGAGTGAGAAACACTCTTATGATTTAGTACTGATATGATTTCCATAATATGTTGATTTCTTATACATGATGAGTAGCATTCATATTGTATGGTTGAGAAGCATGAGTTAGTTGTTGGAGAGATTAGATGTGTTGTGACTGGTTATGTGTCAGACTGGACAATGAAAGACATAAGAGAATGTGATTGAAGGTTGCAGAGGATCTGAGTTGATCTTGAAAAGAAAAAACTAGTTTCTCAGATGCGATACACAGGCTGTAGTACAGACAGGTCATGTACATACATGAGCTGTACTACTGGTAGGGCACGTACATACACGTGCCGCACTACCGACATGTTGCTTACCTGTTGACAGATTGATATCTGTTGAGGATTGTTGCCTCATCTCAGTTGGTGTTGAGGGTGTAAGCCGAGTCTTGAATTATAGAGCTGGTGCTCTTGTAGAGTTGTACTCTATTCAGTTGTTGCTGATAACCCAAGGATTGTAGTCCATAATAAAAATAAAATTGTACATACATCTTGTGTTCCTTGTGATGATAATTTGTTGATGATATATTGCTGATATATGTTTTTGATATATGTTCACATGTAAATGATTATAAATAACAATAATAAGTAATGAGTAAATGGTGATTGCTAACTAATGAGTTTTGTGAAGGGGAAGTTTTGGGAAAAATAGCCCTACACTGTTCACCCCCCCATCTTAGTGTAGTCGGTGTGTCCAACACTAATTAGACAGTCATATGAACCCAACGGTATGATGTTTGAATACCTTTGTATTGAGTCCATTCATGTCTATCAAACAATCTTTTACCAACTCATTGATTTTCCTCTTAGCCCCCGTGGCTAACTGAACTAACCAAGATTTCTTATGCTTACTTCTTTACAAGTTAAATATTTCAACAATGTTAGCATTTATGTAACTATGGATAGCTCCAGAACCAATTAAATTTTTTATGGGATCATTATTTCTCTTACCTTCCACTTCAATCATGGGGGATTGATACTCTTCTTGCTTGTTGTCCAAAGATGCATAAATCCTTGGCATGCTTCTTCCCATGTATTCCATTGTTTTGGCCGAATGATTTTTTTGGACATTCCTCGTTCTTTATCCTTTGTGAGGGAAGTCCTTATATAGATGGTTTCCCTCACATTCCCAACATTGCACTGGTTGTTGCCTTGGCCTTTTTCCAAATGAATTTGAAGTCTTGTGTTCATTTTTTACGACTTGACCATGCTGATTTGCTTGGAAATTATCCCTAAAAAAGGGTGGATTAAATCCCTTCTTCCTTTTATCCTTCTTATCCTTCATCTTGTCATTCCAAGATTTTTGGAAAACTGGTCTTCGTTTACTCTGCTCATACAAATGCCTTTCTCTGCTTATGGCCTCCTCCAAGGTTTTGGGGTTATCATATTGAATCTTATTACTGTAGAAAGAGGGTAACCCACTTAGAAACCTTTGTATTTTGACTTTCTCATCCTTGATGAAGTCAACATACTTCAACAATTCCAAGAATCGCTTCTCATGTGTTGGAAAAYGTTCAACAGGTAACGTATGCTTGTCATTGATGGCAAGTACAATAGTGAAGATGGTAGGATCAAAGTGTGCATCGATGGACAAACAGGAACAATGTACGCTCAGGAGGAATTAGCGCAGAGTCAAATGCAGTGCGTAGGTGTGCACCAGGGATGAGGTTAACTCATGACTAAAGCTCAAGGGAGATAGCGTACTTAGGATCACAGGCAGATCAAAGGTCGAGGCCTTTGACACTTAGAAATTCTTCCAAGTAAGAAGGATGTGTAAGATTGGAGGAGAAGCATCGGTGATCATTGGATCCCATCCCGAATTAACGATGACTGTCAGATCTCAATGTAGACAAGAGGAGCATGCAAATATGGAGGATAGATCTCGGGCGTTAGATTCGAGCGTAGGGTCTGACCACCATTGGATCGAGGAGAACCTGCATGTTCTTTAAAGTGCAAGGAGTAGATGGCTCACAAAATCCTGAAAGAAGGAGGACCGTCCATCTTCAGGCAGGACACGTGGGGATAGATCGTCAGTTCGCTGACTGGAGAGTCAAAGGAACAATGTTCCCTAACCTCTCCAAATCTCGATATCTGAAATCGCGATCTAATCTGAGCCGTTAGATTAAGGTTGAATCTGGACCGTTGATTCCAGGTCATGTCAGAGTATCGGGGATCGATAGTTGGAGATGTCAAGTAATATCATCCACATAAATCCCGATTTCGCGATATGCAAAATTGCGACTTAATCACTGCCACTGAATCAAGATCAGATCTGGACCATTGATCCAACTCCATATCGGAGTTTCACGAATCGCGACATGGAGAGGGAAAAGAAACAATGCAACAAGAATTGCGAAATCACAATTTAATCGTAGCCATTGAATCAAGGTTTGATCTGGATCGTTGATCTTAGTACATTTCGGAGTTTCGCGGATTGAGAGTTGAAGTGGTCAAAGAATAATAACCACAGGAATCCGGAAATCGCGATATGCGATTTAATCGCAGCCGTCAAATCAAGATGTGATCTGGACCGTCGATCCGACTCACGTTAGCATACCACGTCAGCTAGGAACACGTGGCACAACCAGGTAATGACAAGTGTCAGAATGATTCAACATTTCAGGCACATGTAAGTCACGAATCAGAGTGACACGTGGCAATATTCAACACGTTTCATTCCACGTGTGACATCAGCAGATTTACACCACTTCAGAGTTTCGGTGATTGGGAGATGAAAAGATGTCGGAGGACAAGGAGGGGCTAAAGGGAACGAGCCTTGGTGCACGATCAGGTGGAGAACAGGAGGCAGGTGGGGAGGAGAACGATACAAAAGGTGACACGATAGGAATGGGGCCCTTCCTCGATACACCACCATTCCGGATCCCCCTCCCCTTTAATTAAAGGTAGAATGGCAAAGGGGGTCTAGAATTGCTTGAGCGTCATTGATCTAGGTACTTTAATACTGGCTGCTTGAGAGATGCGTGCCCAATTCCGGACCCCCCCCCCTCCGCTTAAATATAGAATGGTAGGGGGGCTCCGGAATCCAATACCGACCGTAGATCTGGGAGCACATATTCTAGACGTCCAGATTTGCTCGTTGCATATCCAACAGTGCAGATGAATTTGAACAAGATCAGAGGGCTACTGATGCATGATGCTGTGAAACTGCCAGAAACCAGTGATGACGTCTGCTAGAGAATTCGAAGAGACCTCTGTGTGATCGCCAGAGGAGATGAAGAGTCTCCAAGCTTCGTCTAGTAAAGGAAGACTATTCTTAGAAGGGATTGACATATGGATGGGCATTGAGGCCTATAACTGAAACAGAGAAGGTGAGCTCAACTTTCACAGAGAAGACGAAGAATCTCAACTACCAAAGAGAAAAAGGAATCTCGACATAACACCTAGTGATGATAGACACAGGGGTGGAACTACCAGAGAAGTTGAAGAGTCGCGATGATGATCACGTAGAGCACTTGATATGTGGAGGATATTGGCGTGGTATGAGCATGCATAGGGATGGCGAATATTGCATGCACAATATGCACAGAAGCTATATATACACGATACATAGAAGAGTTGCGGTTACCGTCGCTGTTTCAGTTTGCTGTGGTTGTTGTTGGTGAAGGTGATTCATGCGTGAAGAAGGAGGAGAGTGCAGCAGTTGAATTGCATAGAAGAGGAACTGTGCAGTGAATGGACATGGCGCACAGAGCATAAAAATAAGAAGAACAAACAGCGCAAGGTAAGTGTGCAGAAAGGCAATGAGGAAGACAGAGCAACGAACTGCAGTAGAAGAGTGATGAGTCTGGTAAGCCATTGTTGAACATCATATCACTGTAATAAGTTTCAGTAGCAAAGATTTATATTTCAGGGTGGTTGGGAGGTGCTAGGGAGGACTGGTGTCCTCAAAGGTTCAAGTGGGTGCTTGAACACAGGGAGTTGGTGCTTCCTTCTAGTTGGTGCTAGAGAAACTAGGGAGTTGGTGCTTCCTTCTAGTTGGTACTAGTGAAACTAGGGAGTTGGTGCTTCCTTCTAGTGGGTGCTAGAGAAAATAGAGAGTTGGTGCTCTCAGCAAGTTGCATCTTGCAAAACTGAGGTTGTAGCCTCATTATGAGTTGGTGCTCATATGTATGATAATGTAAATAATGTAAATATTAGTTATCATATAAATAAAAGGAGGTTTTTACCCTGTATAGGTTTCCTCGAGAAATATCTGTCTCCGTGTTCCTCATATATGTGAATGATGCTGAAAGTGCCATTATTTATTTCCCTGCATTATTGTGAACATCATTCAGTGTTTTTGCAAAGAGTTTAAAAGAAGCATAATTGTTTAAGCACGGTAACAACTGATTCACCCCCCCCCTCAGTTGTCCAACAATTTGATGCAGGCGTGCCACCCACGCACGTCTGCTCATAGGACCTTTTCTCCTTCCTCGTCCCGAAGAACTCAAAGGTTCTCAATTTCCCTATCGGGAAATATTCCACCCACAACAACTCTCCTACAAATACCTCTCTTAATGATCGGGAAATCCGCGCTGGCCTTTTTCTTTGTTATCGGGATTCCTCCTATCGGGGGTTTGACATATGAAATGTCCAAACACTTTAATTTCCCGATCCCCTATAAGCTCCTTTACTACTTTATCCCTCACCTGGCTAATCCTTCGGTCCATGCGACCACTCTCTATAAGACCTCAGCCTTATAGTCCTTCTATCGGGGTTTCAGACTTTCCGATGTCAAGATGCAATTGTCCCCAAAACTTGCAATTTCTCGAATCTCGACACGCGTTTTTCCACGATAGCCCTCCTGGCTATAGACCTTGGCTCATACGACCATTAACCCGTGACCGCGGTCTTGTCCCGTCATGGTTATGGGATTTCTAATGCTACAAAACACTTACTCTTTGGATTCCCGATTCCTCGAACACCGATTCTCCGTCAGGATGACATCTGTCTTCCACTATGATGCCTCCCTCTTTTCCGACGTGCTGACAGTTGGGCACACGATTGTACCTTCCTCCTTATCGAGATTTTGCGGCTTATGCTATCGAAAATAACTTACCTGGTTGATCCCCAATTTCCGATATGCCGATACGCCTATGCGCATGTGTGGGTTGACTTTTCCACCCCTGCCTCAACGCCTCTGTCGGGATTTCAGGATTCGCGGGATCGCGAATCCTGATGTCAATGGACTCAGGACTTACCTTTTCCCAATCCTCGATACTATGCCACCTGTCCTCCACTAACCTTGACTATGGCCCACACGACCCTTCTGTCGGGATATCGCGTTTCGCGATTCCGAGCGACAAGTGTTTCCTGTTCTCAGAAACCCCGATTCTCCAGTCCCCGACTCCTCGGGATCCCCTGACACGTGTTCCACATGATGGACCGTTCTGATCTTGTCGAGATATCGTGGATCACGATTCCAAGCGACAAGATTTCTTCACTTCCAGAATTCTCGATAACTTCAATATCCTGATGACTTTTTAGGGATTCTCCTCTGCTCGCTAGGGCTTAACCCCGGTGTAACTCCTGCCAGATCTAACGGTTGACGGGAGTTTAGCTACTGATCCAACGGTTCACCAGCCTTTCGAGCTCAGACTCTGATGTGGCCGTAACCTCCTCTCACCTCCGTGAGATCCAATGGCCCACGGAACTTCGCGAAACCTCCTCAAAGGATTTCGTCCGTCCGTTCCTCCTTTTCGTAAATCCACGGGGTGACTGAATGCCCTCCTTACGAGACTGGCTCGCCCACTCGCCAACCTGCGACATCCTTGAAAATTTAAGTCACACTTATCTATGCTGATCTTCAGCAACTCAGAGGCCTATCCTTCCTGAGATTTGCTCAATTAATTTCAACCTAGAAGAGGTTCTTTGCACGCACTCCTTGCGGCGGGTCCTTGAACACTTCCAAGTGTTGAGTTCTTTTGACTTTGCTCATGCCTGTAGCAGCAGTCCTTCAATACTTTGCTCAGTTTCACGACTGAGACTCTCCTTAGCCTGCGCACTCCTTGCACGACTCGTATAACCCAATTTCACTTCAGGGTGAATGAGAACAAGAGTTAACTATCTGAGCCTTCTGTCAACGCACTCCTTGCGGATGACTTCAACTGCACTCCTTGTAGGAATCCTCGCTGAGGTAGAGAAATAATTGTAAGTCATTCCACTTCCCATCAGACTTCAATCTCAACACATGAAATCATACACATAGCATAATAACAAATGCATACCAGGAAGTAAATATTCATGAGCACAACATTAAACACACATACACAGAGAATAACACAACAACCATGAATCTGAATCAACTTCTTCTATTAATTCAAGATTTGTACATGGGTGTTCTTCTACAGTTCTCTGCTTCTCTCCTATGCTTTGGATTCTTCTAAATCTTCCTGAACTATGTTACAATGCACAATGAGGGTGTCTATATCCGTTTTCCCCCTTTCTTCTAGAACTGTCTAATCTAATATTAAAATCTACCTACTTACATTTACTACTATAAATGCCTTTGTCTATCTCAGACGAGAGCGGGGCGCTCAAGGTCTGATTACATTTTTCCAAGGCGCCTTCATTAAATGTTCACATTTATGCTTGACGCATCAACTTCAAGGGAAAATTTAAAACTTGTGCTGGATGTCTTCCAGCTGTCTTTCGCTTCCACGTTGGCTCGCTTGTCGTGAGGGATGCTCCTGCATCATACTTCCTCGCTTGAAAATTTGCATGGGCTCTTGTCCATGAGCTCCTGCACGGTCTGTCCATGCTTCAGAATCTCTGCTTCAGTCTCCCAACTGGAATATTCAACTGGATGGCCCTTCCACTTGACCAAATATTCAAAATATTCTTTCCTTCTGGTTTTCTTACCTAATCATTTATTCAGTATCTGTTCCATCTGTGGCTTTTCTGCAACTGGCATCTTCTTCTGCTACTGAACCTCGGGTTGTTCATCGCTTGCAGTCTCTGTTTCCCCAGCTCTATACGGGTATAAATCTGAGACATTGAATATTGGAGAAATTTTGATCCCATCAGATAACTCAATCTCATAAGCATTTTCTCCCATCTTCTTCAAGACTTTGCACAATTCAATTTTCTTCATTTTTAATTTATTGTATGTTCCTCTCGGGAACCTTTCTTTCCTCAAATGTGCCAGAACCAAATCAACAACCTCAAACTGAAGTTGTCTTCTATGTTGATCAAATCTGCGCTTATATTCCTGGCTTGTTTTTAGCAACCGCTCCTTCACCTGGCTGTGAATTTCTTTCATTGCCTCAGCAAATTCTTCTGCACTAGCGCTCCTAGTAGCAATCTGTTCCGAATCCCTCAATTCAGAAACTCCTCTCGGATTCACTCCATACACAATTTGAAATGGACTTCGGCCTGTTCTCCTGTTCACTGAATCATTGTATGCGAACTCTGCCTGTGGTAATATATTGTCCCAACTGCTATGGTGCTCTGTCACGAAGCTTCTCAGCAAGTCTCCCAGACTTCTGTTGACCACTTCTGTTTGTCCATCCGTCTGAGGATGATAAGCAGAAATAAACATCAACTTAGTTCCCAGCTTCTTCCATAATGTCCTCCAAAAGTGTCCTAAGAACTTTGTATCTCTATCTGAAACAATACTCTTGGGTAAGTTGTGAAGTCGAACGACTTCTTTGAAAAACATATTCGCGATGTGTGTCGCATCACTGGTTTTCTGACATGGGATAAAATGTGCCATATTGGAAAATCTATCCACCACCACAAAGATCGAATCAAATCCTCTTTGTGTCCTTGGCAATCCCAATATGAAATCCATGCTAATTTCATCCCATGACTTATCTGGTATGGGCAATGGCTGATAAAATCCCACATTCTCTTTCTTTCCTTTTGAATGCTGGCAAATCCGACATCTGTCTACAAACCTCTTGACCTCTGATCGCATCCCTGGCCAAAAGTATGACTCACTCATCTTTTCAAAGGTCTTGTCATGACCGAAGTGTCCGGCCAATCCTCCGTTGTGTTTCTCTTTTAACAGATTCTCCCTCATGGAGCAATTTGGAATACACAACTGATTGCCTTTAAATAGCAAACCTTCTTGGATCATGTATTCGGCCCATTTGCTGCTATCTCTGAGAACTGGATTCTCAGCCACTTCATACGCCTCCTTAAAATCCTGGTTATCTGCATACATGTCTCTGAGATAATCAAAGCCTAACGTCCTGACTTTGAACTCCTGCAATAGCAAACACTTCCTGCTCAAAGCATAAACAACTTTGTTAGCAGTACCTGAAATATGCTTAATTACAAATGTAAAATTCTGCATGTATTCGACCCACTTAACATGCCTCTGATTCAACTTTTCCTGTTGAGTCACAAACTGTAATGCATGGTTATCACTATATAAAACAAATTCCTTTGTTATCAAATAGTGCCTCCATTTCTTCAATGCCTGTATGATGGCATAAAATTCCTTATCATACGTGGAGTATTTTTCTTTCGTCTCATTCAACTTCTCATTGAAATATGCAATTGGTCTGTCCTCCTGACTCAAGACCACTCCTATGGAAAACCCGCTTGCATCACATTTTACCTGAAATGTCTTTTGAAAATCCGGCAACACCAGAATTGGTTGTTCCATAATCTTTCATTTCAACAAATTGAAACTCTTCTCAGCTTCTTTAGTCCAGTGAAAAGATTTATGTCTTTTCTTCACTGTATCCATCATTGCTGCACTAATTCCACTGAAATTCCTGATGAATTTCCGGTAGAAACTAGCCAAACCGTGAAAACTCCTCACCTCAAATGCGTTCCTCGGTGATGGCCAATTTTTGATTACTTCCACCTTATCTGGATCCATCCTCAATTCATTTGCTGAGATAACAAATCCCAAGTAAATGAGCTCTGTCTTCATAAATGAGGACTTCTTCATATTTATCAATAGCTTCTCCTACTGTAGCTTCTTCATTACAATAGCCAAATGCTTCAGATGCTCCGCCTACATCTTGCTGAAAACCAATATGTCATCCAGATATATGATGACAAATTTCCCGATGAACTCCTTCAGGACTTCATTCATCAACCTCATAAAGGTACTTGGTGCATTCTTCAAGCCAAACGGTATAACAAGCCATTCATACAAACCTTCGTTTGTCTTGAATGTTGTTTTCCATTCATCACCTTCCCTCATACGAATATGATGATACCCACTCTTCAGATCAATCTTTGAAAAACAATTTGCTCCACTTAAGCAATCCATCAGATCATCCATCCTCGGCAGTGGAAATCTGTACCTGATGGTTATCTTGTTAATGGCTCTTGAATCGGTGCAGATCCTCCAGCCTCCATCTTTCTTCGGTCTGAGTACCGTCGGAACAACACATGGAATCAAGATTTCTTTGACCAAACCTTTGTCCAACAACTCCTGGACCTATCTTTTAACCTCTTCATTCTCCTGCGGCGTCAATCTGTACGCGGATTTTTTTGGCAAACTAGATCCTGGTATGAGGTCAATATGATGACTCACACTTTTCATCGGTGGCAACGAACGAGGTAATTCGTCCACTACAATATCAACGAATTCTTCCAGCAGTCCCTAAACTTCTTCTGGAAAATCGTCCACTCTTGTGCTAGTCATAACAATCCTCGGTTTCCTGACCACAAAGAATTGTGGATCCTCCTTCTTCTTAACTTCGTTAAGTTCCTTCCCACTCACGAGAAGTACTATATTTATTACTTTCGGTTTCACCCCCTTATCCTCAATTGGATGCAACATATGGGTTCTCCCATTCTTCTCCAGGGTGTATGTGTTCATCCTCCCATCATGAATCACATTTCTATCGTATTGCCATGGTCTACCCAGCAATAGATGACATACATCCATAGGAATGACATCACATAAATTTTTATCATTATATCCTCCTATCTTGATGTCAACTAAGCACTGTTTAGTGACATTTACCTGATGTCCCTTCTGTAGCCATGAAACTTTGTATGGATTTGGGTGACCAGTTGTCTCCAGCTCCAGCTTTTCTACCATATTGGTTGAAACGAGATTATTTGTGCTTCCACTATCCACGATAACCTTGCATGCCCAACCCTTGGTCTTGCAAGCAGTCCTGAAAAGACTGTTCCTCTGCGCTGAATTCTCCATCTCCTTTTCTAGCGTCAAAAGGACTTTCTGCATCACCAGGGACCTTCCACCTTCAACATATTCTGCCTCAATATCTCATCTCTGTGCCTCGGCGATGTGAGTCTCTCCAGTTTCTTTCTTTTTCTCTGGACACTCGAACGACCTGTGCCCATTCTTTCCACATGTGAAGCATGTGATTACTCCACCTCTTCCTCTTCCTCTACCTCTAGTACGAGGAAAACTATCATTATCAGCATATCCTCCTCTCTTCTCAGTATGTTGTTCTCTTTGCTCAGCATATCTCCCTCGCTGTGAACTTCCACCTCTCTCTGTCCGAGTCTGAGGTTTCTTCCAGTCGTCTCTGGGATTTTGAATTCTTTCCTGGGAAACTGTCTTGCCTCTGGGCTGACTTCTGCCTCGACCTCTTTGACTCTGCTTTCGGCTCAACTTCTCCTCATATTTCAAATCCATTTGGTAAGAATCCTCCACCGTTCAGATGGTTTCCATACTCATTTCATCTTGAATCTCATATCTCAAGCCATTCATATACCTGGCCACTTTTTCATCATTTCTCTCGCGATGACCTGCCCTGATATTCAACCTGTAGAATTCCTCAGTATATTCCTTCACTGTCATCAGCTTCTATCTCAGGTTCTGCATCCTCCTGAATAGAGAAATTTGATAGTCCCTGGGAATAAATTTTGCCTTCATCTTGGCAATCATCCTGTTCCAGCTCTTAATTTTCTGCTTGCCTTGGAAACGCCTTTCAACTTGTAGTTCATCCCACTACAAGGCTGCATGTCCTTTTAATCTCGTGACGGCATGTCTGACCTTCTTATCCTCTTTGATATCTTCATAGTCGAAGTAAGTGTCTAGAGCTCTAATCCAATCTAGAAGTTCTTCTCCATCCAGATTTCCCTCATAAACTGGAATGTTCATTTTTACCTTGGTACTCATTCTTGCAACAACTTTAAGTAAGATTTCACTCGCTGCATCTTCCGCTGGGATTTCTTCTTCTCCATTTCAAGCATCATCTTCATTTTTGGATTCATTGATATCTCCTGCATCGACTTTGCACCTTTCTCTTATCTCCATGTCCTCCATTCTGGAACGAATATTTCGCATTCCTCTCTCCACGTCTGGATTCTGCGCTTGCCTATCTCTGGACATTTCCCTTTCCTCCCCTAGATCGGGTGATTGTCTACCCCTTCTCCTTGGCGGCATGGTGAAATTTCCCTTTTTCTCTGCTATAGAAAGCAAAGAAGCTTTTCTACGCTCTGATACCACTTGACGCAGGCGCTCCACCCAGGCACGTTCGCTCGCAGGACCTTTTCTCCTTCCTCGGCCCGAAGAAATCAAAGGTTCTCAATTTCCCTATCGGGAAATATTCCACCCACAACAACTCTCCTACAAAGACCTCTCTTAATGATCGGGAAATCCACGCTGGCCTTTTTCTTTGTTATCGAGATTCCTCCTATCGGGGGTTTGACATATGAAATGTCCAAACACTTTAATTTCTCGATCCTTGATACGCTCCTTTGCTGCTTTAGCCCTCACCTGGCTAAGACTTCGGTCCACGTGACCACTCTCTATAAGACCTCAGCCTTATAGTCCTTCTATCGGGGTTTCGGACTTTCCGATGTCAAGATGCAATTGTCCCCAGAACTTTCGATTTCCCGAATCCCGACACGCCTTTTTCCACGATAGTGCTCCTGGCTATAGACCTTGGCTCATATGACTGTTAACCCGTGACCACGGTCTTGTCCCATCGGGGTTACGGGATTTCTAATGCTACAAAACACTTACCCGCGGGATTCCCGATTCCTCGAACACCGATTCTCCGTCAGGCTGACATCTGTCTTCCACTACGATGCCTCCCTCTTTTCCGACGTGCTGACAGTTGGCCACACGATCATACCTTCCTCCTTGTCGGGATTTCGCGGCTTATGCTATCAAAAATAACTTACCTGGCTGATCCCCGATTTCCGATATGCCGATACGCCTATGCGCACGTGTGGGTTGAATTTTCCACCCCTACTTCAACGCCTCTGTTGGGATTTCAGGATTCGTAGGATCGTGAATCCTGATGTCAATAGACTCGGGACTTACCTTTTCCCGATCCCCGATACTATGCCACCCGTCCTCCACTAACCTTGATTGTGGCCCACACGACCCTTCTGTTGGGATATCACGTTTCGTGATTCCGAGCGGCAAGTGTTTCATGTTCTCAGAAACCCCGATTCTCCGGTCCTCGACTCCTTGGGATCCCCTGACACGTGTTCCACACGATGGACAGTTTTGATCTTGTCGGGATATCGCAGATCGCGATTCCAAGCGGTAAGATTTCTTCACTTCCGGAATTCCTGATAACTTCAATATCCTGATGACTTTTTAGGGATTCTCCTCTGCTCGCTAGGGATTAACCTCGGTGTAACTCCTTCCAGATCTAATGGTTGACGAGAGTTCAGCTGCTGATCCAATGGTTCACCAGCCTTTCGAGCTCGGACTCTAATGTGGCCATAACCTCCTCACACCTCCATGAGATCCAACGGACCACGGAACTTCACGAAACCTCCTCAAAGGATTCCGTCCGTCCGTTCCTCCTTTTCGTAAATCCACGGGGTGACTGAATGCCCTCCTTACGAGACTGGATCACCCACTCACCAACCTGCTACGTCCTTGCAACTTTAATTCACACTTATCTATGCTAATCTTCAGCAACTCAGAGGCCTATCCTTCCTGAGATTTCCTCAATTACTTTCAACCTCGAAGAGGTTCTTTTCACACACTCCTTGCGGCAGGTCCTCAAACACTTCCAACTGTTGATTTATTTTGACTCTGCGCACGCCTGCAGAAACAATCCTTCAATACTTTTCTCAGTTTCACGACTGAGACTCTCCTTAGGCTGCGCACTCCTTGCACGACTTGTATAACCCAATTTCACTTCAGGGTGAATGAGAACAAGAGTTAACTATCTGAGCCTTCTGTCAACGCACTCCTTGCGGATGACTTCAACTGCACTCCTTGTAGGAATCCTCGCTCAGGTAGAGAAACAATTGTAACTCATTCCACTTCCCATCAGAATTCAATCTCAACACATGAAATCATACACACAACATAATAACAAATGCATACCAGGAAGTAAATATTCATGAGCACAACATTCCACACACATACACATAGAATAACACAACAACCATGAATCTGAATCAACTTCTTCTATTAATTCAAGATCTGTACGTGGGTGTTCTTCTACAGTTCTCTGCTTCTCTCCTATGCTCTGGATTCTTCTAAATATTCCTGAACTATGTTACAATGCACAATGAGGGTGTCTATATCCGTTTCCCCCCTTTCTTCTAGAACTGTCTAATCTAATATTAAAATCTACCTACTTACATTTACTACTATAAATGCCTCTGTCTATCTTAGACAAGAGCGGGGCGCTCAAGGTCTGATTACATTTTTCCAAGGCGCCTTCATTAAATGTTCACATTTATGCTTGGTGCATCAACTTCAAGGGAAAATTTAAAACTTGCGCTGGACGTCTTCCAGCTGTCTTCCACTTCCACGTTGGCTCGCTTGTCATGAGGGATGCTCCTGCATAACAATTGGTATCAAATCCAGCCCCTTTTATCTAAGGGTATATCCTAGAGCTTAAACATGTCAAGCCATGAAGGAAATTCAACCAATAAGGTCCCTCTGTTCAATGGAACAAACTTTGCCTTCTGGAAAGTTAGAATGAGAACCTACATAATGGATTTAGGTGCAGATGTCTGGGATGTGGTAGATACTGGTTATGTAAAGCCAGTTTTGCTAGCTAATAAGGATGACAAACTAGAATTTAGCTTCAACGCTAAGGCTATGAATTCTATCTTGAGTGGGCTTGCAAAAGTAGAATTCGTAAAAGTTATGCACCTAGAAACTGCCAAAGAAATGTGGGACAAACTCATTAACAATTATGAGGGTAATGAGAAGGTAAAGGATGCAAAGCTTCAAACCTACAGAATATAGTTTGAACAACTGAATATGAAGGAAGATGAAACTATTGGAAAATACTGTTTGAGAATAGAAGAAATGGTAAATGCAATGAAGGCACTTGGTGAAACAATTGGGGAACCTTCTTTAGTTTAGAAAATCTTGAGATCTCTCCCAGATAGGTTCAACCCGAAGGTCTCTGCTATAGAAGAAATTAATGATCTAAAAACCTTGCAGTTTGATCAACTTCTAGGAACACTGACTGCATATGAAATGAGAATAATTAAATATAAACCCACTTCCAGAGAAGCATCATTTAAAGTAGACAAGAATGAGGATTCTGAGCCCGATGAAATTGAAGCAAAATTTGTGAAGAGACTGAAGAAGGGATTAGGAAAATACAAAGGTAAACTGCCTTTCAAATGCTTTAACTGTGGAAGGATAGGTCATTTTGCAAATAAATGTCCACACAAGAAACATGATCAGAACTATGAAGGTGAAGAGAAGCACAAATCCAGGATAATTGATAAAAAGAAAAGTTTATGTGTAAACAATGATGACTCCTCAGAAGACAYCGATAGTGACTCTTCCTATGAATATAATTTAAATGACTTCATGCTTATGGCCAAAGAGAATTATGATAATAAAAGCACAGGCAGTGATGAGAATGATGAAGAAGCTGTGGTTGACAAGGAAGGAGAACTGATCAGTGCATTGGAAGAGATTGACAGACTAAGAATCAAGAATAGAAAGCAAAGACAATTGTTGATACAGTTCGAGAAAGATAGTCAAGAACTTGGTGAAGACCCTTTCCTACTAAAAGTAGAATTGGAAGAGGCAAATAAAATCAAAGAGATTCTGAAACAACAACTATCAGAAAAAAAGACAAGATGTGAATCATTAAAACAAGAAGTAGTGAAAACAAGGAAAGAAATGGAGAAATTTCAAGCCTTGTATAATCAGAGTCTGTGAAGTATCAAAGCCTCAGAAGGATTAGCCACCATTCTAAATCAGCAAAGGAATCCAAACTTGAAAACTGGTTTGGGTTATGAAGAGGGATCAAGCAGTGGGAAGTCAGGAAATGAAGAACCCATCAAGTTTGTCAAAAGTAAAACCAATGACAATAACAAGCCTGCAGAAACAAAGGAAGACAATGAGCTGCCCAGGACGAGTAAAGAAAAAGGTGCCAGGATTGAATCTGTAGAACGAAGAAACAATGCTTTCTCTGCTGAAAGACGTCCTCAGCAAGAAAGAAATCAATTTGCTCAAAGAAAGAAACCATTTTCCAGGTACAAAGAATTTTTCTATGGTTATTGTTTCTACTGTTCTAACTTTGGTCACAAAGCTGTAAATTGTTCCTTAAGACTTAGACATGAGCAATTAAAATTTCAAAGGAATAACTACTTCCCACAACAAAGAATGATACAGTCAAGTAATAATCCTTCACGGACTGCAAATTGCCAAATTAAGTTTGGACACATACATCTAAGGAGGCCAAGAAATAATCAACAATCAATAAGTAGGCAACACTGCAACAACAAGTTTAACTTATTGAATAATGAGGATGAATGCTACACTTGTCATAACTTTGGACATAAATCTATTGAGTGTCGGTTAAGGAACTATGAACCATATTTGAAATCCCCTGCTGAAAAATGTCAAGTTTTGGAAGAAGAAGGAAAGTAACAAGTGTGGATTAGTATTGTCTACTCAATGAAAAACAAACCCTTGGTATATAGATAGTGGATGCTCCAAACACATGATGGGAGACAAAGGAAAGTTTCTACCTCTAAGTGAAATCAAATCAGGAAGTGTAACCTTTGGAAATGATGCTCCAGGGAAAATAAAAGGCAAAGGGATGGTGAGCTTAAGTAATGGAAAAGGAAAAGCCCAAGATGTTCTACTTGTGGATGGGATGAATCATAACTTGCTCAGTGTAAGTCAAATGTGTTACAGAGGATGCGAGGTGTTGTTCACGTCCAAGGAATAAAAGATAAAGTCTGTAAACTCAAGACAAGTGGTCGCCAAAGGCATAAGGACAGAAAATAATGTATATGTGCTGAAAGAAAATAGAGAAGAATGTCATCTAAGAAAACATGATGAAAGCTGGTTATGGAATAGGAGACTTGGGCATATAAAATTTTACCACTTAATCAAACTCAAAAACCTCGAGGCAGTAAAAGATCTTCTAAGAATATCAAAGCCCAAGGATTCAGTGTGTAAACCCTGTCAAGTAGGGAAGAAAAACAGAACACAGTTTAAGTCCAAGAGCTTCACTTCAACAGAGAAACCACTCCAACTAGTTCATATGGACTTATGTGGACCATCAAGACAGGAAGGCATAGGAAAA
>ML783709.1:304113-314359 GCA_009831015.1 Picea engelmannii
TCTTGTACTTGAACATTTAAGTGGGGTAAAAGGAGGTTTCCCCCTCGAAGAGGCTTATTATCTGAAATTATCTCTTTTTCAAGGCGTTGAGTACTTTTTCTGAGGTTTTTCTATGCTATATTGATATTTGGTTCTTAACATAATGTGGATGTTACAGATAGTAGCACAAGAAGTATGCATGACCATCGAAGAGGACAACGGGTGGATGCCAACCACCAATGCAACACCATTCTAATTGTTGGCATGTTTTACAGGCAGAGTATGCTTTTCATTGATGGAAAGTACAACAATGATGATGGCTTGAGTACAGGAAGGATGTGCTAGGCAGGCACCAGAAGTCTTTTGGGAAGATGCTGCAGAGCAAGCTCGACAAGATCAGAGTATGCAGCGATGGATCTCATTGAAGATTTCCCAATGAACGTCAGATATGAGCCTGAGGTCCGACCAACGTTGGATCCAGGAGAACTTACATGCTCTTTAACGAGCAAGGTGAAATGTGAAACCCCAAAAAATCACCTCAACAAAGACTCTATTTCGGAGTTTCGGTTACTGGGAGATGGAGAAGTCAAGAGTCGAGACTCTCCAACACAGGAGTCTCGAAGTCGCGAAATGCGAAACCCTGAAATCGTGAAATAGGCGCATCGATCGAAGTTTTGGATACCGAGATTTCTGTTACCGGGAGATGGGGATGTCACGGACTCTCGTCATCAAGAGTCCCGAAGTGTCGAAATGTGAAATTTAGAAACACGAAAAAAAGGCACATCACTCGAAGTTTTGGATATCGGGATTTCGATTACCGGGAGATGGGGATGTCACAGACTTTCGTCATTAGGAGTCCCGAAGTGACGAAATGCGAAATCCTGAAACACGAAAAAAGGCACATCACTCGGAGTATTGGATACTGGGATTTTGGTTACCGGGAGATGGAGATGTCAGAGACTCTCATCAAAAGGAGTCCCGAAATCGCGAAATGCGAAATGGAGAAATGACTTGAGCTGTTGGTTCAAGGAGATCATGGACCATTGATCCGACTCCATTTCGAAGTATTGGATATCGGGAGATGGAAATGACAAAGACTCTCATCATGAAGAGTCCCAAAGTTGCGAAACTTGAAGTCGTAAAATGATAAAGACTCCATACCAGAGTTTCAGATACCGGGAGTAGGAGGAGTCAAGAGTGAAGACTCTTCATCAAAGGAGTCCTGAAATCGCGAAACCTGAAGTCGCAAAATGTCACAGACTACATACCAGAGGTTCGAATACCGGGAGTTGAAGATGTCAAGGTCTTTCACCACAGGAATACCGAAATGCCAATTCATCGAAATGAAAAACGCTGGAGTACCGGACCGTTGATATGACTCCATTTCGGAGTTCTAGATACTGGGAGTTGAAGTGTCGAAACACTTCACCACCAAGATTGTCGAAATGCCGAAATGCCGAAATGCGAAATTGCGAAATGCATTTTCGACTAAGGCTGAGGTCACAGCTGTTGGTCACATTGGTGGAATATGGGGGAAGGAGTTAGTGAAGACAAGCTCCTTTTCGGAGTTTCATGGGTTGGGAAATGGAGAGTACTAAAATACTCCACCACGGTGATCCCAAAATGCCGAAGAGAAGAATGCCTAAATGAACGCAAGATTTAGAAAAGTTAATCCAACAGTGTAGATGAAACTGAAGAAGATCGGAGGGCTACTGTAGCACTTCTCAGTGTAACTACTAGAAACCACTGATGTTTTCTGCCAGAGGACTCGAAGAGACTTATGTGTGATTTCCATAGGAACTGAAGGGTCACAAGGAATCTGCTAGTAGGAGAAAAGACTGGTCATGGAGGATATTGAAAGCTGGAAGAGCGTTGGAGCCGTCAATTGCGACAGAGAGGTTGAGGTTGACTGCAACAGAAGATGAAGAATCTCAACTGCCTGTTGTTAGCACTTGGTAAATTTCCTAGAGGTTGAAACAAAAGAAATCTACAAAGGTAACTTTATCCAACCGCTTTTAAAGCTGGGAATCTATCCCTTCCAGCTTCAGAGAGGGATCTCTCTATATGATTTAGCTTTGTTTATAATTTTAGATATTAGGCAAGGTAAAGAAGTCTGTTGGTTTTGTTGTCAAAGTGTTTTTGGATTGGTTGAGACAGTCTACACCTCCATTGGGCTATGGGGTCTGTGTTAAAATAAGTATGAGATATAAACCAGAAACGTAAAGGAATACTCTCACAGGGCGAGATAATATACTCACTGTATCTTTAATAGCTTAAATGATGAATAGAAGAAAAGATGAGAAAGATAAATTCAACTAAGAAGCAGTTAAGAATTTCTTAATTGAAAACATCAGAAGATAAACATTAAAATCTTTAAAGTCGGAAACAGGGTATCCAAGATAAATCCTGCAACATACATTACTCTTAAAGATTAGTTTCAGAAAACAATATGATCACAAAGAAAGAATAACATTCAACTTAGAGAATAAACATCACCAGTGAACATACGCAAGAATCCTGTAAAAGTGCCTCCTATTTATTAATGGCAGATCTCTTAAAAAATGTTACAGTCTGATAGTGTCAGGGTGTAAAGATCAACAACCCCCAATACTTTGAAAGGTGAAGTATTTATAATTCAAATTACAAATGTTCCTGTCATAACTGATCAGGACGTGCTCATTCTATTTTTAGTCTAACTAATTTAACTAATCAAAACTGCTTGATGACTTGGTACAACTGCATGCATAATTTCTGGGGTAGGCCGTTGGCGAGGTTCCTGCGTAACCTCTTCTGACTGGACAGGTGACTGGACCTGGACAACTCATCTGCTAATCGAGCAGATCGCAGAGCTCCTCCCATCTGAGATGACTAGGCACAATGAATTTGAGCAATCTCCGATACACCTCATCCATTTCAGTATATTTAGCGAATGTGGGCTTAGTGAGGAATATGTATCGAATCTCGTGTTGGATTCTGATGTCCAAATGAAGAGCGTCCAGGAATTCTTTGTCGATGATACTCCCTTATATGCCAGCAAACATTGAACTATCCTTAGACACTTCAGACAATCTCTTTTTGTAATCTGGGAGTGTCATCAGTTTATCATTAATAACCTTCAGACCGGGGAGACCCTTCTTCTGGAGAGCTTCGATCTTGCTGAAGAATCTTTGTACCCCCTGATCCATGACCTGCACCTTTTCTTCCAGCTGAAGCATTAGACTTCTCTTGGTCAAAACCCTTTTGACCTCAAGGATGGTCTTTGTTCTGACTTCTATCTTCAGCTCTTCTAGCTCTTCTCTGGTCTTGGAATTTAGGAATTTGATGATGTCATTTTCCTGAGTTGGTCTATCTCCCAACTCTACTCTGATCTTCTAAATAGTATGTTTACTCCTCTGGACCAACTCGTTCTGCTCAAACATGATTTGGATCATGGGCCATATCTCATTTATGGACTTTGTGATGTTTGTCCATATATTTTCTTTGACTTCAGCCAAAGTCTTCCCTGCCACTGTTTCCTTTTGGAGCTGCTGTAGTTCCTTCCTGAGCTGCTCAGTTACCTGCTTTTCTTTGGATAGGCTGGTTTGGAAAGACGTTTTGAGTTCTTGGAGGTTATCAACTTCCTTCTTTAGCCTACTGATTTATGTCTCTTGCAGGTTCATTTTCTCCATGGATTTGGCAAGATCGGTTGTTCCCTCTTGTGGTGTCACTGGTGTTGCAGATGGAATTGATGTTACTGGTGCTGTGATCAATCCTGCAATTGGGATAACACTCAATGGAATGGCTTCCATTGGCTTCATCTGCTCTTTCTCTTTCAATAATCTCTCCATCTCAGCTTCCATTTCTTTGAGCTGAGCATTCTACTCCATGAGCAGCTTAAGCATTTCATCCTTCTCTCCTTCTTTTTCTGCTATCTCCCTCGTCTGTGAGTCTTCTGTAGGAGGAAGCTTCAGCTGTTTCCTCAAGGAGGCGATATCTACATTATTCTTCTTTATCATCTCTTCTGCAGCTTTGAAGTTTGCAGGATCATAGCCGATCTTGAGGACCAGCTCCTCCAATGTCTTAATTCTATTGTCCTTTGCAAAGGACGATATTTTTTCCAGCTTGAGCTGCGTTTGAGCATTGTTGAGCGACACCTGTAATTTTACTGTAGAGGCAGAAGCATGTGCCAATGTGTGAAAAACCATCTCCCCTGTCTGTTTATGTAAATCCATATGATCTGCTGGGTGCACGTCCTTCATCTGGAACTCGAAGGTGGCTCTCTTGTAGTCTGTGATTACCTTGGGATCTGGTACCTGTGCCTGAAGAAAGGCCATGTGCATCCTGCCTCTTTCTGTGTCGAATGCGGATAACAGCCTATGCTGCACGGTGGATGACTGCTTCCGAAAATGGGCGTAAGTACTGCTGGTGAGGGTCTGGTTCCTTTTCTTGATCAACTCGTACTTCTCGAAAATGCCCAATTTGGGCCCAGTCTTGCCTGGATGAGTGTTCATGGGAGAGTCTCTGGATTTCTTCGGTACTGCTGGGGTGATTCCCTGATAAAGGCTCGAACCAAAAGGTGGAATGACCGGCTTAATTACTGTGGTAGTTACTGTGGTAGGCAGGGATTCTTTTTCTACTGTCGTGCCAGGCGTTGAAACTGTCTTTGGCCTCTTAGTGTGGAAATGGAAATCCTCGGATGATACCTCCGTGACATGCGGAGATGAATCCTGTCGGGGCCTCTTTTCTTTAGGGACATGTGGTGTAGTAGTTCGTGGTACAGTGGCCGGGGGAACCTGTTGTTGCGCTTCGATCAATGTGTCAGGCACCCACACTGTCTGATTGGCAAATTTTTCGATCTTGGGCTTGGACTCATGAACATACGGGATGTTTTTATTTTTCACCCGCATTTCTGAAATGATCCCGCATGGATCATAGTTCCATGGGAAATTCATAAATAATTTCATTTCTTTTAACATTTTGTCAGCTTCTTCCCCGACGCTTCGACTATTGCAGATGAAAGAGCCAATCTGTCCCTTGATTCTTAATTGCTGCTTCTTCTTCAGAGAAACAAAATGAATGTCATCTGAATTCATGATCTACCTTATATACTCTAACGCAAAGATTCTTACCGGCACATACTTTGGCAGTTTGTAGGGTGCCAATTGACACCCGAAAACTCGGATCTCGGTGTGGTCTTGATACAGGTACCAGTCCCCTGTCTTTGCGTTGTCCGAGAGATGTAGAATTCTCTGGACCTCGTCGTTTATTCGTGGCTCGGGCCTGCCACTCAAAATGCTTACCACAGGGTGGTAGAAAAGATCAATAAATGCCTTGAAGCTATACTCTGTGGAATTGTGCTTCAACAAAGATGTCCACGCTGTGACTGGCTGAGGCCTTCCATCTGCGTCCATTTTCTCCATAGAAAAACTGAACTTATCTGCTTGATAGAAAACAAACATGTAGGCCAATATAGAAGAATATCTGAACATGCCTTCCGTGCCAAAATTCACGAACTGTTCGTGAATATTTTTGGCCAAGAAGGTACTGAATTCGAACTGTGTGGTGGGTTTCTCATCAGTGGAGAAAATTGATAGAAAACCCGTAATGGGCTCATTTACCCACTGGTCGGAATAGTATCCTAATAGAGCGCAAAGAGAGGAAATGATCTGGTTTCCCTTGGTGGAGAACATGGATGACGGGTAAGGTGGATTGGTGGAAGGGAATTGAGCGGAGGTGGGAAGGAACAACTCAAAAATTTGAGCTCTCTAGGGAAAGGTCATCTTTTGATACAACTCTGTAAGGATTTCTATGTTGAAAGGAGAAATAGAATCAGCACGGGGAATTTGCATCATTTGGTCAATGTCTTCGGGAGTGATGAAGAAGAGGACGACTCTAGATGAAGAGACAATGGCCCTCTGGTCGGGAATAGAATGAGCTTGGCATTTGAGGGCGAATTCGGGAAAGTGGTGTATCTGGGGAAAAAGGTACAGGGGAAAATTAGACTCCCAGAGTCCAATTTCATCTCTCTGGTCCAGGAACACCTCCCGAAGCCATGACTGGAGGTCTGAAAAATCGAAGTCGCAAGTGGTATCTGCGATCAATCTGTCTTTATCAACCAACGATATTTTTTCCAGGTCGAAAGGAGGAGGAAGAAAAGTATTCTCTTCTCCTCCCGCTGGTCTTGGCTTTGGCGCCATCTCTGCAATAGTACTTACAATAAAAAATATGTTAGTGGGGTCAACTGGTTGTGGATGAAGGCGACGGGAATGCAATGGAGGAATAAGAGGTAGATTTTCTGGTGCGATAGAGGAATAGTGAATGAAGTGGGAAAACGATAGTTTTATTTAAAACTGGGGTCAGTTTGGCGCAGGAGACAGGTCAACAGGATAACGGGTATGTTATCCGGTAATAAATGGACAACGGGCCACTTGGGGGTGAGATGGCATGTGACGGTGGCCAAACCATACGGACGGGTGACGTGGAGGCTAGGGATTGGAGTTAAAAGTCGCAATAAGGGGTTGATCATGAGTGAAAAAGGTTAGGGACTGACAGCAGGGACTGACAACAGTTAAGGGATGGAACACAACTCGGGAGCAATTGGAACAAGTGGGAGATGACGTCCATGAGTGACGGGTGCTGTCAGATAGCAGATGGGAGATGGGACTTCAGGACTAATAGGCTGACGCCACGTATGACCAGGGGCCCGCTAGAGGAGAATAACAATTCCGGACCCCCCCCTTTGGTTATGTTAGCACTTGGTAAATTTCCTAGAGGTTGAAACAGAAGAAATCTACAAAGGTAACTTTATCCAACCGCTTTTGAAGCTGGGATCTAGCCCTTCCAGCTTCAGAGAGGGATCTCTCTATATGATTTAGCTTTGCTTATAATTTAGATGTTAGTGTAGGTAAATGAATAGGTCCCTTTTGTTGTAAAAGTGTTTTTGAATTGGTTGAGACAGTCTACACATCCATTGGGCTATGGGGTCTGTGCTAAAATAAACATGAGATACAAACCTTAAACGTAAAGGAAAAACTTCAACAGGGCGAGAAAATATACTCATTGGATCTTTAATATCTTAAATGATGGACATAAGAAAAGATGAGAAAGATACATTCAACTAAGAAGCAATTAAGAATTTCTTAATTGAAAACATCAGAAGATAAACATTAAAATATTTGAAGTCGGAAACAGGGTATCCAAGATAAATCCTGCTACATACGTTACTTTTAAAGATTAGTTTTAGAAAACAATATGATCACAAAGCAAGAAAAACATTCAACTCAGAGAATAAACGTCACCAGTGAATACACGCAAGAATCCTGTAAAGTGCTTCCTCTTTATTAATGGTAGATCTCTTCAAAAATGGTTACAGTCTGATAGCGTCAGGGTGTAAAGATCAACAACCCCCAATACTTCGAAAGGTGAAGTATTTATAATTCAAATTACAGACGTTCCTGTCATAACTGATCAGGACGTGCTCATTCTATTTTTAGTCTAACTAATTTAACTAATCAAAACTGCTTGATGACTTGGTACAACTGCATGCGGAATTTCTGGGGTAGGCCGTTGGTGAGGTTCCTGTGCAACCTCCTCTGACTGGACAGGTGACTGGACCTGGACAACTCATCTGCTAATCGAGCAGATCGCAGAGTTCCTCCCATCTGATATGACTAGGCATGGTGACTTTGAGCAGTCTCCGATACACTTCGTCCATTTCCGTATATTTGGCGAATGTGGGCTTGGTGAGGAATATGTATCGAATCTCGTGCTAGATGATGATGTCAAATTGAAGGGCGTCCAAGAATGATTTTCCAGTGATGCTCCCTTGTATGCCAGAGAACTTTGAACTGTCCTTAGACACCTCAGACAATCTCTTCTTGTAATCCAGGAGTGTCATTAGTTTGTCATTAAGGACCTTCAGACCAGGTAGGCCTTTCTTTTGGAGAGCATCAATCTTATTGAAAAACTTTTGTACCCCCAGGTCCATGGTCTGAACTTTTTCTTCTAGTTGAAGCATCAATCCCCTCTTGGTCAAAACTCTTTTGACCTAAAGGATGGTTTCTGTTCTGTTCTCTATCTTCAACTCTTCTAGCTCTTCTTTGGTCTTAGAATTAAGGAATTTGAAGATATCATTTGCCTGAGCTGGTCTATCTCCCAATTCTATTCTGATTTTCTCAATGGCCTGTTTTCTCCTCTGTAGCAACTCATTCTGTTCAAACATAATTTGGATCATGGGCCATATCTCATTTATGGACTTTGTGATATCTGCCCATACATTTTCTTTGACCTCAGCTAAAGTCTTTCCTGCCATGGTTTGCTTTTGGAGCTGTTGTAGTTCCTTCTTTAGCTGCTCAGTTACCTGTTTCTCTTTGGAGAGACTGGTCTGGAAAGAAGTTTTGAGTTCCTGGAGGTTCTCAACTTCTTTCTTAAGCCTGCTGATTTCAGTCTCCTGTAGGTTCATATTTTCCAGGGATTTGGTGAGGTCAGCTGTTCCCTCTTGTGATATCACTGGTGTTGCTGATGGAATTGTTGTTACTGCTGCAGTGCTCAATCCTGAAATTGGGATAGCACTCAATGGAATGCCTTCCATTGGCTTCATCTGTTCTTTCTCTTTCAATAATCTCTCCATCTCAGCTTCCATTTCTTTGAGCTGAGCATTCTGCTCCATGAGCAACTTTAGCATCTCATCCTTCTCACCTTCTTTCTCTGCTATCTCCTTTGCCTGTGAGTCCTCTGTGGGCGGGAGCTTCAACTGTTTTATTAAGGATGCGATGTCTGCATTCTTCTTCTTTATCATCTCTTCTGCAGCTTTGACATTTGACGGATCATAGCCGATATTTAAAACCAGCTCCTCCAAGGTCTTGATTCTGTTGTCCTTCGCAAAATATGATATCGTTTCCAGCTTAAGTTGTGTCTGAGCATTGTTCAATGATACCTTTAATTTTGCTGCAGAAGTAGAAGCATGCGCCAGTGTATGGAAAACCATCTCCCCTGTCTGCTTGTGCAGATCCATTTGATCTGCTGGATGTATGTCCTTCGTCTGGAATTCGAAGGTGGCCCTCTTGTAATCTATGATAACCTTGGGGTCTGGTACCTGCGCCTGGAAGAAGGCCATGTGCATCTTGCCTCTTTTTGTGTCAAACGCAGACAACAGCCTATGCTGCGCAGTGGACGACTATTTCCTAAACTGAGCGTACGTACTGTTGGTAAGGGTCTGATTTCTTTTCTTAATCAGCTCGTACTTCTCGTAAATGCTCAGCTTGGGTCCATTTTTGCCTTGCTGAGTGTTCACTAGAGAATCTGTGGATTTCTTTGGCACTGCTGTGGTGATCTCCTTATACAGGTTGGAACCGAAAGTAGGGATCACAGACTTGGTCACTGTGGTAGGTGGAGTCTCTTTTTCTTCTGTCTGGTCGGGGACTGAAACTGTCTTGGGCCTCTTCGTGTGCATCTGGAACTCTTCAGATGACAACTCCTTGACAGGCGGAGATGAATCTTCTCGAGGCCTTTTTCCTTTGGGGACCTGTGGCGTGGTCGTTGGTGGCACAGAATTCAGAGGAATCTATTGCTCTACTTCAATCAAGGTGTCAGGCACCCATACTGTCTGATTAGAAAATTTCTCAATCTCGAGCTTAGCTTCGTGAACATACGGGATATTTTTGTTCTTCACCCGCATTTCTAAGATTATCCCTTATGGATCATAGTGCCATGGGAAACATACGAAAAACTTCATCTCTTTCAGCATCCAGTGAGCTTCTTCTCCGACACCTCGACTGTTGCAAATGAAGTAGCCAATTTGCCCCTTGATCCGAAGTTGCTGCTTCTTCTTTAATGATACGAAATGAATATCATCAGAATTCATAATTTGTCTTATGTACTCTAAAGAAAAAATTCTTACTGGCACATATTTGGGCAACTTGTAGGGTGCTAACTCGTAGCCAAAAACTCTGACTTCGATGTGGTTCTGATACAAGTACCAGTCCCCGGTCTTTGTATTCTCCGAGAGATGCAAAATTCTCTGGACTTCGTTGTTGATGCGAGGCTCGGGCCTGCCGCTCAACAAGCTTACCACAGGGTGGTAGAAAAGATCAATGAATTCTTTGAAGATGTACTCCGTGGAATTATGCTTCAACAAAGGGGTACATGATGTGACTGGATGAGGCCTTCCTTTTGCGTCCATTTTCTGCATGGAGAAATTGAATTTATCTTCTTGGAAGTAGACAAACATGTAGGCCAATATTGATGAGTATCTAAACATGCCTTCTGTGCCGAAATTCATGAACTATTC
>ML783709.1:344539-379075 GCA_009831015.1 Picea engelmannii
TCTCAAGAAAAATATCTAAGAGAAATGTTGAAAATATTTCAAATGGAAGACTCCAAACTTGTGGGTACACCTATGGTTACTGGATGCAAATTAAGCAAGAATGATGACTCACCTGATGTTGATCAAAGATCATATAGGTCAATGATAGGCAGCCTGCTGTACATCACAACATCCCACCCAGATATAATGCATGCTATTGGAATGGTAGGAAGATTTCAGTCTGCACCTAAACAAATTCATTTGCAAGCTGTCAAAAGGATATTCAGGTATTTGAAAGAAACAATGACTTATGGTCTGTGGTATCCCAAAAATCAAAATTTTCAGTTAACTGCTTATTCAGATGCAGATTGGGCAAACTGTGTTGATGAGAGAAAAAGCACCAGTGGAGGAGCATTATTCCTGGGTGACTCATTAGTAGCATGGCTTAGTAAAAAGCAAGGTTCCATTTATTTATCAACCACATAGGTAGAGTACATTGCTGTTGTTACTTGTTGCACTCAGGTATTATGGATGATTCAGACACTTGCAGACTTGGAGGTAAAATACACTGCATCGATCCCAATTCATTGTGATAACACTAGTGCCATCAGTGTGTCTAAGAATCCTGTATTCCACTCCAAGACCAAGCATATTCCCATAAAATACCATTTTCTGAGAGAGCAAGTCACCAATCAGGTTGTTCAGGTTCGGTACATTCCAACCACAGTACAAATAACATACATCTTTACTAAACCCCTAGCTAAGACCCCTTTTGAATATCTCCGACAGAAGCTGGGTGTCAACCCGTTTCACACTTAAGAGAGTCCATCCTGTTAGGGGGAGTCTTGTATTGATTGCATATCTGATACCTCCTAAAAATACTGCAACATCTCAGGGGGAGCATGTTTTCTTTGACATTGATGTCAAAGGGGGAAAAAAGAACAGGTCTGGGTGCCTTTGTTGCCATCAATGCCAAAGAGGGAGATTGTTAGCATGTTTTACAGGTAGAGTATGCTTGTCATTGATGGAAAGTACAACAACGATGATGGATTGAGTACAGGAAGGATGTGCCAGGCGGGCACCATAAGTCTTTTGGGAAGACGCTGTAGAGAAAGATCGACAAGATCAGAGTTTGCAGCGATGGATCTCATTGAAGATTTCCCGATGAACATCAGATATGAACCCGAGGTCCGACCGACGTTGGATCCAGGAGAACTTACATGCTCTTTAATGAGCAAGGTGAAATGCGAAACCCCAAAAAATCACCTCAACAAAGACTCCATTTCAGAGTTTCGGTTACCGAGAGATGGAGAAGACAAGAGTCGAGAATCTCCAACACAGGAGTCTCGAAGTCGCGAAATGTGAAACCCCGAAATTGCGAAATAGGCGCATCACTCGAAGTTTTGGATACCGGGATTTTGGTTACTGGGAGATGGGGATGTCACAGACTCTCATCATCAGGAGTCCCGAAGTGTCGAAATGCGAAATCCCGAAACCCGAAAAAAAAGGCACATCACTCAAAGTTTTGTATACCGGGATTTCGGTTACCGGGAGATGGGGATGTCATGGACTCTTGTCATCAGGAGTCCCGAAGTGCCGAAATGCGAAATCCTGAAACCCGAAAAAAGGCACATCACTCGAAGTGTTGGATACTGGGATTTCGGTTACCGGGAGATGGCGATATCAAAGACTCTCATCAACAGGAGTCCCGAAATGGCGAAATGATCTGAGCCGTTGGTTCAAGGAGATTGTGGACCGTTGATCCGAATCCATTTCAAAGTATTGGATACTAAGATTTCAGATACTGGGAGATGGAAATGACAAAGACTCTCATCATGAAGAGTCTCGAAGTCACAAAACCCAAAGTCGTGAAATGATAAAGACTCCATACCGGAGTTTCGGATACCGGGAGTAGGAGGAGTCAAGAGTGAAGATTCTTCATCACAGGAGTCCCGAAATCGTGAAACCCAAAGTCGCGAAATGTCACAGACTACATACCGGAGGTTCGGATACTGGGATTTGAAGATGCCATGGTCTTTCACCACAGGAATACCGAAATGCTGATTCACCGAAATGAAAAACGCTGGAGTACCGGACCGTTGATCTAACTCCATTTTGGAGTTTTGGATACCGGGAGTTGAAGTGTCGAAACACTTCACCACCAAGAGTGTCGAAATGCCGAAACACGAAATTGTAAAATGCATTTTTGACTAAGGCTGAGGTCACAACCGTTGGTCACATTGGCGGAAGATGGGGGAAGGAGTTAGTGAAGACAAGCTCCTTTTCGGAGTTTCTGGGGGTTGGGAAATGGAGAGTACTAAAATACTCCACCACGGTGATCCCAAAATGTCGAAGAGAGGAATGCCGAAATGAATGCAAGATTTATAGAAGTTAATCCAATGGTGCAGATGAAGCTGAAGAAGATCTGAGGGCTACTGTAGCACTTCTCAATATAACTGCTAGAAACCACTGATGGTTTCTTCCAGAGGACTTGAAGAGGCTTTTGTGTGATTTCCATAGGAATAGAAGGGTCACAAGGAATCTGCTAGTAGGAGAAAAGACTATTCGTGGAGGCTATTGACAGTTGGAAGAGCGTTGGAGCCATCAATTGTGACAAAGAGGTTGAGGTTGACTGCAACAGAAGATGAAGAATCTCAACTACCTGTGATGTGAAGGAATTTGATCATGGCACCCAGTGATGATGGACACATGGGATTAACAAACATAGAAGCTGAAGAGTTTCCATGATGAATAGGCAGAGCACTCGACATGTAGAGCATGTAGAACCACTGGACACAGGGCATGCACAAGATGCACAGAGAGCATAAGAAGGTCAAACAAAGAAGAGATCGATGTTGTTGCGGTGGTGGGCGATGCATGTGTGAAGAAGGAGGTGGAGTGCAGCAGCTGAAAGGGATTTAAGACAAAAGGTGCATTGTATGGGAATGGTGCAAAAAGCACAAGAGGCAGAAGAACAGAAAAGTGCAATGGATGCGTGCAGAAAGACAGTTAGGAAGACAGAGCAGCGAAATCTTGCAGAACAATGATGAGATTGGTAAGTTGTGGTTGAACACTATATCATTGTAATAAGTTTCAAGTAATTCATATTCATAAACCAGGGTGGTAGGGAGGACTGGTGTCCTCAGAGGTTCAAGTGGGTGCTTGAACACAGGGACTTGTAGCTTCCGTCTAGTTGGTACTAGAGAAACCAGGGAGATGGTGCTTCCTTCTAGTTGGTGCTAGAGAAACCAGGGAGTTGGTGCTTCCTTCTAGTTGGTGCTAGAGAAACCAAGGAGTTGGTGCTTCCTTCTAGTGGGTGCTAGAGAAAACAGAGAGTTGGTGCTCTCAACAAGTTGCAGCTTGCAAAAAACAGAGGTTGTAGCCTCACAATGAGTAGGTGCTCATATGTATGATAATGTAAAGAATGTACATAATTCTTATCATATAAAGAAGAAGAGGTTTTTACCCTTTATGGGTTTCCTCGGGAAATATCTTCTCTATGTATCTCATATATGTGATTGATGATGAATGTACCATTGCTTATTTTCCTTCATTATTGTGATTATCATTGAGTGCCTTGTAAAGAGTTTAAAAGAATCATAATTGTTTAAGCACGGTAACAACTGATTCACCCCCCCCCCCTCTCAGTTGTCCAACACCAATTACTATCTACAATCTTTCAAAAGAAGTTTTCATTCCTAAAGATGTGCCAAAAACATATGCATGAGGGTCATTGACCTTGGATGGAGGAGTTCTTTATAACTCCATGAAATTGTTGCAAGCGTGTGTAGGCACAAGAGAGTTGTTTCCATGCTGGGAAGTAATTGATCCTAGCAAGATAAGACATTCCACACTTCCTTTTGAGGGGATGATACATGATGACATAGTTTGTTGGGGTCACACTAAACAAAATGGCATTCAACTTATCTTCAATGGAAGCCATGATGGACCATATCCAATATAGAGAGGGACATGGGATTAGATGTTGAGTTCGAATTTTGGGTCTGGAGATTTCTCAGAGTTTCGATTCAATGAGAAAAATTCTGCATTACGGGAGCAAGCGAGCCAGAAACCAAATCCAGAGCCAGAGCCATAGCTAAGGACCGAAGTCGATAGCTAGATCCATGATCTAGATCCAAATCTAGAGTCAATGCTATTTCTAGGAGCCAACATCAGAGCCACATTCCATAGAAGCAAGTAGACAAAAGACACATTGATAGGAATTGGTTTCCTTGATATTTTAGAGACCAAAAATCCTCTCAATGGGCTGGGGGGGTGATCCAAAATGGATCCAAACGAATTAATGGGTAAGACTTAGTACATGCAATACAATTCAAAATTTTATGAAGGTCATGAAAACATTGTTAAACATTGTAAATGTAAAGTGAATAAGACAAAAGATAAAAAAATAAAATGAGAATTTAATGAAATGAAAAAAAATAATAGAGGAGAGAAAAGAGTGAGGAATGGGAAACGAGAGGTCAACATGTTGGCCTTCCTATTACCCCAACAATCTCTATTTATCTCATCAATTTAAATCTCAAAGGGTCTTTTTTCCAAGGAGAGAAGGATGAGCATCATTGTAACCAGAGATAGTTGAATGAAATATTGATCCCATTCAAAACTGGTTTTCCCATTTGGGTTCTAGGGTAAATAATGTCTCCATGTGTTTAAATTTATATACCATGTGCATTTTAATGGCTACTCTGTAGATTAATATAAGTGGTTGAATAGTTAATGAGTCGAGAGACTAGTTATTTATATATTGTGGAGGTTTTTCTTCATTTTGCAGTGTTTTAATGGAGAATACCTATCCAAAAACTCTCTATCCTCCATCGTTGGGTGACTTTAGAGATGGAAAATCGATGGCTCTCATTCCAATGCTATTGAAAACAATGTGGAGTTACTAAATTGACATTCTAAGAGGTGTTGGGGAATTTCTCTCTCTTCCAGGGTCACCCTCTCACTCCTTGAGTTGAATTTGCTTTCTAGTTGATCATTTTCATTACCCATAGGTCGTATCCTTTCTCCGATCCACAATTTTGTTTGCTGGTTGAGAGTTTTCATTACCCATATGTCGTATCCTTTGTTAGGATATTTATACACTTAGGAGTTAGTTAAGATCTACTTTGTCTATTGTGTCGTTAGGTAAAAGTGTGTTTTCTAGTGTGTTTCTTTAGTATGCATAAGTATGCATTTGTAGTTAGGAAATCCGATGACCACGATATGTTCCCGACATAGAGTGATCCGACAGTTCATACTCTTCTTGATCTTAGCGACCATTGATCCATGGATTAACACTCGATTGGTCCATGATATCTATTTAAAGAGCATGGAGGTTCATTTGTTGATGATCGATTGTGAGAAAGTCTCTTGTAAAATCTCTCTGTAATCTTTTTCTTTGCATTAATAAACTTCTCCAAGTGGTCGCGTTGGCTGGGGTCGTGGATGTTTCCCCATAGGGGTTTTACCACGTGAAAACATTGGTGTGTTGATATTTGATCTGTTTATGTGAGTGGTTACTGAAGGTGTTCGTCCTCTGTTGGAATACCCGTTTTGTCGAACATGGTATCAGAGCCTCTTTGAAGACCCGCTCTTGTTGTAGATCTAGATCGTGAAGCTGAGTTGTATCATCTCCATTTTCTGTCATTTTCGTACATTTATGGGCTGAGAGGACCATTCCATTGCATCTAGATCACTCGTTTCATTTAGGAACACTTTTCATTTCACTCGAAAATGTTTCCTTTTGCCCAAAATACGACCATTACAGTAAGATTCAGAGGTATAAAGTTTGAATACACATTTTAAATTTTTTTTTGCAGAGAAGTATTTTGGTTTTATTTCGGTTTTGTATTTTCTATTTCCAGGTTTCTACTCTTTTAGATGTGCATATTATCTTTTCCCCACACCCTGTGCGATTGACAAATAAAAAATAAATAGGAAAAGGTGCATCTTCCGGGTAAGCTAACCGAGATTTGACCCTTGTTGTCATCGAGAAGCAAATTTTTTTTCTTGTGTGAAAAGAGTTTTTTTTTAGCACGCTCTCCAAGGTCATCTTCAACAACAACAACAACAACAACACCAATCCTCCTTCTAAACATTACAATATGTTTTGCTGGACCATTTGGTTAAAAGTTGCCTTATTAAGTAAGAGGTCTTGAGTTCAAGTCTCTCTTTTGTTACTTTTTTTGAAAAAGTTCATGCTAAAATTGTAAAGTGTATTTCACTTCAAGTATAAAAGTGAATCACTATAAGTAGCTTTAATATTTTATTTTAGAGTTATTTATTTTGCATGCAGTTTTTTTTTGTAAAAGTGAGCCCCACTTCTCTTTATAAAAGTGGGTCACTTCATAAAACAACCTACACTACCACGTGGTCCTTTGGTTACCGTTTATGCCTTTTTTTTAAAAGGGCATAACTCTCACATCCGAAGTCCATTTCAGTGCCATTTTTTTTAAAACCGCACAACTTTTCAAGCTCTTTCCATTCATATCATCAGTTTCAATTTTTAAATCTATATTATGTACTTATTTAATATGTCTTCTACAAGTAATCTCTTACTTACCAGCACCAACTATTTCCAATGGAAATCCCATATGGAGGATTTATTAAGAAGTAAAGGCTTGTACCAGATTACCTTGGGAAATGAAACAACACCCACTGATGCTAATAAGAAAGCCAAATGGGATAATAGGAATGACGAAGCACGTAGATTAATTATAATGTCCATCTCTCCTGATTTAAGGTTCCACCTTCAATCAATTGATAAACCCAAAGAAGCTTGGGAAAATATTGAATCTGTGTTTGGTAAACACAATATTATTCGAGCACAATAGTTAGAAAATCAAGTACTAACTTTAAGTCCAAGTGATTTTTCTTGCATTGAAGACTATCTATCTAAGTTTAAAACACTCAGAACTTTATGTGAAGAATGNGAATCTGTGTTTGGTAAACACAATATTATTCGAGCACAATAGTTAGAAAATCAAGTACTAACTTTAAGTCCAAGTGATTTTTCTTGCATTGAAGACTATCTATCTAAGTTTAAAACACTCAGAACTTTATGTGAAGAATGTAATATAAATATAGCCGATGATCGTTGCATCTATCTTATTCTTTCTAAGCTAGGTAGTGCATATTCTTTGTTTGTATCTACCTTTTATGCCATGCAAGAGGCTATAGGGGAAGCTTATCAAAAGCTAAAACTTGAGAACTTTCGTGATGCTTTGATTAGAGAGAAAGATAAGCTAGTACAACTTGGAGTGATCAACACTGCAGGTGCCTCCAACAAAGAATTAGTTGTCCATCAGAAAGATAAACCCAAGAATCCCAAGAAGAAACATCCTCGCCACAACAACAAGCAATATAAGGGCCCCAAACCCACTCAGACAACTTTTGCTTCTAATGGAGACAAAGGAACAAAATATAAAATAAGAATACTAACAGACATTGCAACTTTTGTGATAAAGATGGTCATGATGAGTCCAAATGTTTCAAGAAGATGGAAACTTTAGAAGTAACGATGAAGAAGCACAACATCAATATTGATTCTACTTCTTCTTATTCTTCTCATGGGCATGGACTTTCTGCTTATGGTTTCTCCTTCAATACAAATTCTACTTCTACTTCTACTTCTAATGAGTGGCTTATTGATTCTAGAGAATCCTATCATATGGCTAAGGATAGAGCCATATTTTCTACTCTAAATGAATGTAACACCAAGCAAATATTTGTTGGTGATGATAGATATCTTAGTGCTGAAGGATCTGGAAAAGTTCAAGTAGAAAATGGTCATTTCAATGATGTATTATGTGTTCCAAGTCTTTCTTGTAACCTTCTATCAGTATATCAAATCACTCATTCAGGTGAAGGTAAAACCGTAGAGTTTTCACCTCACCAAGTTGTAATCAAGGATCTAAAAGATCCTAAGCATGTTCTTGCAACTGGAATTGCTGATGATATTACCAGGTTGTAAAAATTTGACAACTTTGGGTCATCATCCTTTTCATCAGTTTTTGTTGCGCATAGCGATGACTTGAGCAAACTTTGTCATGAGTGGTTTGGTCATCTAAACTATCGCTCATTGCAGAAACTATGTAATCAACAGATGGTGATTGTTCTTCCTCTTGTTTCAGGCAGAGATGGTGTTTGTGTTGGTTGTGTTCTCGACAAACATCATCAGGACAATTTTGACAAACGTGCCTCTTGGCACACCTCAGGTCCTTTGCATCTTGTTCATAGTGATTTGTGTCATCCACTTTCTTCTCCTTTTTCTGGGTGCAAGTATTTCTTTACTTTCATTGATGACTTTTCCAGACATACTTGGTTTTACTTCTTAAAACTTAAGAGTGAAGTTTTTGACAATTTTTTGGCCTACAAGGCCCTTGTAGAAAAGAAATATGGACATCAAATTCAAAGGTTAAGAACAGATAATGGAGGCGAATATGTGAACAATAATTTTACAATTTATTGCACTACACAGGGAATCCAAATGCAACACATTGTTCCATATACACCACACCAAAATGGTGTTGTTGATCAAAAGAACCTCACATTAAAAGAAATGGCTAATTGTATGATCCAACCTAAGGGATTAAGTCTAAAGTATTGCGCGGAAGCCATCAAATGTGAAAATTACATAGTAAATCGCACTCCCACGAAGGCTCTTAAAAATATAACACTGGAAGAAGCTTGGAGTAAAATTAAACCAGATCTAAGTCACTTCCATGTATTTGGCAGTATAGCATGGGCTCACATTCTTGATGAGAAAAGGAAAGCATTGCAGCCTAAAAGTGAGAAGTGTATATTTGTTGGTTATTCTGAAGATGTCAAAAGGTTACAGACTTCTTCAATCACATTGTAATGAAATTATTATTAGAAGAGATGTTAAATTTGATGAAAAACTCTTGGCCTACGAGCTTAATTCGACGTTTGTTCCTTCTTTGGCCTACGAGCTTAATTCGACGGTTGTGCCTTCTTCGGCTTGCGAGCCATCTTCGACGTTTGTGCCTTCTTATGATCTGGTTTCTTCTTTAGATGATGACAATGAGGATGAAAATCCACCTCTGCCTACTCACCCTCCTCCAGATGAGTCCTTTGAACCTGAAACAACACCATCTCCACTGCTTCCGAGATGGGTCCATTCAACACGAGAAGAAGTTGGTGATTGTGTTGGTGATCCTTCAGATCAATATCAGACACGTTCAAAGTTCCAACGAGCCTCTTCTATTTTGGCTCAAGTTTCAGAAACTCATGATCTAGAGACATTTACAGAAGCTTCAGGTCATCCATATTGGGATACAACAATGAATGAAGAGTATCATTCTTTAATGGTAAATGATACTTGGGATCTTGTACCTCTTCCAAAAGGAAGAAAACTTGTTAGATGCAAATGGGTCTATAGAACGAAGTGTGCATCAGATGGAAGTGTTGAAAGACACAAGGCTCGGTTAGTTTCCAAAGGATTTTCCCAAGTTGAAGGAATTGACTATAATGAAACCTTTGCCCCTGTAGCAAAAATGAATTCCATCCTCCTTGTTCTTTCCCTTGCTGCCTCACATAAATGGGAGGTCCATCAGATGGATGTTAAATCCGCCTTCTTGCATGGAGATTTGCAAGAATAAATCTACATGGAACAACCTCCTAGCTATGTCCATAATGACTCTAGCCTTGTTTGTCGCCTCAAGAAATCTCTTTATGGTCTCAAGCAAGCTCCCCGAGCTTGGTATGCCAAAATGGACAGCTTTCTTATTTCCACTGGATTCTCTAGATTCCATTTTGATCCTAATGTCTATACCAAGAAAGTAGGAATCCATCTCATAATCCTTGTCCTTTATGTTGATGACCTTATCCTTACTGGTAGTGACTCAAAAATTTTAAAACATGTGAAAACTAGCCTTAAGAAGAAATTTGAAATGACAGACTTAGGCTTTTTGCACTATTTCCTTGGCCTCCAAGTTTTGCAAACCAATGAAGGAATTTTTCTTTCCCAGTCTAAGTATGCTTGTGATCTTCTTCATCGCTTTCACATGGATGATTGTAAACCAACCCCTTCTCCCTTCCAGTATGGAGTCAAGATTACTGCCACCTGTACTTCTCTTGAAGTTGATGCCACCCTGTACCGTCAGTTAGTTGGTAGCCTCTTATACTTGACTCATACCCGTCCTGATCTTTCCTTTGTTGTTGGTCTTGTTTCCTGATATATGAAAACACCCCATGAAAGCCATTGGAAAACAACTAAAAGGATACTTTGCTATGTCCATGGTATAGTTCAGTTCGGGATACATTACAGTTCAGGGGGGACTCCTTTATTGGTTGGTTTCACTGATTTAGATTGGGTCGGCGACCCTGATGATCAAAATTCTATTGCAGATTATGTTTTCAGCCTTGGTTAAGGACCTTTCACTTGGGTTGTAAGAAAAAATAGGCTATTTCACTTTCTTCAACAGAAGCAGAGTACCGAGCAACGGTAAGTGCAAGTCAGGAATCCCTGTGGCTTCGACATGTCCTTTCATAGTTTGGATTCCACCACAAGCATCCGACCAACCTTTGTTGTGACAATCAAAGTGCCATCAAGCTCGTCAAAGATCTAGGTCAACATCAACATAGAAAACACATCGAGATACACATGCACTTCATCAGAAAGCTCATTCATGATCAAGTTATTGAAGTGCTCTTTTTCCCTACAAATGATCAAGTTGCAAACATTTTCACAAAGTCTCTTATAGAAGCGAAGTTTTCCAAACTTCGATCTATGCTAGGAGTTTAGGAAGTTTTCAATAAGGGGGGATAGGCTCTAATGCCTCCTTCCTTCTCCTGTTGTGTCACTATTGTAAATCCTTCAATCCTATCCCAAGTTGTTCTTAAGGGGGGATGTTAGGATATTTAGACACTTAAGAGTTAGTTAAGATCTACTTGGTCTATTGTGTCATTAGGTAAAAGTGTATTTTCTAGTGTGATTCTTTAGTATGCATTTGTAGTTAGGAAATCCGATGGCCACGATATGTTCCCAACATAGAGTGATCTGACGGTTCATACTCTCCTCTATCTTAATGGCCATTGATCAGTGGCTTAACACCCGATTGGTTCATGATCTCTATTTAAAGAGCATGGAGGGTCATTTGTCAATGATCAATTATGAGAAAATCTCTTGTAAAATCTCTTTGTAATCTTTTTCTTTGCATTAATAAACTGCTCCAAGTGGTTGCGTTGACTGGGGTTGTGGATGTTTCCCCGTAGGGGTTTTACCACGTGAAAACATTGGTCTATTGATCTTTGATCTGGTTATGTGACTGGTTACTGAAGGTGTTTGTCCTTTGTTGGAATACCTGTGTTGTCGAACATCCTTCCTCTGAGCCATGTTTTAGCTTGCTTATTGAGTGTCTATCCTTCCCCATAGGACATACTCTTCTTTGGGCCATGTTTGGCTTACCAACTGAGTGTTTATCCATGTTTTTGGGTTGCACGTCTGTTTATTGGAAAAAAGAGGATGTGTGTTGGTTGATTCTCCTTTTTACTTAAGCATTATGCTTCCCTAAGAGCGAATTCACCTTTCCTTTGAACCATATGATTCCCCAAGTCCAATTTCATCTAGTTGGGTGATTCGTTATCTACATGGTTGATTCTTCATTTTTGGGTCGATTTCTTAACTCTTTGGGTGTATATTGTTACCCACAGGCCGAGTTGTTATTTGCTTTCATAATAGAGGCAATAGAATGTTTGTATAGGTCGTATGCAATGATAGGATGTCGTTTGGCATCAAGGAAATCCCAATTGACTCGTGTCCTAGATCCTTCTTGTATCGTCCATTGATTGCTAGAAGAGACTGTATGGATTTATCTTTTCTCCAATGTGGTTGAATGTCGACTAATTGCAATTGCTACATATCCAATTGAGCTTTGAGTCACCATAGAATTGAATTGATCTAGCTTAATAACTGGATGGTGCCTACAACATTAATCTCCATTCAAATACATATGCTATGATCATTTGTTGCTATGCTTTTGATTAAATAAATAATTGCATCAATGCTTGGGGAAGCTTAATCCATAACCACCGGATTGACATATGTAACATTTTGTGACATCCACTGGAAAGCAAGAATTAGTTGTTAAATTAATTTACCCTCTCTTGCTTGTAGAAATGTGAAGAGTGGATTTGCAGTTGGTTCAAGAAGCCAGGTAAGGATTCATAGTTTGCAAGCCCATGTGAAGTTCTTTCAAGTTGGATAGAGATAATCTTCGATTAGTGAAGAAAGTATACAATCCATCATTCAAAAAGAGGCGCCACATGAAAGCTAGAGGTAGGTCGGCAGGTGTATCCATGGGTTGTTGAAGAGTTGCATTATATTTCTTGATGTGGCTGGATTGTATATGGAAATCACATAGTTGAGAACCATAAAAAAACCATTCTTCCATCACCTTGCTTGCAGTGAAGAGATCTTAGAGACAACAACCATGTGGAGAAATTGCTTTCGCATCACAAGTCCAACAAGTTTATGTAAGTAAAGGAGACAACCAACCAATCTGGAGTAGCGGTTGCATAGGGAATGAACCTTGTAGCCATTAGAAGAAAAAAGAGCCTTGTACATGGCAAAGGATAGAGGCATAGTAGCCATTTTTGAAGACAAAGCACTATGTATAAGCCTGAGAATAGAGCTATATGTACAAGATAGAGAAACAAAGAACATAGTTTAAATTCTGCAAAGATATCTGTGTTAGTGAAATGAGTAGGCTATAAATCCCTCGTTTACTAGTACTTCTTATATATATATATATATATATATATATTATATATATAGATATAGATATAATTTTAAAATTCCCATATTATAAAAATAATTAAATAAAATATAGTTCTAATGATTAATGTGGTTAAATATAAATAATTTGATTATGCAAACAAATTATAATAAATAAAGTTACTGTAATTGTAATTTTTTTATTTATCACTAGACATTATAAAAAAAATTGAAAAACTTTAGTTTTTATATATAATTATATAGCTATAATCAAACTAAGATATATGTTATTATATAACTATAGTCAAACTATGATATAACAAAAAAAAACAAACCTTTCTTACTTGCACGATACCACGAAGAATGAAACCATGAAGCCGTGAAACCATGAAGCCGTGTGATTTTGGCACCAAATCTTTGGATTTGGTGGGAAGGGGTCGGTTTGTGAGGTTTTGAGAGACAATTAGGGAGGAGATTATTTGTTTTCTCCATAACTTTGTTGAGGGAGGGATTTTAGGGTAAGTTTTTGGGATTTTAATTAGTATTTAAGCAATGGTTTATGTCATCTGTTTGGAGGATTTTATAAAGGGTTATATATTTTCATAGAGAACATGGAAACTTCTAAAAAGGTAAACAATAAATTTGGCATTGGAGAAGACCTCTCAAGAGAATTTGGAGAATTTTTTTTCAATAGTTAGTTGCTATAGTGTAAGTAAGTCTAATTTCTTTTTCAAATTGTTTTTATTGGATAAATGCAAATATTTCTATTGTTTTTGTGGGGTTATTGTAAAGTAAATGCACATATTTCTTTTTATGTTTGTTACATCATGTTTTCCTACAACCACATTTGTTGTCTTACGTCTACAATGCCAAATTCAAGTATAAGTATAATTGATACCTTCTCTTTGAATCAATGCGAATTTCAATTAATATATTCCTTATTTCATTTGTATCTCAGCCTAATGGTTAATAACATGTGTTTCCTCCTGGAGGTCACAAGTTCAAATCTAGAGAAGGTAGGGTATGTATACCTTCGTAGACTTCAACAATCAAATCACTACACGAAGAGGGTCTCTTGTCCCACAAACAAGGCGGTCTCATATAACAATTTGGTGTTTGTCTTGACTTCTTCTTCTTCTTCTTCTTCTTCTCAAATCACTGCACGGAGGGGGTCTCTTGTCCCACAAACAAGGGGGTCTCATATACCAATTTGATCGTCTTCTTCTTCTTCTTCTTCTTCTTCTCCTCCTCCTCCTCCTCCTCCTTCTTCTTCTTACAAAGAGAAAATAAAATATGGCATTAACAATTTATACATATATATAATTATTATCATGACCATATTTGCAATATAATTTATTTTTTATTAACTAGCAAAAGCAGTGTTTCTTACTATCCCCAAAAAATTTCACTTTAAAAAAATACTATCGTATAGAGCCCATAATAGATATATAATTAAATAGAATCAAAGAAAAAACATGCACAAAGAAAAACAATGAGGGGGCTAGCACAATAATTATGTAATATGCTAATCTCAATTATCTCAACTTTTTCCAATGTGACAATTTATGTTTAACTAAATAATATTCAAATAATTTTACAAGGGATTCATATCAAACCCAATGCTAAAGTAGGGGAAGTATTCTACAACTTACCTATTTACTACAACTTAGGAAAATTCAGGAAAATTCAAACTAGAAATAATGAAGTAACATTTTTCATTTTAGCTTCAAAAGAAGTATCTTTTGCCTCAACCTCACTTAGCCCACTAGAAGATTGGAAAAAATAAAGTAGGCTTGAATTCAAGGATAGACAAAAAATGTTCGTCTTGCTAGAAATAATTGTTGGATTACTGAGAGGGGGGTGGGGGAGGGGTGAATCAGTGATAGTGCAATTATAATCATTTTTATCCAAATTGATCTATGTCTTATATCGATATAGTAATATTATCCAATAATGAGAAATAAGAAATGAACAATCACACACATACACAATACACCAGTGTTTTACTTGGAAACCCAAATCGGGAGAAAACCATAGAATTATTTTCCTTATATGTCTTGAAGAATTACATTCATTGGAAGCACCAACTTCCTTTGTTTTCCAGCTGCAACTAGAAGGAGGCTCCAACCCCCTAGTTTCTCAGGCTACAACCTGAGGGAAGCTCCAACTCCCCAATTCTCTGGCCACAACTAGAAGGACGCTACAACCCCCTATACTCTTCGGCTACAAATGGAAGGTGGCTACAACCACCTGTCCTTGCCCCGTCCAACCGCCCTGAAGTATAAGTAGAATGATGGAACCACTGTCAATCTGTCACTGTGAGATATATTGTTGTACAATTGTAACAACCTATACCACTGACCTGTATCCAATCTGTACAACTGCCTAGTAATCAATCTGTACCTGAACTAAACATGTATCTACAAAAATACAATAGATACACGACCTGTAGTGTTGCAGCCCGCGTATGTATGCGCCCTATCTTTTATGCATCCCACGTATGTATGCTCCCTAACTGTTATGCAACCTATGTATTCCTTCTAGAACTAGGGTTTCCTTTCACTTGAAAATTTTTGACCCTCTGCAACTTCTTTCACATAGATCTGTAACCTGTCACTGTATCCATACTGTAACTGTACCCTATGCATGCATTCTCATTCACTCAAGACAATTATGTCTCTCTCTAGTCATGTGCCATATAGGTGTATGAAATCATGAACAAGTATACTTTCCCTCACATGATCTTAGTCATCAAACCCTTTCTAATATTCAACCTCTCAATACATCAACAAATACAAGATCTCATCCATGTACTATAGAAACCCTTAGCCATATGAAAAGAAATACAAGATGTGCCTCAACAAGAAGTACCAATGATAAATATGCCAGCACTGTATTTCTGTAGATCTGACTTATGCAGAATATCCCATGAAGCCACTAGTCCCTCTAGGGAGAATCCTCAAATCTCTATTGCCATTCCTCATGCATACATCAAAATCCAACTATTCATAGAAATAAGACATACATTTTGAACCAATGGATGGATCTAATGTATCTAAGCACTTTAGACCTTCCTGGGATCTTGATCTTAGAATCTATAACCTTTGCATCTTCATTTTCTCAAGTTTCCATGGATTTACAAACATGTACTCACCATGTACAAATCCAACCCGCGTACGTACACACCCTATACACAGACAACCCATGTATTGTACGCACCCTATACACAGACAACCCGCATACGCAAAGAAAATAGAGTTTTCTGTAATTCTGAGAATTTCTCCGTCAACCCTTCATGCTACCTCAAATGTTCACCACTTCAGATGTATCCACAAGTATTTCAAATAAGCTTTACACAAGAAAATAGATATACAATATGTACAAGTGTGTTTTTGATGAGTGAGCTTTGCCTCTTATTTATATCTTCATGTAGCCTTACACTTTCCTTATTTTAGGGCTTCTTCATTTAAAATAAATTCTTTTGCAAATCACTTTGACCCTTGGGGGCTTCTATAGGAATCATGAGGGGTTCTCCAACTTCATATGGTCATCACTCTCTAACCGTGAGGATTTATGTGACGTTCCACATACCAATGGAAACGACATGACAAGCACTATCCATCTAGGATAGTTTCCCTGACAAATTCACTTTCCTTCATCTCATTATTCCACATTTAAGCATGGGCTCTCTATCCATACTTCTAGGATAACTCAATCTGCAAAGCGTCTTTCCATGAGGGCTTTCACCATAAGGGGACCACTTTGGAGTTCATCCATTTTTACTTCTTATCAACCATGACAAGACAATAATGAGTCATCTTTACATCAAACAATCTTGGGTCCATTACCCAGACCTTTGTGCTATGGGGATTTCTTCAAAGTTTGACATCAATGAAAACCAAACTTAATCAACAATACCCCCCTTTGGCATTGATGACAACACTCTAATGCAATACTGAAATCATATCACTCATGCTTCCCCTGGAACCATGCCTCTGTCCTCTGCATCTGATAAATCTGCTCCCCCTAGAACCATGCTTTTGTCCTCTACATCTGATAAATCTCTCCCCCTTTGTCATCAATGGAAAAGGTATCTTTCCATCTGGGGTTTCTCCCCTTTAATTAACCATCCTCTTATGGTGCTTCCTCGTGTACATCTAAGACATATAAGATAAGCATTCAAAAAACATTCATTTTGGAGTAGAAATAACTCCAAGTCTATGGAAAATATATTCAAAGGCTTCTCATGGAAGTGGTTTTGTAAATATGTCTGTCACTTGTTCTTTTGTGCCAACATACTCAACTCTGATGTTATTTTCTGCAACCTACTCCCGCAAAAAGTGATACTTTATTGGGATGTGCTTCATCTTGGAGTGCATTACGGGGTTCTTTGAGATACTGATGGCGCTTTTATTATCACAATAGATTGGAATGGGCTCATCATACTCAACCTACATATCTGTTAGAGTTTGTTTCATCCAAAGAACATGTGTACAACATGATGTTGTTGCAATATACTCTGCCTCGACTGTAGATAGAGATATTGATTTATTGTTTCTTGCTTAGCCATGATACTAAACACTCACCCAAGTAGAACGTTGCTCCAATGGTTCTTCGTCGGTCATCAATACAGCCTGCCCAATCTACATCTGTGTAGGCAATAAGTGATAGATCCTTTCCTTTTGGATACCATAATCCAAACTCTTCTATTCCTCTGAGATATCTGAAAATCCTCTTTACTGCTAATACATGTGATTCCTTTAGTGTTGCTTGAAATCGTGCCACCTATCCAACTGCCTGCATTACATATGGTCTGGATGTTGTCACATATAGTAGGTTGCCAATCATTGACCTGTATTTCTTCTGATCTGTAGACTTTGAATCATCATCTTTGCTCAACTTGCAACTGGTTTGCATGGGAGTGATAACTGGTTTGCAATCTTCCATTCCGAACATTTTTAGCATTTCTCTGATATAATTGGTTTGAGAAATAAAAATTCCTTGGTTGCTTTGACATATCTAAAGTCCCAGAAAGAAGGATAGTTCTCCAAGTAACGACATTTCAAATTCATTTTGCATATCTTTTGCAAATTTCTGGCTTAACATGTCATCATCACTACCAAAAATAATATCATCAACATAAACTTCAATTAATAAAATATTACCTTGACTTACCTTGATGTAGAGGTTGTTGTCTGCACTTCCCTTTTTGAATCCTGCCTGCTGCAGATACTTATCCAGTCTAAAGTACCATGCTCTAGGAGCCCGTTTTAGACCATACAAGGCCTTCTTTAATTTACACACATAATCTTCGTTTTATAACAACCAAAATCCTTCTGGTTGTTCAATGTAGACTTATTCTTAAAGTTCCCCATTCAAAAAATCTTATTTTACGTCCACCTAATACATTTTAATATTTTTGGAGCATGCATAAGCTAAAAGAAAATGGATTGCTTCCATTCTAGCAACTGGGGCAAATGTCTCTTCAAAGTCGATTCCTTCAACTTGTGTGTATCCTTTACATACCAATCTAGCTTTGTTCATTGTAACATGTCCATCTTCATTCAATTTATTCCCGAAGACCCACTTTGTGCCGATCACATTCTTATTCTTTGGTCTTAGAACCAGTTCCCAAGTGTCATTTTTCTCTATTTGATCCAATTCTTCATCCATGGCCTTTTTCCAAATTCATCCTTGTTGGCTTCTTCAAAATAGTTTGGTTCAATTGTAGATGTGAGTTCTAGGTGTGTTTGTTCTGGTGAACATATTTTTCTTGTAGTCTCAACTCCCGTATCTTTGTTTCCGATAATTTGTTCTGAAGGATGATTCTTCTGTACTCGTTTACTGGGTATCTTTGGAGGAACTTGCTGAACTTGCTCTTCTTCTTCTGTAAGATTCTCTTCATCTTCATCTTCCTGTTCTACTTCTTTTTCATCTTCTGCTTCTTCTTCTAAGGGTTGTTTCATTGATTCATTTTCTTCTACCTTTGATTCTGGTCTGCCTGTTTCATCAATTGTCACATTGATTCTTTCCAGAACTTTGTTCAATCTTAGATTGTAACACTTGTATTCTTTCCTTGTACTTGAGTAACCAAAAAGTACTCCTTTGTCCACACTAGAGTCAAACTTTACCATTCTTCCATCTTCTCTTTTGATATAACATTTGCTTCCAAAAACTATGAAGTGCTTCACATTTGCTGGTCTTCCTTTCCATAGCTCGTATGGAGTTTTGTCAGTGTTGTTTCTGAGCATTACTATGTTTTGAATGTGAACTACTGTATGCACTGCCTGTGTCCAAAAAATATCTATCAATTTTGAATCCATTAGCATTGTTCAAGCCATTTATTGTACTGTCCTATTCTTTCTTTCAACAACTCCATTCTGTTGAGGTATCTCAGCGATGAAGAATTGCCTTTTTATTCCATGATTGCTGCAGTAGTCCATAAATTCATTTGAGGTGAATTCTCCTCCATTATCAGATTTCAAGCATTCGATTCTTGAATCCATCTCATTTTCAACCATTTCCTTGTAGATCTTGAAGTTTTCAAAAGCTTCTAACTTTTTCTTGAGAAAGAAAACTGAAGTCATTCTTGTATAATCATCAACTAATAGCATAAAGTATCTTTCACCTTTTAAGCCCTTTGTTGTAGTTGGTTCAACTAGATCAGTATGCACAATTTCCAGTGGTCTTTTTGTTGAATATTCCTTTGATTTAAACCTGGTCTTTGTTTGCTTTCCTTATTGACAATCTTGCATAAAGTGTTGGTTGGTTTCGTGATCTGGGGAATTTCTCTGACTTCTTCCCTTTTGATGAATTTGACAAGGTTATCAAAATGCATGTGACCCATTCTTTTGTTCCATAACCAATTTTCATCTACCTTTCCTATACAACGCTTTTCATTTCCAATTTCACTTAACACATATATGTTGTTTGAAGTTCTTGCAGCTGTAGCGACCAATTTCCTTGAACCTTCTCTTCTTATCTCACACTTTTGTGAATCGAAAGTAAATTTATGAACTTGGTCACACATTTGACTCACACTTAGAATATTATGTTTCATATCTTCAACTAGTAAAACATTTTCTTCCTTTTCATTCTTGTTCCCATTTCAAACTGTGCCTTTTCTAATGATTTTGGCTGAATTATCATTTCCGAAGGAGACTGATCCATCTCTTTCCTTTCATAATGTAAGAAACTTGTCTTTATCCCCTGTCATGTGTTTTGAAAATCCACTGTCAACATACCAACCATGTTTATTCTGCTTTTCTTGTAGAGCGATTGTGCATGTTTCATTGCTATACTGATATTTCTTTCTTATCCATGTCGTTTTCTGAGGTTCCTATCCGTCACTGTTGTTATTCTGTTGAGGTTCTTTAGGAGGGACTGTCATTCTGCAATTTTTGGCCACGTGTCCAAAATTGTTACATTTGTAACATTCCACTTCAATGCTCAAGGATTCAAACCTGTTGTAACTTCTTCTCTGTGTTTCACTAGGTCTTCTTGAATAACCCCTTTGTGTATGGCTCTCAAAGTTGTTATTGTTCCTATTGTTAGCTCTTAAATTCACAACTTTATGTCCAAATTTATTACATGCATAACATAAACCAAAAAATATAGTTTGATACCCGGGAGTTGAAGATCTTCTGAAAGGAGGTGTTCTTATGAATCCTTCTTCTTCTTGAGGCCTATCTGTCTGTTGTTGATTCCGAAATTTGAATCTTCTCGGTGGAGGAGTGTCCATGTAATCTTCCATTTTCTGTCTGATTGTATCCGAGTCCAGACTTGTCAAGATGAGATTTTTGACTGCTGATAATGTCATCTAGAACCTTTGAGCTATTCTGCATATTTTTCTTTTGAATATCCTTTCTTAGTGTGACAATCTCTGCTTCCAAGTTTCCAATGATCCTGTCTTTTTCTTCTAACCGTTCTTTGAGTGCTTCTTCAATTATTTTATCTTCTTCTATTTGAACCTTCAATTTTGTGATCATTTTTTCTAGTTATCGAGTGTCCTTTTTCTTGTCTAGTTCTGCTTGTAGTTTCTTTCTTTTCTTATTTTCTCTTCTGATAACTTCTATGGCACACATTAATTCTTCTTGATAGTCAACTTCTGCCTCTTCAATTTCTTCTTTGAATTATTCATATTCTTCTTTGGCTTCTTCATATTCTTCTTTGGAGTCTTCTTTTTCAGAGTCTTTTACTTCCATGAATAGAACTCTTCCTGTCTTACTATCATTGACTTCATCTTCATCTGATGATGAGATGTCTTCTTTGGTGCATAAGATTTTCTTGAAAACTTTCTTTGTAGTTATTTTGCCTTTATATGGGTGTTTTCCTTTTGAGTAACCTTCATCATTTCTCTTTTTCTTATGAGGACATTTGTTAGCAAAATGACCAATACCATCACAATTAAAACAAATTAAAGGAAGATTACCTCTATACTTACCATCGGTTCCCTTGTTCAGTCTTTTGACGAAGTTGGCTACTTCTTCATCATCTTCCGAGACGTCACTGTTGCTGCTATATTCTTCTTGTTCCTTTTTATTTTTCTTTGATCTTTTGGATGCTTTGAAGGTTGGTTCTTTTACATCTAGATTTTCCTGTTCAGTTTTCATTTCATATGCTATGAAGATTCCATGCATTTCGTCCATGCTTATTGATTCTAGATCCGATCTTTCTTGTAGTGCTGATATCTTAGGGTTGAATCTCATAGGAAGAGATCTTAGTACCTTTTGAACAATGATAGTTTTTTCAATTTCTTCTCCCAATCCTATGATTGCATTCACTGTTTCATCGATTCATAAGAAGTAGGCTGTAATATTCTCATCTTCCTTCATTTTTAGCTATTCGAACTAACCTCTGTAAGTTTGAAGCTTTGCTGCTTTGACTTTTGTATCTCCTTCATAAATATTTCGAAGCTTGTCCCAAATCTCTTTAGAAGATTTAAAATGTGCAACTTTGGTGAATACCATATCACTAGGACCATTCAAAAGTGCATTTGTGGCTTTGGAATTATTCTCACTGAGTTTCACTGCTTTGTTATTTGTTGGTGGAACTGCTGGTGCTGTGTATCCATCTACAATTGATTGCCAAACTTGAAATCCCTGTGCATGTATATATGTCTTCATCCTTATGCTCCAAAAAGCATACTTTTGTCCATCAAATCATGGTATTCCATTTTTATACAAGTTGGTACTCTCCATGATCTACCTTTCAGTGGTTAAAATTATTTCTGAAGGAACCTGCTCTGATACCAATTGTTGGATTACTGAGAGAGGGGGGCTGAATCAGTAATAGTGGAATTATAATATTTTTAATCCAAATTGATCCAAGTGTTATATCAATGTAGTATTATTATCCAATAATGAGAAATAAGAAATGAACAATAACACACATACACAGTACACCAGTGTTTCACGTGAAAACCCAAATCGGGAGAAAACCATGGAATTCTTTTTCTTATATGTCTTGAAGAATTACATTCATTCGAAGCACCAACTTCCTTTATTTTCCAGCTGCAACTGGAAGAGGCTCCAACCCCCTAGTTTCTCAGGCTAAAACCTGAGGGAAGATCCAACTCCCCAATTCTCTGGCCACAACCAGAAGGAGGCTACAACCCCCTATGTTCTCCGGCTACAACTGGAAGGTGGCTACAACCACCTGTCCTTGCCCTGTCCAACCACCCTGAAGTATAAGTAGAATGATGGAACCACTGTCAATCTTTCACTGTGAGATATACTGCTGTACAACTGTAACAACTTGAACCACTGACCTGTATCTAATCTGTACAACTTCACTGTAATCAATCTGTACCTAAAATGAATATGTATCTACACAAATACAACAGATACGTGACCTGTAGTGTTGCATCCCACGTATGTATGCACCCTATATGTTATGCATCCTGTGTATGTACACTCCCTATCTGTTATGCATCCTGCATATGCCTTCTAGAACTAGGGTTTCCTTTCACTTGAAAACTTCTGACCCTTTGTAACTTCTTTCACATAGATCTGTAACCTGTCACTGTATCCAGGCTGTAATTGTACCCTGTGCATGCATTCTCATTCACTCAAGACAAGTATGTCTCTCTCTAGTCATGTGCCATATAGGTGTATGAAATCATGAACAAGTATACTTTCCTCACATGATCTTAGTCATCAAACCCTTTCTGATATTCAACCTCTCAATACATCAACAAATACAAGATATCAACCATGTACTATAGAAACCCTTAGCCATATGCCAAGAAATACAATATGTTCCACAACAAGAAGTACCAATGATAAATATACCAACACTGTATTTCTATAGATCTGACTTATGCAGAATATCCCATGAAGCCACTAGTCTCTCTAGGGAGAATCCTCAAATCTCTATTTCCATTCCTCATGCATACATCAAAATCCAATTATTCATAGAAATAAGACATACCTTTTGAACCAATGGATGGATCTGATGTATTTGAGCACTTTATACCTTCATGGGATCTTGATCTCAGAATCTAGAACCTCTACATCTTCATTTTCTCAAGTTTCCATGGCTTTACAAACATTTACTCACCCTGTACAAATCTAGCCTGCATAAGTATGCACCCTATACACAGATAACCCGCGTACTGCACACACCCTATACACAGACAACCCGCATACGCCTCAAAAAATAGAGTTTTCTATAATTTCGAGAATTTCTCTGTCAACCCTTCATGCTACCTCAGACGTTCTCCACTTCAGATGTATCCACAAGTATTTAAAATAAGCTTTACACAAGAAAATAGTTGTACAATATGTACAAGTGTGTTTTTGATGAGTGAGCTTTGCCTCTTATTTATATCTTCATGTAGCCTTACACTTTCCTTATTTTAGGGCTTCTTCATTTAAAATAAATTCTTTTTCAAATCACTTTGACCCTTGGGGGATTCTATAGGACTCATGAGGGGTTCTCCAACTTCATACGGTCATAACTTTCTAACCGTGAGGAGTTATGTGACGTTCCACATACCACCGGTAAAGACATGACAAGCACTATCCATCTAAGATAGTTTCCATGACAAATTCACTATCCTTCATCTCATTATTCCACATTTAAGCATGAGTTCTCTATCCATACTTCTAGGATAACTCAATCTGCAAAGCATCTTCCTGTGAGGGATTTCACCATAAGGGGACCACTTTGGAGTTCATCCATATTTAATTCTTATCAACCATGACAAGACAATAATGAGTCATCTTTACATCAAACAATATTGGGTCCATTACCCAAACCTTTGTGCTACGAGGCTTTCTTCAAGGGTTGAAATCAATGACAACCAACCTTAATCAACAATAATGACGTAACATTTTGCATTTTAGCTTCAAAATAAGTATCCTTTGCCTCACCCCGACTTATCCCTCTAGAAGATTGAAATAAATTTGGAAAAAATAAAACAGGCTTGAATTCAAGGATAGACAAAAAGTGGTCGTCTTGAAAGAAAAGACCAAGGAAAAATGAAGTTTAGTAAAATTACAGATACAAGCATTGGTAAATGAATTTGATACTTAATAATATTCAACCAAGCCCACCTCTTTTAACTAATTAGAATAAAATTAGCCTTAAGGAACATCCATAATATACTAGAAACCCTAAATATCAATAGTGTTTGTCTCATTTTCAAATGAGAGTATCTCTCTGATTTCATTGATCTCTATTTTGGAAAAGTTACACATTGATGATCCACTTTTTTTATCGATCATGTTTATACTCCCAATCCCATCTGAGATGAAAAATGAATGAGAAACCATGAAGATGAATAGTGTCTATCTCAATTTCAAATGAGAGTATATGTTTGATTTTGTACATCTCTATAATTTAAGAGTTAGAGACTGATGGCCCATTTATCTTATCGATCAACTTTATCCTATTGATCCCATATGAGCTAGAAAATAGATGTTTTCCAATATGATCTACTACTCTTTGGGAGTGAACCTAAACATGATTATATTTAACTACTTCATTCTTTTTGGCTCCAAGAAATAATGGGGCTGAAACACAACTAAGCAAGGTTGCCTTACATATTGTGCAAAACATTCTCTTGATTCATGCTAGAAACACCCCNCCCCCCCCCAAAGCAATCTTTAGTATATGGACCGAATGTTTTGTTGATGTTCCTTTCTATATTTATAACATTTATTCTCTTTGAAATTTCCTTCCAATTAGCATGAGTTGGTTGTTGGTTGTTGGTTCCCATCCCATATCTTCCAACCAAAACTATTTTCAAATTGGATGTGGTTTTTCCACCTTTCAAGCAAGGGATGGGTGTTTTTTTTGTTTCACCCATTGTTGTTGAACCTTGAGGTGTTATAGAATATGGTGTTGGTGAGTATTGAAGGAGTTCCATAATTTTGTGTTGGTGAACTTTGGGGACTAGACTTTGGTGGGAGTCCCACCACTCCACCATGATACCCATTCCTCAAGGTGAATTCCTTGACACAAGGACTACCAACAAAACAACCCATAGCAGGTCTCTTAGTAGAATGGTTATTTTATCTTCCTTTTTCATTTTCAACATCCATACTATGAGTGAATGCAAAGATTTATTTTTATATTTATTGCATCATGTTTTTTTCTTTATTGCATCTTAGTCAGTACCCAAATTTTTCAATATTATGATGTTGACCCACTTCCATGTCCATAACCCCCAATCACATTATGAGTTAAAGGAATTGATATCCTCTCCCTTTCCTTGGCCTTTAGAGGTAGGATTAGTTATAGTAGGAATGTAAAGATCATTTGTTCCAATCTTTGCATCATATTATTTTTCTTATTTTATAGAATTGGCATCTTCTATTGAAGATTCTCTATATTAAGTAACATTTCTCCCCACAACCCTATGATTGTCATTTTCAATTAGCCCCATTTGAGGATGTTTCAAATGATTTTCTTAGCACAATAATCTTAAAATAATAATCTCATGTTGGAGTTACTTCACACACACCTAGGATTTCTTTTTCCTAAGGTTTTTCCTTTTTTATTAGTCATAATTAGTCATTATCCAGTCTCCTAGATTTTAGGGGAGAATATTCCACCTGAAGAATATTCTCTTCAGTTGACACTTCAGTTTGACTAGTTGAGTTGAGTTTAGATGCTGCATTGGTTTTGTCACCATGCAACATTGGGATCATCACCATGCTAATGCGCACTTTCCTTGGGATCATCACCAGACTGACGCATTACCCTTGATTTCCTAAGTTAACTCCTTACTACTCTCTGTTTAGTCGGTTAACTGAAGAATAGTTGACTAGTTAACTCAACTAGGTGGTAGTTCACTCCCGTAACTGCCTGAGAGACTAGACTAGGTGGAAGTTCACTCTTGTAACTGTTGGTATGTGTCCAGATCACTCTATACCACCACTATGGCTCATTAGTTACTCATGTATCCTATATCTATTGTAAATTATTCACTCTTTGAGTGTGGAATACGGTTAATGAGAATTCTTCCATTCTTTCTCTCCTTCTTCTTCTTTCTCCAATTCTCCCTGCAAATGTCTGTATTATTGTTTAGCTATATCTATTATGTGTAGGTTCAACACATTTACATGGAATCAGAGCCAATGAACTGCTACGCAAAAGCTACACCAAATTATTTTTGCAGGTACTAAAGATTGAAGACAACAAAAAGATGGATTATTCGCCAGAAATACTTCTCACGCCTCATAACTATTTGGAATGGAAGAAAAAAATTATGCTTCTGCTCAGATTCAGATGCTTGTACCAAATAACTATGGCAATGGAAGTAGATCATGATTCCGTCGATGAGAAAAATGACTTTCTCAATAGACAAGATATGGCCATAGGATGTATCCTCTATTTTATTTCTCCCAAAATTCTCCATCAAGTATATGATGACTCACAAGAATTCACTCCAAATGATTTATGGATCATATTGGAGGTTTTATTTGGGAATAAGGAATAATGCATGCAAAATGTTGACAAGATAGACAATGTCGAAAAGCCACTGGAAGAATCATCTCAGTTTGAAGATCTTTCTACACAAGTATCTACAAATATTTGTATTCCATTAATTGAAGATGATGTCTACTCCATTTCAGATTTTTTTTTCTGAAATTCATGTGAAAGATATATGACATGCATCTCATGAGTCACATGCATATATTTTTTCATGCACAATGCATGCATCTTAGGAGACAAAAAGGGAGCCACACACATCAGATTCAATTATGATATTTTCTTAGCACTATTTGTAGAAACAAATTGGATATTTGGATTCCTCTTGAGAAAATATCCAATTTCAAAAAAAACATCGTTTGAAACGGAGTCTGAAAAGTGAAGTTATGATCGTTTCAAAATCAACAAAATTTCAGCGTTTTTCCGGAAACAGTCGCACGGTTTTCAAAGTTTTATCCAAAATTTATTTGGATATTGTTCATTACAAGAAGAGAAAGTGGATAAGTGTGGACATATAAATGGTGCATCTACTTCATCAGATCCGTGTAGACATCTACATCTTCAACAAAATCTTCAACGAGCACAAACTTGCACAGTTGCGAGGTCTTCTTGGAGTGAAGGACATAGTTGCTTAGCAACTGCTTTTTGTTCCTTCTCATTTTTTATTTTTTTTATGCATTGTAATTTGAGGGNNNGGGGGTGTTCTCGTGAGTTTTTCCCTCTTTCCTCATTTATTTGATTGTATCTTTTGTATTTGGGTACCTAACATGGCCTCGTTTCCAGGACCCATTATTTATTTTCACCATAGTGATGTTCAGGGGGGGGTGTTGGAGTTACTTCACACACACCTAGGATTTATTTTTCCTAAGGTTTTTCCTTGTTTATTAGTCATAATTAGTCATTATCCAGTATCCTATATTTTAGGGGAGAATATTCCACCTGAAGAATATTCTCTTCAGTTGACACTTCAGTTTGACTAGTTGAGTTGAGTTTAGATGTTGCATTGGTTTTGTCACCATGCAACATTGAGATCATCACCATGATAATGTGCACTTTCCTTGGGATCGTCACCAGAATGACGCATTACCCTTGATTTCCTTATTTAACTCCTTACTACTCTTTGTTCAGTCAATTAATTGAAGACTAGTTGACTAGTTAACTCATGAGCTAGGTGGCAGTTCACTCTCATAACTGTCTGAGAGACTAGACTAGGTGGCATTTCACTCTTGTAACTGTTGGTGTGTGTCCAGATCACTCTATACCACCACTATGGATCATTACTTACTCATGTATCCTATATCTATTGTAAATTATTCACTCTTTGATTGTGGAATACGGTTTAAGAGAATTCTTCCATTCTTTCTCTCCTTCCTCTTTCTCCAATTCTATCTACAAATGTGTGTATTATTATTTAGCTAGATATATTATGTGCAGGTTCAACACATTTACATCTCACATATTTGACTACACCTCTCACAATCATGATTACTACCGTGAAGGAGTCAAATTGCAAACCTTCCATGGAAAACTACCATGGTGCTATCTTACCCTTAAGACCATCAGATCTCTATTACCATGTTAAGAAATAGAAAACAAGACAAGATCTCGGTGAAAAAGGATTTATTAATTTAGAATGCTATCTTCATCCCATGATATCAATTTATAGTACATGTATTTGGCCACCTCTAGATCTAGATCTCAATTACAATTCATCAATGGATAATGACAACACCTCATCAATATATAAGGATGGAAACTCATAAAAATGTGATATTGGACATTGTGATTGTCGGGGACTCAGAGTCTAACATTCCTCCCTCAAACTCAAGTCCGAATAATTATACCAATAAGAAAAATGAACTAGTGTGTAAATTGGTATCATCTTCAATATTCAATATAGAAATTCTAAATTGAGCTTCGATGAAGATATGTAACACCCCATTTTCCCCAGTTTGTAATTCTAATTAAGATTTAAAGACTATGATTGATAGACAATGTAATCATGTTTTATGTTTAATGGCAATTTCCAACAAGATGACTGAAGAATCAAGCCTTGAAATACTGGACATGATACCACAAGTGGGAATTGGTGAGAGGGAATTTGGAACTACCTTGTTTACCCAAGGAATTTAACCTTCACCTAAGAAAAACCTTGATGACCAGATATGTTTGCAATGCCATTCCTTCCTTTGATCATAGGAAAAAAAATTAGTTAATGAGATTTGACTTGGTGGTTGAAGAAGTTAACAATACCTTTAGAAATGTACAAGGGGAAGTGGTTGGGTCCACTTAAGAAGTCATCCAAAAGTACCATCAAAGTGCCCCTTTGATTTGGGAGCCTAACTCCCAAAATATTATTACAGAAGCAAGTGCAGGAACTCAAGGAAAGGATGAATGTTCCAGATGAGAGAGGTATACAAAGAAAGAAGGAAGAGTATGACAGTGTAAACGAGTGCAGGAGAGACAATGAGCACACAAGTAGGAATATAGGAAAATGGGAAGTTTCTGTGAGAAAAATAGAAAGCTTACCCAGTGAATTGGTGATCGAGCTGAAGCAGAGAAATTGTCCAAACCCAAACTTGAGTAGAGAGGGTCGTCAATTGATTCTTGTTGGATAGAAGCTGGCACTGGAAAGGGGAAGGAACTAAGGGAATGTTTAGCAGTGAAAGGAATTTATTTTATATAGGAAATCCAATTGGGAAGGAATCTAGGAAACTCGTGATGGCCCTGGACGCAATGGGGAGAGGGCCCATTTTTTTTTATGCTTGTTAAGTGAAGGAGAGTATCCTTCACACTTAGACCCAAAAATCTATGATCAATATTATGAGTTCCCCTGGTGGTATCATGTCTTGGCACGAGGGTGGAATATTTTCGAAAGCACAATTTCAGCAGAGCCTAAGGTTGGGTGGAAAGACATTCACCCTCAGTTAGTTGGTCAGTTGTATTTTATTCTTGAAATAGATAAGTATTCTTAGTGCCCTGTAAAAATCTATATGAATGGATACTAATTCTTGCACTTCGATTTTTTAAGGAATTTTGAAGGCGATGAATCGTTGTTTAAGTAAGAAAATTGTCTATATTTTGAGAAAAATTCCAAAAGGGAAATATCCATTGTTTCAGGTGTGAGAAAACTGAATTTCAGGGCTTGTGACCCTATGAATTTCCTTGTGCCTTGAAATGGAAATATTATAGGATAATAAAACTTGTTTTTAGGTTGCTGGTAGGTATTACTCCGGTTTTGTTAAGGGCGTAGGTTGACGACCTGCCATCCTGAACTAGTAACCCTACTGGCAAAGGAGGGGAGGTGAATATTTTATTCACCTAGGAGCAACCTGGTTCCCTTGAGTTTTTCATTTCCTGAGTCATGTTAGAGGCCACGCTGGGCTTAAAATTCCACAATAAAAACCCTATGTGTTAATCTATAGAGATCTAGACCACATATCAGATATTGAGAGTGAATCTCAACTTTTCATCAGGAGATCAAGTATCAGAAGCACCCAATGCATGGGCATAACCTTGATCCCAATATAATTAACCCAACCACGAGGGCCAAAATTCTATTGAAAAAAAATGTTTAGAAGGAAATATGTGGTTGGTGTGGGTAGAGTCTCTCATATAGAGAATCTGATGTTGAGAGCTCGAATGGATGAGAATCATCGATCTATCATAGAACTAGATAGAAAAGATCTGGTCCATAGATTTTCCATGGTTCCGATCCATTTAAAATGATGTCATATTTTTATGGTGCTCGTTAACCATTGTGTGGTTTCAAAATCAGTAGAGATATGGACCTTGTTGATGATTGTAGTACATCCTCCAGGATACGTTCTCCTCTGTGATTGAGTTGACTCAACCTGTGAGAGAACCCAGTGTTGGGTATGCCCATGTGATGGGGCATCATTCTCCTCTGTGTGAGAGTTGAGTCATCCCCTAGTGGTTGGGTTTTCCCATGTGGTGGGTGTATCGTTCTCCTCTGTGCAGAGAGTTGAGTCGATGTGGTACTACATATGATTCTCCTGTGGACTCAGTTGAGATAGAGATATGTTGAGTATGACATCCCTGTGGCTGAGCACACGTGGATGTGCCCCTAATGGTTGAGCACTAGTGGACGTGTGGATCCCTTTCTATATTTTCTAAGTGTAATATTTATTTGTAACCCTAATTGTGATGTAAAGGGTACAAGTCGGGCCCACCATATGTGAAAGATAATTAATGTTTATTGTTATAATTAATTATATTTCTGAGTCATTAAGGTCAGGCCTATTGTGCCAACAGACACACCTTTTTCTATGTCTGGTCTAGTATAAATAAAGGTGATTTCCCTATTGAATAAACACACTCACACATGTCATTTCGAAATTTCAGCAAGTACATTTTAGGGATGAAGTGCACACCTCTCTTGGGCGCAAGTTTCAAGGTTGTAGAGAACTCTCTTGTTTGCATTAGGGTCTTATGGTTGGGGGATATTCTCTTGATAATATAGAAAAGGATTTCTGGGTTTTCTTCCCTTGAGTAGAATGGTTTCCCAAGATATTTCTTGTGTTCTTGTGAATGGTTAATCTTCTTGTGATCTTAGTAATTGCAGCACTTGTGTATGGTGTAGCTGCATTTGTTTATGGTTCAAGTACACGCTAAATGAAATAAACCTCATGCTTGAGCCTAGAAAAGTGAAAATTCAACATGGTATCATAGCTTAGGTATTGAATAATCCATTACACAATCCTTCAAGCAAGCTGTCCTCCTTTCTGCAGAACCGTACGACCCTCCTAAGGTTTTTGAGAAAAAGTAGGACCCTCCTTCTTTTGCTAGTTTCAGGACTTTATACTTGAGTGTTGGGGTTAAAAATTGCATAGGAGTGTACGTCCTCCTTCAACACACCTACAAAAACTCTCAGATTACATTTATGAGAATTTTGGAATTTTGGCCCTAGGGTTTCTAGGGTTTCACAATTTTCTGCAGAAATTTCAGTTTTAGGGTTTTTGCAGCTCATTGAAAAAGATTTCAATCTTACCAATGTTCTTTTGACCTTCAAGGCTTATTGTTGGAATTCATAAGCCCAACGAAACCTAATATTTCTAGCCTAGCCTAGCCTAGTCATTATGTTTCCTAGCCTAATTTCTAAGGGTTTTTGGAAGAATCTGCAAACCATGAGGAACATAACCTTGGTGGAAGATAGGATTTATTGATCAAGAAACTTCAATTCCTGGAAGTGAAGACTACAGATCATCCTGGAAGAGGATGACCTATTGAGTGTGATACAAAAGGATTTACCAAAAACAATTATTGATGAAGAGAAGGAAGAATGGAAGGAATATGACGTCAAGGCAAGGAAGATAATCATGTATTTAGTGAGAGATCATCTCCTACATTGTATTTCCAACCTGAAGATAACTTGTGAGATGTATGAAGAATTTAAGAATATGTTTGAGATTAACAACACCCTCATAGATCTTACATTGAAGGGCCAACTTCAAAATATCAAGATGACAAAAGATGACATTGTTTCTACCTTCTTCATGAAGATGTTAGAGATCAAATATCATCTAGGTTCCATTGGAGAAATCATATGAGACAAAGAACTTTTCTTGACCACTCTCAATGCTCTTCCAAGAAATTGGGAACCATTTCTTCAAAGTATCAGTGGTAGAGCATAACTACCTACTTTTGATCATCTATGGACAGACTGTACCCATGAGGAAATCAAAATTATAGACAGAGGACTGGAAGACTCCCCTCATGATGAAAATCATGCTCTTTCCTTTCATATAGAGATAGGAGGAAGAAATAGAATAATCTTCAGTCAAGCATTGAAAAGCGATAAGACTTCACCATCTTTAGAGTATGATCATAGAAGAAACAAACCAAAGTTCGAGTGTTTCATATGTGACAAGTATGGAAACTTTGCAAGAAATTTTCCTACCAGGAAGAGAGGAAGACGACATGCCTCCACTGCTGACATTGATCAAGATCCAGCTCAGAGAGATGAAGACATGAGAGACGAGGCTTTCTTCCTCTGAGGTTTCTCAAGAGGACCAAAAGAAATATTGAGCATAACTATAGACTAAGGTAAGTTTTGTACTACATTCCTTATTTGATTTAATCATTACCCTATAGTTGCTTGCATTTTGATAATGAAGGGTATTATCCCTAGTATGGGATCCCTCATGAATTGGACCATTATCCCTGGTTGATCAGGGGATCAAATTTTGCTCAAAAATTCAAAGTGTTCAGAATCGCTTCAAATCAGACGAGAGCGTAGGCCTCCTCATTGTGAACCCAACGCAACTCGTTTGGGTTCAAACGGACGTTGGGAGCGAGAGATATCACGTTCTATTCAAATTTACAAATAGGCAAAAAGGGTTGCTAACTGTACAGTCCGTACAGTCCGTACGGACGCTGATGTGGAAGGCTGTACGACACGTGGTAGGCTGGCATTCAGATAATTGGCAGGTGACTTGGCACGTTTGGAAGCGAATGGAGCGACGACACATGGCAGGATGGCATTCAGACAATTGGCAGGTGACTTGGCATGTTTGGCAGCGAATGGAGCGATGACACGTGGCCCAATTAATGGCCTCCATGTGTCATCTTTTATTTGGTTAAAACTTATGTAGTTGGTCGTGGTCGACCCCGTGACCTCTGGGTAGGGGCAACAACTTGGAAAAGAGCCACCAACCGGCGTGCCACCGTGTATTACTTATTATATATATGACCCGAATTATATTAAAGTTTGAATGTGCGGGTGGTTTGGGCCGCGACCGGGCCGAGGCTTAGCCCCAGCCCTTGGTCGCGCGCTATATCATATATGACCGACAACTATGTTGTATGGTGCATGTGCACGGTTAACATTTGTTTCAATGGTTATTACAACGACCGCCATTTGGCCTTTGACGATTGGCTTTTGAAATGAGAGCCCATATTTATGCTAGCGCGTGGTCGCATGGGTTAATATGACCTGGACCTTGACGGTTAGGGGCTAGGTGCACCCGTAACTATCCTACAGTTTGCACCATTTGTACGGTTGCGTACGGTGCTAGGTTTTTACGCTTAAATAAGCATGTGGGCTAGGTTGAGCCATGGAAGGTGCATTTTGTAGATGCAAAGACAACAAGCTTGAAGGGGGGTACTTCCAGGAAGCCTATCTTCTTCAATTTTTGGTCAAACGAGGTGCCGAAAAATCCCAGCTAGGGCTTTTTGGACGTTCTAAAGCCATTGGAATAGTCTATTTGGTAGTTTGAGCATTGTAAAACACATTTTTGAGCACTTTGAGAAAATAATACAAATGATCCATTGGAAGTTGGACCAGGAGATGTATCCCAAGAGAGGGGTGAACTCCTTTATCATTTGTTGTGTTATGTGTTTTCTGTTCATTGATTATGATGTTGTTTATATGCATCTTGAATGAGTAAATCCTATTATAAGTTGTGTTGCAAAGTTGATCCATTTACATTTTAACACATAAACTTTACTTGCAAATATTTTCAAGAATACAAGTCTTCTTCATTTTTAGATCACTAGTATGAGAGTCCAAACTTTCTGCAAGATACCAAATATACAAAATATGCAGAACATAAATAAAATGCTAGAATGGCTTAATAACAGTAAAACATCTAGCATAATCTTCACAATACACAGAGATGATATACGGAATAGCAATAGAAAAAGCACTTTGATTCAGAAAGCAATGTTCACAGGCCTCTTCGAGGGGGAAACCTCCAGTCGAGCAGCGCTCTATTACAATAATCTCCAAGCTAGGGTTCTCATACCCTCACCCCTTATTTATACTAAATATGTCTATTAAGAGAAGCATCTAGAGGAAGATCCTTCTAGAAGCGGAAGCTTCTATTAGGTCTTCTTACATCTGCCTTATTCTATTT
>ML783709.1:383650-431185 GCA_009831015.1 Picea engelmannii
CAGATGCGTGTCAATAGATCTCGCCAGTTTAATTTGTTTATGTTGTTGTTTATGTTCCCCAAGGGTTAGGTATTCAAGGGTTCTACAGACAAGGGTTTTCCCTGTGCTATAGCTCTCTGATATACGTGCGGGGTCCAACAGTATTACTTGGCCCAATATCTCAGGGCACTAACTAAGGAGGATAGACCGTACCCTTAGCTGTACTACCCGACTACCCAGGTACTAGAGAGTATCTTCCCGAGTGTTGTTCTCGGTGACACTATAGCAATCCAGCGGCCGATAGGTTTATCTAAAGAGGGCTTCAGGAAATCTAGGCCGATCCATACACAGGTGTTGTCTGATGCGCTACCACTCGATGGGGTACCAACAGGGGTTACAAGGGTGGCCAACAAATGTGCGCTTAAGAACCACTTGTGTTTCCTGCGTGTATGAATCCCTCAACCGCGGGTTTATGCACGTAACGATAGATCTCTGTGGCTTAAAGACGCTGGAATACGTCTCTACCCTGAAAAAAAATACCCACAATTTATGCCAAGGAAAGTGCTCTGATACCACTTGCAAGATACCAGATATACAAAATATGCAGAACATAAATAAAATGCTAGAAATGGCAGAATAACAGTAAAATATGCAGCATAATCTTCACAATACACATAGATGATATACGAAATAGCAATAGAAAAATCACTTTGATTCAGAAAGCAATGTTCACAGGCCTCTTCGAGGGGGCAACCTCCAGTCGAGCATCGCTCTGTTACAATAATCTCCAAGCTAGGGTTCTCATACCCTCGCCCCTTATTTATACTAAATATGTCTATTAAGAGAAGCATCTAGAGGAAGATCCTTCTATAAGCGGAAGCTTCTATTAGGTCTTCTTACATCCGCCTTATTCTATTTTATTGAAAGGCCTTATTAATATTGACTTTTATTACATCCGAATACATTGATCTACCTATGTGCGGGTTAGGACCTTAACACTTTCTTCGTTGATTATTATCCTAGTACAGGAGGCCATTTTGGTTGTTATCCCTGTGGGAGGCCATCTTGGTTATTATCCTAGTATGGGAGGCTTGCAAAGTATTGTAGAGTCAGTAGAGGACATGTGAAGACATGAGATGTCTCTAGGTTAGAAACATAGGAAAATGAAGATTTATGTCCTTCAGACTTCAAAGGGAGTCACTTGACTCAGAGGGAGTCAAACTATTTTAGAAGAAGAAAGAGAGAATACCTTCTCCCCCTTCAGTAGTTCAAAGGGAGACAACCATTAATCTAGTCAATCCAGTTGATCCATTTGATCCAGTTGCTCTAGTTGATGCTCCCAGAGACATTGCAGTAGGCCATAAAAGGCCTTCTTGGGCTTGACAAACTCTGTAGGAGGCAGAGGGACATGCGGTTACTTGAGGCACATTCTGAGAGAGAAATAAACCAAAGACATTTTCAAGATGTTTTTCAGCCATGAGCCACATCATTGATACTGAGCCTTCTTGTCATGGAGAAGCAGTAAGTCAGCAGGTATGGCAAGATGCCATGGCAGAAGAGTATCAGTCCATCATGAAGAATGATGTGTGGGATATTGTTTCGAGACCGTAAGGGAAGTCTGTAGTGACTTCCAAGTGGATATATAAGATCAAGCATGCAGTTGATGGAAGTGTCAAGAAGTAAAAAGCGATATTTGTAGCTAGAGGATTCTCACAGGTGAAGGGAATTGATTAAGAGGAGACATTATTTTCTGTAGCCCGATACACTTCCATCTGTATGATCATTGCACTAGTTGCATCAATGGGTTGGAAACTACATTAGATGGATGTAAAGACAACCTTTATCAATGGTGAATTTGAGGAAGAAGTTTACATCGAGAAGCCAGATGGATTCGTTATACATGAGAAGAAATCTCATGCATGCAGGTTGAAGAAATCCCTGTATGGACTAAAGAAGGCACCTCATGCTTCGTACGAGAAGATGGATGGATTCCTGATGATTTTGGGCTTCAACAAGAGTGTTTCTCATCCAAACCTATATTATCACATTGTTGGTGATGAGTGCTTGATATTGGTCTTGTATGTTGATGACTTATTCCTCACCAGTTCAAAAAGACTTATTGTTGAATGCAAGCTAGAATTGACTTCTGAATTCAAGATGAAGGATCCGGGTATGATGCACTACTTCTTGGGACTAGAAGTATGGCAGAGGATTGATGATATTTTCCTGATTCAAGGAAAATATACACTGGAGATATTGAAGAATTTAAGTATGACAGACTGCAAATCCATGCCTACACCGATGGTGATGGATTTGAAGAAAATGAATGAGGCTTCTATTGATTTAGACGATATTGATCCACATTTATACCGAAAACTGATTGGATCATTAATGTATCTGGTTAACTCCAGACCTGATATATGCTATGCAGTGAATGTACTTAGTTAGTTCATGAGTCATTTGAGACAAACTCACCAGATAATAGTAAAGCATATATTGAGATATCTACGAGGCACAATTGGATATGGCCTGAGATATACCTCCAGTGTAGACATGAGATTGTAGGGATATGTCGATGTATATTGGGTAGGGAGTGCAGTGGAATGAAAGATCACATCTGGTTTTTATTTTACATTAGGGTATGCCATGGTTTCCTAGTGCAGTAGGAAACAAAGCTCTGTGGCTTTGATTACCGCAGAAGCAGAGTATATAGCATTGAGTGTGGCAGTCTGTGAAATAGTATGGCTTCGCAAGATCCTTTCAGATTTATTTGATCATGAGATGGATTCTACCATTTTTCATTGTGATAACCAGAGTTGTGTGAAGATCTTTGAGAATCCTGTGTTTCACAAAAAATAGAAACACATTGAGATAAAATACCATTAAATTAGAGACATGGTGCAGAGGAAAGTAATACACATGCACTACCTTCCTACACATGAGAACATTGCAGATATATTCACCAAACCGCTTGCTAGAACGAAGTTTGATTACTTCTATGAGAGACTTATCCTAGTGGAGAATGCCTCCCTATGTGAGAGAGAGAGTTGATGATTGAAATGCCATGAGACATCCTCCAGGATATGTTCTCCTCTGTGATTGAGTTGAGTCAACATGTGAGAGAACCCAATGTTGGGTATTCCAATGTGATGGGGCATGGTTCTCCTATGTGTGAGAGTTGAGTCGTCCCCCAGTTGTTGGGTGTGCCCATGTGGTGGGTGTATCATTCTCCTCTGTGTAGAGAGTTGATTCCATGTGGTACTCCAGATGATTCTCATGTGGACTGAGTTGAGATAGAGATCTATTGAGTATGACATCCATATGGCTGAGCATAGGTGGACGCGTCCCTAGTGGTTGAGCAATAGTGGAACTGTGGATCCCTTGTTATATTATCTAAGTGTAAGATTTACTTGTAACCCTAATTGTGATGTAAAGTGTACAAGTCGGCCCCACCATATGTGAAAGATAATTAATGTTTATTGTTATAATTAATTATATTTCTGAGGCATTGAGGTTGGCCCTATTTTTCCAATAGACACACCTTTTTTTGTGTCTATTCTAGTATAAATACAGGTGATTTACCCATTGAGGAAACACACTCACACATGTAATTTTGGAATTTCAGCAAGTACATTTTAGCGTTGAAGTGTGCACCTCTCTTGGGCACAATTTTCAAGTTTGTAGAGCACCCTCTTATGTGAATTAGGGCTTTATGGTTGGGGGATCTTCTCTTGAGAATTTAGAAAAGAATTGCTATGTTTTCTTCCCTTGAGTAGAAGGGTTTCCCAAGATATTTCTTGTGTTCTTTTGCATGGTTATTCTTCTTTTGATCTTAGTAATTGCAGTACTTGTGTATGGTGTAGTTGCGTTTGTTTATGGTTCAAGTACATGCTAAATGAAATAAACCTCATGCTTGAGCCTAGAATAGTGAAAATTCAACATGGTATTAGATCTTAGGTCTTGAAGAATCCATTGCAAAATACTTCAAGCAAGCCGTCCTCCTTTCTGCAGAATCGTACGACCCTCCAAGGGTTTCTGAGAAAAAGTAGGACCCTCCTTCTTTTTCCAGTTTCAGGACTTTATACTTGAACATTGGAGTTAAAAATTGCATAGGAGTGTATGAAATCCTTCAGCGCACCTCCAACAAATATCATATTTCATTTCTGAGAATTTTGGATTTTTGGCTTTAGGGTTTCTAGGGTTTCACAATTTTCTGCAGAAATTTCAGTTTTAGGGTTTCTATAACTCATTGAAGAAGATTTCAATCTTACCAATGTTCTTCTGACCTTCAAGGATTATTGTTGGAAGTCATAAGCCCAATGAAACCTAATATTGCTATCCTAGCCTAGCTATTAGGTTTCCTAGCCTAATTGCTAAGGGTTTATGGAAGAATCTGCAAACCATGAGAAAAAAAATCTTGGTGGAAGATAGGCTTGATGGATCAATAAAATTTAGTTCCTGGAAGTCAAGAATACAGATCACCCTGGAAGAGGATGACCTATTGAGTGTGATACAAAATGATTTACCAGGAACAACTACCAATGAAGAGAAAGAAGAATGGAAGGAAGATGATGTCAAGGCAAGGAAGATAATCATTTATTCAATGAGAGATAATCTCCTAATTCGTATTTCCAACTTGAAGACAACTCGTGAGATGTATAAAGCATTGAAGAATATGTTTGAGAGTAACAACACCCTCATAGCTCTTACATTGAAGGGCCAACTTCAAAATATCAAGATGACAAAAGATGGCATTGTTGCTACCTTCTTCATGAAGATGTTAGATATCAAAGATCATGTAGGTGCCATTGGAGAAATCATATGAGAAAAAGAACTTGTATTGACCACTCTCAATTATCTTCCAAGACATTGGGAACCATTTCTTCAAAGTATCAGTGATAGAGAAGAACTACCTACTTGTGATCGTCTGTGGATAAACTATACCCAGGAGGAAATCAGACTTATAGCTAGAGGAGTGGAAGACTCCCCTCATGGTGACAATCATGCTCTTGCCTTTCATACAAAGAAAGGCGAAAGAAATAGAAGAAGCTCCAGTCAAGTATTCAAAGGTGAGGACTTCACCAACTTCATGGTATGATAATAGAAGAGACAAACCAAAGATCCAGTGTTTAAGATGTGACAAGTATGGACACTTTGCAAGAATTTTTCCTACCAAGAAGAGAGGAAGACCACATGCCTCTACTATTAACATTGATCGAGATCCACCTCAGAGAGATGAAGACATGAGAGATGAGGCTTTCTTCCTTTGAGCTTTCTCAAGAGGAGCAAAATAAATATTGAGCATAAATGTATACTAAGGTAAGTTTTGTACTACATTACTTATACTTGTAGTTGATTTCACTTTTATAATGAAGGGTATTATCCCTAGTATGGGAGCCCTCATGACTTGGACCATTATCCCTGGTACTAAAGTCCAAATTTTTTTGGTTGATTATTATCTTAGTACAGGAGGCCATTTTGGTTGTTATATCTATGGGAGGCCATCTTGGTTATTATCTTAGTATGAGAGGCCTGCAAAGTATTGTAGAGTCATAGAGGACCTGTGCAGACATGAGATGTCTCCAGGTTAGAAACACATTAAAAGGAAGATGTCTATCCTTCATACTTTAGATGGAGTCACTTGAATCAGAGGGAGTCAAACTATTTGATAACAAAAAAGAGACAATACCTTCTCCCCCTTCAGTAGTTCGTAGGGATACAATCATTGATCTAGTCAATCCAGTTGATCCAATTGCTCCAGTTGATGCTCCTAGAGACATTGTAGTAGGCCATAATAGGCCTTCCTGGGATCGAAAAAATTTGCAGGAGGAAGAGGGACATGCAACTCCTCGAGGCACATTCCAAGAGAGAAAGAAACCAAAGAGACGTTCAAGATATTTTTCATCCATGAGCCACATCATTGATATTGAGCCTTCTTGTCATGGAGAAGCAGTAGGTCAAAAGGTATGGCAAGATGCCATGGTAGAAGAGTATCAGTCCATCATGAAGAATGATGTGTGGGATATTGTTTCGAGACTAGAAGCGAAGTTTGTAGTGACTTCCAAGTGGATCTATAAGATCAAGCATGATGGAAGTGTTGATAAGTACAAAGCAATATTTGTAGCCAGAGGATTCTCACAGGTGGAGGGAATTGATTATGAGGAGACATTTGCTCCTGTATCCCGATACACTTCCATCTGTACGATCATTGCAATAGTTGTATCCATCCTTTATAAATGGTCAGATTGAGGAAGAATTTTGCATCGAGTAGCCATATGGATTCGTGATACATGAGTAGAAATCTCATGTGTGCAGGTTGAAGAAATTCCTGAATGTACTAAAGCAGGCACCTTGTGCTTGGTACGATAAGATGTATGGATTCCTGATGAGTTTGGGCTTCAAAAAGAGTGTTTCTAATCCAAACCTATATTATCACATTGTTGGTGACGAGTGCCTAATCTTGGTATTGTACATTGATGAATTATTCCTCACTGGTTCATAAAAACTTATTGTTGAATGAAAATGAGCATTGAATTCTGAATTCGAGATGAAGGATCTGGGTATGATGCACTACTTCTTGGGACTAGAAGTATGTTAAAGGACCGATGATATTTTCCTGAGTCAAGGAAAATATACAATGGAGATATTGAATAAGTTAGGTATGACAGACTGCAAATCCATGCCTACACCGATGGTGATGGATTTGAAGAAAATGAGCGAGGATTCTACTGATTCAGGCGATATTGATCCACATTTATACCGAAAAGTAATTGGATCATTGATGTATCTCGTGAACACTGGACTTGATATATTCTATGTAGTGAATGTACTTAGTCAGTTCATGAGTCAACATAGATAGACTCATTGGATAACAACGAAGTATATATCGAGATATCTACAAGGCACAGTTGGATATGGCATGAGATATGCCTCCAGTGTAGACATGATATTGCAGGTATATGTTGATGCAGATTGGGCAGGGAGCATAGTGGACTGGAAGAGCACATCCGATTGTTGTTTTACATTGGGGTCTGCCATGGTTTTCTGGTGCAGCAGGAAATAGAGCTCTGTGGCTTTCAGTACCGCAGAAGCATAGTATATAGCATTGAGTGTGGCAGTCCGCGAAGGAGTATGTATTCACAATATCCTTACAGATTTATTTGATCATGATATGGATTCTACCATTATTCATTGTGATAACTAGAGTTTTGTGAAGCTCTCTGAGAATCCTGTGTTTCATGAAAAATAAAAAAAACATTGATATCAAATACCATTATATCATATACATGGTGTAGAGGAAAGTAGTACACGTGCAATACCTTCCTACACATGAGCAGATTACATATATCTTCACCAAACCACTTTCGACGATGTAGTTCGAGTACTTCTGTTAGAGACTTGGATTGGTGGAGAATGTCTCCCTAGCTGAGAGGGAGTGTTGATGATTGCAGCATCGTGAGACATCCTCCAGGATACGTTCTCCTCTGTGATTGATTTGAGTCAACCTATGAGAAAACCCTGTGTTGGGTATGCCCATGTGATGGGGCATAGTTCTCCTTTATGTGAGAGTTGAGTCATCTGCCATTGGTTGGGTGTGCCCATGTGGTGGGTGTATCATTCTCCTCTGTGTAGAGAGTTGAGTTGATGTGGTACTTTAGATGATTCTCCTATGGACTCATTTTATATAGAGATCTGTTGAGTATGACGTCCCTATGGTTGAGTATAGGTGGACATGTCCCTAGTGGATGAGCACTAGTGGATGTGTGGATCCATTGCTATATTGTCTAAGTGTAATATTTACTTGCAACCCTAATTGGGAAGTAAAGGGTACAAGTCGACCCCACCATATGTGAAAGACAATTAATGTTTATTGTTATAATTAATTATATTTCTGATTCATTGAGGTCGGCCCTGTTGTGCCAATAGACACACCTTTTTTTGTGTCTGGTCTAGAATAAATAAATGTGATTTCCCCATTGAGGAAACACACTCACACATGTAATTTCAGAATTTCAGCAAGTACATTTTAGGGCTGAAGTGCGCACCTCTCTTGGGTGAAAGTTTCAAGGTTTTAGAGAACCCTCTTGTGTGCATTAGGTTTTTATGGTTGGGGGATATTCTCTTGAGAATATAGAAAAAGATTGTTGGGTTTTCTTCCATTGAGTAGAAGGGTTTCCCAGGATATTTCTTGTGTTCTTGTGCATGGTTATTCTTCTTGTGATCTTAGTAATTGCAACACTTGTGTATGGTGTAGCTTCATTTGTTTATGGTTAAAGTACATGCTAAATGAAATAAACCTCATTCTTGATCCTAGTATAGTGAAAATTCAACAAACCCTTGGATTGGGGAATCGTTCACTGTTGGATCCGTCGGAAAATTCTCATCGGAAGGATCTATTGATAGGGTTAGTTGGAGTGGTGGTGTGTTTCTAAGAAAATTCACTTGAACGAATAGAGTTCATGCACCTTTTGATCCAAAAAATATCTGGACCATTAATCTTGGCCAAATTTGAGTCATCCAATCTTGTAGGGTGAACATTACGTGAGTTATGGCTTGTGGAAGGGTAGGTTGTGCGTCAAAGTTGAGTTGGCCATGAGTGCAATTCTGAATGGATGAGAGATGTTGGATCAACAAGGGTGGGATATAGACCATTGGATATAGTGAGCCTAATGGTTGGTAAGAACCGTCTTGATCAAGAACCCGTGTTAATAAATAATGTTGATTTATACTAGTTTCCATCCATTTGATCCATCGGGTTGGCATGCTCCCTTGTAGGGGTTATGAGTGATGTGGATGCCACATCAACTCGTCGAGTCAACATGGATTCTTGGAATTCTCTGTCATGGGTCGCTTCAATAAGTGTAGATGTGTCGAGGAATTCCATGTGGTAGGAGGCACATGGGAGTGGACATGTATACTCCTACAACAAGTAGGGATGATCATGGATGGTTAAGTGTCAAGCATATTTCCTAGTCTACGTAAGTAGGAACCATTGATCTCAGTAGTTCCAAAATATTCAATCCATCAGGTGAGAGATTCATCATGGGATGTGGTCATCAAAAAGGATTGAGGAAAGTGGTATGCATAATGCTCAATAAGCATTAGTCTGAACTCGGTGTTGTGATATGGAATGATCTCAACAAGATTGCAACCACAAATTTTTGCGATAAGAATTGTGCGGAGAGGGTATCCCAATGGGACTGTTCTGATAGTCTTGGGGGCTATGTATTTTGAAGACCTGTGTTTGTATGAATCATGTAAGGACACGTGGATGCCACATGATCGAGGTGACGTAATCATGGCTTCATGCCCCGATTATTTAGGAAGCCATAACTTATTAACTAGAGCTCATGTTTTGGTGTATTTATAATTGTTGGAAAGATATTGAGGATTAAATTTCATCTAAGGAATTAGATATGAGAAAGGAGATGGGAGTGAAAGATGACAATTTGACATCCCACCAGCCTAAGTACGATTTAGGGGGTCGGGTGTGCTACAATATATGACTAAAAAATTTCCAAATATGGATGTTGAATGTTTCACTTAAAGTGAACTTTGAAAGATAGTAGAATTTCTTGAAGTGAACAACTGCCATGTTTGAATATTCCCTAATCACTTGATCATTTGATCATTTACCAAGTAATTTGGCTAGAAGAAACTGCCATCTTATGTTAATTGGTGAATAAATAGGATCACCATTCTACTATCACTAAAAAACTAGGATCACCGATGCACTCTTAAATTTAGACATAATTAGGTGTTGAATAACATCCCAATGAATAGTTTAATTGAATGTAGATATACCATTGAGAACTAGTTTCCATATTGGAATTGTTGGATTACTAAGAGGGGGGTGAATCAATGATAGAGAAATTACAATCATTTTTAACCATAGTGTATAATTTTTATTTGTCTTTATGAAAAATTTACCAATATCATTCAATCATGTGCAGAATAAATAAACCATGAACAATGATAAATCACACACATAAACAGAACACCAATATTTTACGTGGAAATCCAATGTGGGAGAAAACCACAGAATGATTTTTCTTATGTGCCTTTAAGAATTACATTCATTGGAAGCACCAAATTCGTTTGTTTTCTAGCTGCAACTGGAAGGAGGCTCTGACCCCCTATTTTTAGGCTGCAACCTAAGGGAAGCTCCAACTCCCCAATTCTCTAGCTACAACCCCCTATGTTCTTTGGCTACAACCAAAAGGTGGATACAACCAACTATCCTTGCCCCATACAACCACCTTGAAATATAAGTGCCAAATGAAGAAATTGAATATGTCACTGTCACACCATGTTCTGTCAAATCTGTCACTAAGAAACTTATCACTGTATACTCATCAACCAATCTGATCCGATCACATATACTTCAAACACTATACCACAAGGTCTATACCTCAAACCATGTGCTATAACCTCACTATTATACAGCCTCTATATGTACCAATAACTTCAACAACATACCTCAACCAAAATCCCTCAAACATGAACCAATACTAAACTTTAGTAGATCTTCTTAAGATCAACTCTACAACAAGCCCTAAACTTCCAAGAGGGAATCCAACAAATTTACAAGGAAAACCCTCAACCAGTTTCATAGATTCAACACTACACATATGAAAACCATACCTTTTTATTCTTGTAGCATTCTGCTACCACAGTTTTACTGCCGCGATTTTTCTGCCGCACTTTTTTTGTCACGCTTTTTCTGTCATGATTTTTCTGTCGCACTTTTTCTGCTGTGATTTTTCTGCCGCACTTTTTCTGCCTTACTTTTTCTCTATCAATAATACCTGCCCAAATAACCTTTCACAAAATAGATATTCAATGATATTCAATAGGTGCTAATGGGATATACTTTCTCTCTTATTTATACTTCCATGTAACTTCCTCAAGGGGTTACCTTCTAACCAACTTAACTAAATTTCCTTCTTTTAGGGATAACCCAGTTCTAACCACTTGTCCACTTCTAACTCACTTTGCTACAAATATTAAATTCTCCACTTCTAGTTGCAACTAAATGATTTTTAATTATTTTCTTATTGCAACAACTTAACCCATGACTAACTCCTAGTTTCACCCACTTGACTAGTCAACTTCTTCTAGGAGATTCTAGAATTAATTTGACTTCTTTTACCTTTTAGATAACTCATGAGGGTTCTCCAACTTCACCATGCCATAACTCTCTAATTGTGAAGAGTTATGTGACGTTCCGCATATCAACGGAAATGGCATGACATGTACTATCCATCTAGAATAGTATTACTTGAAAATATATTAAACTTCATGCCATTATACATCAATCAAACTGAAGTCCCTTAATCATATTGTTGGGGCTACCATAATTTTCTATCGGACTTGCTTCAAGGGTGGACATCAATGAAAGCCAACCTAACTAATCAACGGAAATTCCCAAATGATGATTGAATTTTGATTGTTACAAATTTGAAACTTGAAGCCTAACTATTATCATTGATATTCCCCCATGTCAGATGCAAGGAGAGAATATTGTTGATGGTGTCCAATATTGAGATTTTGGATTATTCTATTCTTCAATGGTTCATCACTATATATGGCAGCTTTTGGTTGACCACTAACCATTTTGACTTGATCAATGTGGTGGTTTTGGTTGAACACTAACCATTTTCACTTGATACCATGTATCTGGTGGTTTTGGTTGACCACTTACCATGTCTATTTCATAAATGTAGTCTGCCTTTTCAGGTGTAGAAGAATACCATATTATCAATGTACTGAATTTTCAATTTTTATAATGGGCCCCAATCATGCCCAAAATCATCATCTGTAACAATTATTTGAAATATATATATGATTTTGTAGCTACTTGTTGACGCTTGAATCCATCATGATCGAAAAAGAAACCTCATGAGGATATGAATCCCCCTACATGTTTAGAGAGGTTATACTCCTCTTTTGCTTATGATATTTTTGTAATTATCAATTCAAGAATAATATAGGGCCATGATATGGTCCAATATCTAATGCTCAGTAAAAATCAAAAGTACTGAAAAGTAAAAAGTATTTATAAAAGAGAATTCCTGAGAAATGGACCAGGAATCTCACACATCACACACTACAAAAAATGAAAATATCCTCACATCCATCATAGTTGAAATAAAGATTCTGATCACATCAAAATAAAAGAATATGGCCCATTCGCACGAGATAAATTTTATAGAGTAATACTTATAAAGATCAAAATAGTATTATGATAAACCAATTTCAAATACTTTATACTCAAGACTAAGAGTTATAAAATGCAGTCAAAATTGATCACGAATAAGTTCTCTGGGATTTCTCAATAATAATAATGTATGTTATAGTGCATTGAAATCAAAGGCTTTTGTCCAAAGGACTGGGATTGCGGCTCTCGTGTACCATAAAGAAAACACATACAAGAAAGTAGGAAATATAAAGAGGAACATGGGCGGATGTCGAACAACAGGATCTGGAAATAAGACAAAAATAAGATTATCAGGATTCAGTTATACTTTTCTAGTTAAAGAAGAATAATAACTAGATGAAAACTGATAAAGGAAGATGCGATCAACATGGAAATACTATGATGGTATCTCTCCCTCTTCAATTTAATGATGTTGTTTCTTTTGTACCCTTGCTTGTTGTAGTTTGATTACCGATCGTAATTGCTTCTGCTGGTATTTTGAAAATCTTTGCAATTGAGTTGTTTAGTTGTTACACATTATTTTGGTCACCCTAGTGATCCTCTTACAACATGTGTTCATGTTCCCAAAAGAGCCTTTCTTCATGAGAAAAGTGACTGGTTTTCTCTTCTAAAAAAACTTATTAAAGAAGATCATCGTAGGCTACACTATATGCATTGTGCGATGATGCCTGATCGTTGCTTTCTGCCCTGAAACTGGTTTGTGACATCACCGCAGGCTGTCTTATAGCTAGGGTGCGGTGATACTAGAAGACTAAGAAAAGGTCAAACTTCACAAAAGTTCTAGAAAGGGATCTTCTAGAATATGAGTTGGCATCCGTATGGTTGGGATCCTACTCACTTCTTTGATTTGGTGGGATCATCCTAATATCTTTAACCATCTCTCTTTCCCCTATATAAGGAGGAATTTCTCATGGAAAATATTAAGCAAGGAATTAAGGTTGAATAGGCTAAGAATTGTGTGAGGAATTATAATTCAGTTGATGCTTGAGGGCTTCATTTCAGTTCATCAAGTTATTGTGGATCTTCTTCATGCAAAGTTTGAAGCAAGTGTGTGTTGGAGCAAAGGGCCACTGAAAGGGGACCTTGCAACATCAAGGTTTTTTGGTTGTATCTTCCACTTTTACTTAATATAATACAGTGGCATGTTTCTTTCCCATAAAATCATTCTCATTTTATTTCCTTGATCACATGCATAATTTTTCATTGAACATACTATTATTGCTTTCACTTTGATTGGTTTGTGTTTCATTGTAGATCCAATATCACAAGAGCACCAGAGTGGAGTGAAGACAACAAAGATACAAGGAAGCGATATTCAAAGGTATGTCACTCATCTCTTGTTCGTTAGTAAATTCAATGATTAGAGCTTAGGGAAAGCATCATGTCCTGTCTTGTTTTGTTCTAGATCTAGGTGTATCTAGGGAGATCAGTTTATGTCCGCATTTACCAATTAATCCAATAACAAAATTGCACTTTTCCATTCATATTTTATATTATTTTATGTTTTTCACTTAAACCCTAAAGTCCTAACGACATTGCAAGTGTTTTATTTTTCGCAGGTGAGAAATATAGGGATGTAAATGATGGAACACGGATAAGTTTATTGGTTTGTTTACATTTTTCACATGTACAGATACTTTTTGGGTTTTTCAGAAAAAACCTTGAGCTCAATCTTTGTTCGTTCTCATTCTCGTAAATCAATGAGAACACAACCAAGTGGAATTTTATCACTTTTTCAGACTCGTAAAGGTTACACGAAAAAAGAACCACCTGGAGTTACCTTTAATCTCTTTTCAGACTCTCTAAACATGAAAATATTGCTGAGCGATCTTGTTCTTTTCATGCTCATAAAAGTATTTGAATAAAACATCTGGTGAGCAGTAAATTATCACTTTTTCAGTCTCATCAGATTAATTTACGAAAAAGGATCTTGTAGAGTTTTCTTTAAGTTTTTTTCAGACTCTCTAAACATGAAAAACCTCTGAGTTTTCTCTCCTTGGACTCGTTAAACAAACATCGAAATACCCTTACAGGACCAAACCTCTCCTTCTTAGGGTTAGTTAAAAATACTCCGAGGGACTCATCCGAAGGATGGACTTACATCAACAAGAATATGTTATCCTCATGAAGCTTGTGTAAAAATAAAGAGGTACTCACTAGAACTGGTGGGGGGAAATTTGGGAAATAAATGTGTCTCTATATTTGTATTAGTGGCAGTAATAGTTTCTCTTGAACATGACACCCCCTTCATCATTGTATCCGGGTTGGGAAATCCATTTGTCTCTCGTTTGGCCTTCCAGAAGTTCATATCTTGGGTCGTCCTTGAGTCAATGCTGGTAAGACCATTGTCATGTCATTCATATGTTCAAAAGAAGTCCAACCCTAAACAAGCCCTCTATCGAGTCAACCATCTACAATTATAAATTCCTACTGTGTCGGCCTTCCCTATGTCAGTTTCAAATCATTTTAATACTTTGATCTACCTCAAATTTGTTTCTTATTTCATGTCATTGATGGGGGATACATCAAGGCCCTCCTGTGATGATTTTGTTCTCGTCGAATTCGACTCATTATCTGGGAACAAGACTTAGAAATCATTTAGTACCTTAGAGCCTTCATGCCTCAATGGCAGGTTTCTTCGCTTTCAACAGTGGGTTCACATCATTGACCCCTGATCGAGAGAATCCATCGAGTGTTTTAGTTCAGCTCATTTATTCACATTCGTTTGATTGTACTAAGATACCTTGGGATTCATTGAAATCAATGGTGGTTTCCATCGCACTTGTTAACGATTTTCATCAGGGGTCGGTAATCAAGTAGTTTCTACCATGTTCGACTTCAACACCTGTAATCGCATCACTAGATCCGTACTTACGGATGACAGGATTGAAGACCCTGGATCTCATCATTTTGGTCTAGGTTGTGATGGATTATTTATGATTTATGTTGACACATAGATCCACTTTGTATGTCTCGTGGCTATGTCTGAATCTAAGTATTCTAGAGCATAGATCCACAGTGTATTCATGGTGGCTATGCAGATTCTTGATGACATGGATCCACAGTCTATGATTTGTGGCCATGATTGAAATTTACAATTTAAATCACTTGTAGTCTGAGCATGGTAATGCCTACCTCAAAAATGGTATGATATTATGCATATGCTTGGTTGTTTGCAGGTTCCTGATTGGCTCACTCCTTGTTTCCGACACACACACATTCTACAAAGTATTTCGGCTGTCACAAGTTCCAACCTCATACTTTTGGGGGCATTATGTTACACATTATTTTGGTCACCCCGGTGATCCTTTTACAACATGTGTTCATGTTCCAAAAAGATCATTTCTTCATGAGAAAAGTGACTGGATTTCTCTTCTCAAAAACCTTATTAAAGAAGATCGCCGCAGCATGCACTATATGTAGGGTGCAGCGATGCCTGATTGCCACTCTCTGCCCTGAAACTGGTTTGCGACATCATCACATGATGTCTTATATATAGGGTGCGGCCATGCTGGAAGACTAAGAAAAGGTCGAACTTCACGAAATTTCTAGAAAGGGATCTTGTAGAATATGAGGTGGAATCCATATGGTTGGGATCCTACTCACTTCTCTCATTTGGTGGGATCATCCTAATATCTTTAACCACCTCTCTTTCCCCTATATAAGAATTCCTTTTCCTTTTAGAAAATTCGATGCTTCCAATGATAGCAGGGAAGTGTCTCCCCCAAACAAAAACTTCTTGAATTTAGACACAAAATCATAATATACTTCTAGAAATGATGGTTGACTCTCTGACTCCATAAATATTGATACCACATGGTTAGAGGGTCCACCTTTATTTTCACTCTTTGGGTAATGTTTAAACCCTCAAAAGTATGACAATATGTAATAAAAAATATCAAATAAGACGACATATACAACTTTTTCTCAGTATTGAAATTTGTCAACTACGCAGTAATTTCATTCGAAATAATATTCACCTAGTCGAAGATTGTGTTTCCATGAACCACAAAATGCAATATATGTAATGCCAACCAGGGAATGGCTTCTGTAGAGTCTTGTCCAACAATTTCAGTAAATAACCATGCAATTTATTTATAAGGATGTTTTAAAGAACTTACTTGAATTTTGGATATATCTTCAAGAATTGATGCAGGGTCATGCAAATATTCTTGAAGAAGTTTAATTCCGTTGTTTTTTATTTTTAGAATTTTTTTGGTTTCCTCCCCTTTGTAAACCAAGTTCGGCTCTAGAAATTTCAAAATCTCTCTAAATATTGAAGGTGCCAAGGGAAAACGAGAACTAATCTACAATGTGATGACCCTTTTGTTTTGGATAAACTTGTCGATGCACCAGGTGACAACATCCTTGCATTCAAAGACTTCTGGAATGCATCCTATGAGAACTATCCCTGAAGTCCACACCTTGTTGTTTTCTTTACCCAACAAATTTGAATAGTACCAATACGACCAAGATCGATGATAGTTCTGGTCTTCTCTAGTGAATAGGTTGAAGGTATGTCCACATAATTGTTGTTTTCTAAAGACTTACTTCACGCAACTAGCCAAATTCTATTGTAATATTAATTTGCACAATAAAATGATTTTAATTTAGATTTTCTTTTGATGGAAGCATTAACTCAAAATAAATATGACTAGCCTTGGAATAAACACCATTAATTGAAAACTATTTCAACAATAAATTTAGTAGTTAAGTCCGTAAGGATAACATTAAATGTGACATCGAGAAATGTAAAGGAAGAGACACGTAATAGAGGAGAGTCAGAGTGAGAAATTAGGATGGAAAAAGAAGTTCATGAGTCTGAAAATATGAATGGATGAAATGGATAAGTGTTGAAATATGTCAGGTGGATAGTGGGGGAATTGGAGGTATAACATGTAGCTCCATGAGTCTGCAAGTCCGAAAGTCCACAATGCAAAAATAAACTAAGTATTGGGCAGACTGATATATGGGTAAAGTGAACATAATACAAGTCCAAAGGTCCACAAGTCTGAAAGTCTGTGAACATGATAAAAATGAATAAGTTTTGTAATCTTAATACAACAAAGGAAAGGGAAAAAATGGGAAGAGAAGAGATTTGGGAAGGGAAAATTTGGAAGGGGAAGAGAAAAGGTAAGAAAAGAAAATGGGAAAATAGAAAGAAAAGGGGAAGAACAACAAGGGTTCAACACTACTTTATGCACATATTTCTTTACTTATGTATGAACTCGATGCTAATACTTATGCAACTTCTTGAATTGTTGATTCCATCACCAAGAACTTATACAACCATAATGAATTATTTTCTTTCTAGAATTATTTTCTTTTGAAATTTATCTAAATGATGATTTGTCTTCCCACAATGAAGACAAGGATGGAGAAAAAAACATTGATTCTGCATGTGAAGAAATTGATGACAATGTTGGCACTTACTATTCTAATATTGAATTGAAACAAGTGAAGTGGAATCTCCTTGAAGGGATCCTATAATGTAGAAGTGGATTGGTCTGGAATAGTTAGGAATATGAAATGTAATTTCCTTATCATATCAGAGTCTTGTTCTATTTTTGTTGTAACAAATTTCTTCCCAAGGTCTGATGATAATCTTGGAAAGATCATTCTATACTTGATGTTCTTCCATGCATTCATGAAATTTTTCTTTTGTAACTTGAAAATAAAATTCAAGTTTACTTTCATAGATACTACTAGTATCACTCCTTGCTTCTTCTTGTGACTCATCTTTGACAAAACTTATCTTCATCAATTAACTATATGATTCTATCTCATGAGTAGTTAAGGAATCATCAACCATATCTTATGTTTCCTCTGTATCAACCAGCAGGTCAATTGTATCACAATTAACATCATTTTTTTTGTATGAGGTGATTTGTTGCACATGTTGCATCAACCATGTTCTCAATTTTATGCTCCTTTTCTATTAATTTGAGTTGAAGTGCTTCAATCAATTTATCTTTTAGATCAAATTGATTGTGAATATCAATAACCCTATTATCCACTTCATGTAAAGAGTCCTGTAGTTGTTTATTTTATTGATTAACATTTTGCAGCTATTTTCCTGCTTTACCCATTTTAGATTTCGCATGCTCGCTTGTACTTATCTCCAAAAAATTTAAATATGTTAAGTACTACTGATAATGCACTCTGTTACCTCCCAAATTGTATTTGATTATAAAATCCCTAATCCAAAAGGCATAACCCAAGAGGGAACCATGAATGAATTTACCACTGTCACTGTAACATCCCTGTTTTCCCCAGTTTGTAATTAATCATAAAATAGGAATTACCATGCTAAGGCATGTAGAAAATGTAAATGTATTATTGTTTGAGTTGCCAATAACTGACTGTGGGGGTGAAGCCTTGAAAGTACTGGCCATGATATCACTAGAGAAAGAATGTGAAAAATATACGAGAGGGTTCATTATATCAAATAACCCCAAATTTCCCTTGATGAGGATGATAAACCTCCTTCATATCCCAAGGAGAGAAATTAGTTAATGAAGAAAGGAACAATGGTTGAATTATCAACCACCCCCATGAATGGGAGTATGGTCTAGCTGCAGAATGTCAGCCCAAAGTACCACAGAGAGCTCTAGACCCGAGATTCCTTCTGACAGAAGGAACGTGATGGGTCGGGAACCTTCCAAAAGAAGGAAGGTAAAATAGATACACACAGACAACCAGAGAGGAGACAAGAGACGAGAGCATAAAATATCATAAGGGAGATGCGCAGAGCTATCCAAGGGGGATAATGGATAGAAGGCCGTGAGCTTGATGTTGAGTGAGCATCTGATAAACCTTGCCAAGGCCATAACAGAGAGAGAAATATCTGAAAGTTCGCAGAGAATAGAACTCAAGCAAAATCTAAAGCAGAGAAAGAATCCTTGAGAACCGTGAGAGTTCCCTGGTGATATCATGGCTTGGCATGGGGGTGGCCAGAGTAATAAGAATGAATTCCTCTAATCCTATGGTCAGGTGGAAGGAAAAACACCCACATTCATTTAGTTGGCTACCACCTATAATAGATAAGTAATCACATATCTTGTGTATTTAAGTGGTACTGTGAGTTAAAGTTGGATATCCCATGAATGTCTTAGGAATGCACATGATTGCTTAATGGATAGACTGTATCCCTTCTATTTCTACTCGATTGTGTATTTAGGTAAGTAAGAATTTATATGGTTCAGACATGACTTGCACTCGTAAATGCTTGCGTACTGTGGTGGCCTAAGCTAGAGCCACGAACTGTGAGTTCATCGACCCTAGGTACAGTTTCATGTACACATGTCAACCTACCTAGTGATTTTGAGTCTCTTGGAGGATGGAGTTTGTTAATCTCAGGAGAGGTAGTGCAGATATGCACCAGCTCTCTGTGAGGCAAGCAGAGACCGATAACCACTTAAGTTCTATACTTTATGAAGGAGTGCAAGAGGTGTGCACAAGACCCTTATATGTGTTGAGTCGAGGAGAAAGAGCACAATGCTCTTAAATCCTTCATAAATGACGAAGATCTGGAAGCATAGCGAGATTCATGTATCAAAATGGAATATCCTTTCGTTTGGAATATGAATGGATGAGACCCATTTGGGAGGATCCAAGGTCTGTCACGACCACTAGATTTGAAGAAGGAGAGCAAGCGTTAACACCTCAACTACTTCAGTCTTCACAAGTTCATACATCGGGAGATTCGCATGATAGCGCGACCAGGTCTTCCAAAATTTGAAGACATGAAATAACCTGGATCATGGATCTATGAATCTATAGGGAACCACCTTCACCATTGGATCTGTGAGTTCAGAGTTCGCACGATGGAATAATCGCACGTTGGTGTGACTAAACCTCTGAAACCTGAAGTAGTGATGCGACCTGGACCGTAGATCCAAGGATCTATCGGGACCCTCCTTGACTATTGGATTGGCGAGTTCAAAGTTCACACATCGGGAGAATATCACATTGGTGTGACTAAACTTCCAAAACCAGAAGTTAAGATGTGATTTGGACCGTTGGATTGAGGAAGGTCATGGACCATTGATCCGATGCGAGCAGATTAACACAAGGAGTATGTGGGAATTTTAAATTCCCTAAGGACCAAGCTCAGAAAAGACAAGTGCATATGAGGTCCAAGAAGTGAATGTGTTTCCAGTTCGTAATCTCAGGAGGGAAAGAGGAAGTCGAGACCCATACATCATGGCTCAGAGGAAGTAAATAGAAGGTCGATACCTTCGAAACATTTGATAAATTCCAAGTTAGAAAGAAGGCGAAAGCTCAGGAAGGATAGAGGCATGGAAGAACTCAAAGGAGGAATAAGGGTTGAAGTCACCTCAGGGAAATCAAAATTTTAGAAGGGGCGATGCCAAGTTATTTGGCAAAGAGTCATTGAAAGCATGGATGGACGGTAGAAATCCATGGAGGGAGAAGCGTCGATAGCCATGTGCCTTCGTATCTAGTAAAACTGCGAGGAGGATAAGGGTTGAGAGTCATTCAACACTCAAAATCTTAGGAGAGATAGTGAGTCGTCGATCTAAGGAAATATCGAACCGTTGATTCCTTTCGTTAGGAAAGAGACTTCGGGAAATTGGAACTCGTGTGTCTGGAGAACGAAGGAGGTTGTTTTCCAAAGTCGCAAAACTTGAACTTCCAATTCACGAGAAAGGATCTGGGTCGTCATATCAGAGACAAATGAGAGGAGCGTGCAGAAAAGAGGAGAAAATATCTGAGTGCATGGACCAACAGCCGTTGGATCCTAAGGAAAGTGCACAAGACAAGTTCTGAAGTCATCGAAACCATCCATCGTCAAAGTTGATAGGTGGCAACAGATCCAGGAGTTCGAGAACTCAGACTTTAGAAGATTTTCAAGGGGAAGAGTGCAGTTGATCCTAGTCTTTGGTGTTGGGAAGGAAACGAGTGGATTTGATCCTAGTCGTTGGTGCTGGGAAGGACATGCGACGAGAGATCAACATTTCATTGACTCGTGAATTGGCGAAGTCAAAGGCAGAGTTGTGAGGACTCGCGAAGTGCGAACTCATGAGTTGATCTGAGCCGTTGGATTGAGGAAAGCCGTGGAACATCGATCTGATGCGAGCGTAGAATCAAGAATCATGAGAAGGGAGGTGAGTGGTATTCCAACTTTCCGAGACGGGAAGTCCCGATACACGAAGGAGAGAGCAGAACTGTTGGATCATGGGGATTGTGGACCGTCACTCTCACACGAGTGCAAGTTCAGAAGTCGAGAGAGTCAAGGTTGTCTCACACACAAATACCCGACACGCAAAGTCGTGAAGCTCTCGTGAAATTGGCCTCGGGTCATAGCCGGAGGTCACATTGGTGAAGGCTAATAGAGGAGCTAGCACGTGCTAGGATATAGTTCGAGAGTTCGGGAGTCAGAGATTCAGGGTTGGCTCACGCGCGATTACCTGACATGAAAAGTCACGAAATGCCTTTTGGTTAGACCTGTGGTCGCATCCTGAGGTCATATGAAGGAAGGGGCTATCCTGGAGAGCTAGCGCCTATTTCTTAAACCCTTCAAAGGGGCCAGGAAAGAGCCCGCGGGTTTGGAAGAACCTGCTATTAAAGAAGAGGGAACCTAGAAAGAGTTGAGGAAAAGAAAAATATTTTTTATGCCCCGTCGTGGGTGTGTTACAAATTGGTGTCAGAGCATGTTTACAAAACTTGGCCTGCTTGGGCTCATGTACGAGTCACGTAAGGAGATATTGTTATCTGCATATTGAACCTATAATTTTGGACGACATATTGAACCTGTGATTTTGGGAATTCTTGTTGAATTTTAGTAGAAGAATTTCTTTAGCCCTTGTTAAAGTGATAACTACTCATACCAGAGTAGGGATATGCTAATTAACATTTATAATAATACTTGAATGTGGATAGCTGAAGGTGGGAGGGTTCTGTCAAGGGAAGTTGAAGCCCAAAGGACTGATGACCTGGTGTTTGTAACACTGCTTCTAAGAATGGGCAGTTGGAAATTTAGGCATTGATGATGGTGGATTTTATAATGGTTAATACCTTTGTGGGCTTGGAGGAATCTGATAGGATCAAGTAGGATCCTTGGCAGTTATAGTTACTGCTTTATATTAAAATCAGAGTATATAACTCCTCATGACCAGAGAAAAGTGAGATGGGTAAGACCCTATGGACCCTGAAGCAAGGAGGTTTTCTTTCTAAGATGTTGTCATATAAAGAGGAAAGTGACCCTAGTTGGTTATAGCCATGAGAGAAGGAAAAACCAACACGAGATATGATGGTGAGATTAGTCCTGTAAGTGACTGAAATCTCAAACTAAAGGACACTAATGATGAAATTAAACTATCAAGTGAATGCATTAGGTAAAAAGGTGCAATAGATGCACCTACATATACACAAATGTGTATACATGATCATAATGATGCTTGTAATATCCTTGGAAAAAGGATATAGAATCATGATATGTCCATGTGTGTGAATGACATGGAAAAGGTGTAAGCAATAAGCTAGCATGATGAATACTTAGTTGTGTTTAATTATTCTTGAGTGAATGGGTTTAATGCATTGCGAAGATTCTTAATATGAAGCCTGATATTGATACCATTTAGGTATGAATGATATTAAACGTGAAAGTGATGCACGTGTATGATGAAAGAGTATAGTTGTAGGCAGTGGCACCATATGGTTTCCCTGATGAGGGAAATATAAAGAAATAATTTATCTTGTCCAGATTAAATGAATACTATGGATGCATGGTTGACTCCATTATGAAGAGTCATGAAAGTTATGTTCCAAGTAATAGCTTGAGGGGAATGTATTCCCTTTCCTCAGGGAATACTAATATGATTAGATAGAAGGGTAAATGAGCAAAGATGCTATGTTGTCATACTAAGAGGTAAATGATTATGCCCTTGGGAATCACATGAGAAGGATTGTGAACAATCCTGAGTTGACTATCTTAAAAGTAAAGATGTATGTCGGCTGTGAAATATACCTATGACAACTACATGCAGGCTTAGGATTATGAATATGGTTACATACATCATGGATGTAAGTTAACAAAACCATAATACGTATGGATACATAATTAGGTACATGACAAAGATGCATGTTTATATTCCTTAAGGAATATTTGGTAAACAGATAAAATATAACTCAAGGTTGAGTCTAGCACAGATAGTGATGGATATACAATAAGGAAGTTGCATGCTGAAGGAATTCCCTATGGAGGAATTGTGTGAAGACTCCGTCAGGAAAAAAAGTCGTAACCTTAATGATTGCTGAGAATTAAGCAATAAGCCACAAGGTTATATGAATACATATATATATATATATATATATATATATATATATATATATATATATATATATATATATATATATACCAGAATCCTGGATTACATTTTGAAAAAAATCATGTAATGAGTAGAGGACTAATAAATGAATATTGACCATTCCGATAACCGAATGGTAATGTGTTGGATGCACAGGTTCATGATCCATTATCAAACAATTTTTTTTCTATTAAAGCATGTTGTTGTATTCCAAAAAGGGTTAGGGTGAGGCCTAACCAAGGCGGCTCAAGGAAAAGAGCAGGAAGATCCCAACAGGGAGTAGAATTGCAAAAGCAGAGAAAAGACAATGAGGCCTTAGAAATAACTCAGCTGGAATGAAAAGTCCTAGGTGATGTAGAAATAATTTGAAGAAGGGGAGAACCCTCAATTATTTTCTTGTTGTGTACTATGTTTTTCTCTGGGATGAGAAAGATAGTACACTGATGAAAGTAAATGTTTTGACACCATAGTGATGATGGTTGTATTATTGTAAAAATGATTGAGAACTGTTGTGTTTCACTCATGAAAACATTAAGGATAATGTGATTAAGTGCATACAGATATGCTAGGACATGTCTGAAAATATTTTATTAATTTAAATGCTATGGTACTTGCATTTTAATTTACATGATGACTAATGTGTTTATGATGTATGTCATGTGTATAAAGAAATAAGATTGGAATTGTTGAGAAAGACAATTGCCAATAATGAACAACCTCAATCAGAGGATGACTATGAGAAGGTTATTGTTGAAAGATTGTTGAAGGGACTTTAAAAGTACCCATGGAGCACCACTGATGGGGTAATATCAGAGGGGGTGATAGCATCCATAACCGATATAAAAAAATTCATGCATATGTGGCACAAGGTATGAAGGGATTGGGTAAGAATCCCTTTTGAAATGTTTTACGGTCTTAATGTTTTGTATGAAACGTTGAAGGGTAGTTGTATTCCTTGGATACCCAAGTAGGGTATGATTAAGGAAGGAGAACCTGAATGATGGAGGCATGAACCTATGGTAGTAAAGACTGATTGTAATCCTCGAAAGAATTCATGAACTGATATGTCATGAATAAATGGACCAATCAAGGAACGATCAGAAACAAAAGTGCTCATAGATAGCACGTTGCATGGAATTGCTTCAAGGAAATGCATGTTTACATAAAGGACAGACAATGGATTTCCCATTGAGGAAGGAGGACCTTCCAACATTTCTACTCACATTGTATAGGTGTTAGAGAAAACCAAATTTGGGTGGCCATGAGTGTTGGCACCCTGGTTATTAATGGTGGAAGAATGCTTAAAGGCATTCATGTGAAACTTTCGAGTTTCATGTGTACTGATTTGGGATCATGATCGACCTATAGACGGAAGCACAACCATGTTGCAACAATGAATGAGAATAAATAAGCCATATGGTGAAAATCTTGGCTATACTCCAACACACCATGGCAAAGTACTTGTCAAAAAGGATGGGAAACTTAAAATAAATTCAAGGGTGCATTTGGTATGAATGTGGCCATGAATGTTGGTGCATTCATGAAAATTAATTGATATTTGAATTACATTTTGAAAAATTTGGTAGGCTGGAATGATGCATAGGTAAGGGATGATGCATCCTTTTTGCTTGGTATCCTTGAATAGATAAAAATGACTTGGACTGTTAGTATGCCTGATTTTGAAAAGATAATGTACATGGAAACTAACAATTGTTTGGCTAAGGAATGTTGAAACTGCAGGAGGAATGGGTCTTGGATATGGCAGTATTGTAAGCCCATAAGAAAGACCAATTGCCTACTAATCCAAACTGCAAGGAATGTTGAAGTGCTGGAAGCAAAGGAGTCTTGAATATGGCAGCATTGTTAGCCCATAAGGAAGAGCAATTTCTTATTGACCTCAATGGTAAGGAAAGTCCCATAATTATGAATCTGGTTCCTATACGAAACAAATATGAAAATAAAATGTAGAATTGGAAATCTGTAGGTAACATATTTACAAGGAAATTCTGAATTTAAATTTTATGATGATGTCTCATGAATTTCTGTATGCCTATGATACAGGTGAAAGGAAAATATCTGCGAAGAGTGCAGAGATGAGAGACTGGGCTCTTGGGTTCGAGGAAGAACTGAGAAAAAGGGTATGTTTTGATCGTAGGAAATATAAATTGACTTTGGAGAAGGAGAGTAACCTTCATCCCTATCTATGACTGAGTTGGGAGAAGGAGAGTACCCTTCGTCCCTATATATGACTGAGTTGGGAGAAGGAGAGTAACCTTCATCTCTATCTATTTATGTGCTAGGAGAAGGAGAGTAACCTTCGTACTTAACTTTCATTGAGACGAAAGGCTATCAAGCTAAAAAGCATGAAAAATGGCTACTACTGAGCCATGAGAACCCCATGATAAGCCATGATCGCCTGAAATATGTTGTGTTGAGGTAACACAAGCCGGAGGGATGCCTCGACAAAGAAAGTGTGAGGGACACCTCAACTGTAAGAATCAATAGAGTCTCTGGAATTCTTTCTGTGCAAGAAAAACTTGGCATGGCAAGATGGATCACCCGAGGAAATGTATAATAGAGAAGGGGATGCCTAAGCCTGGGCCTAGAGGGTGAGTGACCACAAGGAAGAGGAGACCTTAATAGTTCTTGTAAACTATTGGGATCATGCACACAGTGGGTAGTTCTTCCTGTGCGAGAAAACCTTGGCAAGGCAAGATGGATCACCCGAGGGACTGCATAGTAGAGAAGGGGATGCCTGAGCCTAGGCCTGGAGGGTGAGTGAACGAAAGGAAGATGAAACCTTGATAGTTATTGTAAACTATTGATTGGGATAATGCACCCAATGTGAATGTCAAGGAAAAACAAAATGAGCTTGGGTAGAAAAGAAACATGTGGATACAAATCCACAAACTACATAGATAATTATTGTGCTAAGATTATGAAAATTTTCCTAGAAATTTTTATGCAATGTTTTCACATAAGACTAGGCTTAACGTGCTTGATTGTCCAAGAATTACTAAAAGCAGGTGACAAAGATTAAGGGTCTGAAAAAGGACCTATCCGAGAGAGAAAGATAAATATTTCTGAAACAGTTGAATGAGAAAGGAGTGATAGGTTGTTACACATTATTTTTGTCATCCCTATGACCGTTAATGATGTAAACCTATCTATTGCCTTAAGAGGGGTCAGTAGCCTGAGTTCTTGAAGAAGGAAGGGAGAAGAACTTTTCCTGAGAAAAAAAGTTGCATTTCCCTTTGTAAAAACCCTATTAAAGAGGATTTTTGCATGTTGCACTATAGCTAGGGTGCAAAAATGCCTGATTTTCACAGGTTGCACCATAGCTAGGTCGCGAAGTGTTCGCAGGTTTCTATATAGGTAGGGTGTGAAAATGCTCATACATGGGAAAAACGAGCATCTTCTCTATGCTTCTATAAGGAGAAACTTCCATGGTGAGGTGGCATCCGAATGGTTTGGATCTTACTCACTTTAATGATTTAGTGGGATCATCCTAACCTCCTCACCTTATCATGTTCAACTTATAAAAGGAGAGGAGCTCTCATGGATAAAGTTAGCTTTTGATTTTGGAGCTTGGATTGGATTGAGCTTTGAATATTGTTAGCTTGGCTAGATGAACCATTTTGTTGAGATAGATTGTGAATATTATCAGATCTATGCTCTCAGAATTATTGGAGTGGAAGTGTGTGGGGAACGAAGGACAGTTGGAAGGGACCTTATGACATCAAGGCCATGGTTGTAATCTCTCTTTCACATTTAATATGATACAGTAATATGATTCTTTCCTATAAAGCTTGTTGTGTTTTATTGTATTATTCCTTGATCACATACATAGGTTTATATTGAGTTTATGCTATTACTATCACTTTGGTTGGTTGCATTCTTTTGCAGGATCATCATTGTATGAGTGTTGGAACAGAGCTAGGATGGAAATAGCGAGAGGAAGCGACGTTTAAATGGTATGTCACCTATCCCTCTTTAGTTAGTAAATTCAACATTTAAAACTTAAGGAAAGCGTCATGTTCTGGTATCTTTTGTTATAGATCTAGGTGGATCTAGGGAGATCAGTTAGTGTCTGCACCTACCGATTTATCCAAAAAAACAGGTGTTTTTGAGGAAGAACATCGAGGACGGTGTTCCTTTAAGGGGGAGTGAATTGTAACATCCCTATTTTCCCCAGTTTGTAATTAGTCATAAAATAGGAATTACCATGTTAAGGCATGTGGACAATGTAAATGTATTATTGTTTGAGTTTCCAATAAATGTCTGTGGGGGTGAAGCCTTGAAAGTACTCGCCATGATATCACTAGAGAAAGAATGTGAAAACTATATGAGAGGGTTCATTATATCAAATAACCCCAAATTTCCCTTGATGAGGATGATAAACCTCCTTTGGATCCCAAGGAGAGAAATTAGTTAATGAATAAAGGACCAGTGGTTGAATTATCAACCACCCCCATGAATGGGAGCATGGTCTAGCTGTAGAATGTTAGCCCAAATTACCACAAAGACCCGCATACCCGAGCTTCCTTCCGACAAAAGGAACGTGATGGGTCGGGAACCTTCCAAAATAAGGAAGGTAAGATAGATATACACAGACAACCAAAGAGGAGACAAGAAACGAGAGCAGAAAAGCTTGTAAGGGAGATGCACGGAGCTCTCCAAGGGGGATAATGGACAGAAGGCCGTGAGCTTGATGTTGAGTGAGCATCTGATAAACCTCACCAGAGAGATAACAGAGAGAGAAATATCTAAAATTTCATAGAGAACAGAACCCGAGCAGAAGCTGAAGCCACTTGTACTTGTAAATGATTGCGTCATGTGGTGGCCTAAGCTAGAGCCATGAACTATGAGTTTTTCGACCCTAGGTATAGTTTCATGTACACATGTCGACCCACCTAGTCGTTTTGAGTCCCTTGGAGGACAAAGTTTGTTATGCTCATGAGAGGTAGTGCAGATATGCACCTTCTCTCTACGAGGCAAGCAGAGACCAAGAACCACTTAAGTTATAGACTTTATGAAGGATCCCAGGAGGTTTGTAGAAGACCCTTCTATGTGTTGAGTCCAGGAGAAAGAGCGCAACGCTCTTAAATCCTTCATAACTGACGAAGCTCAGGAAGGATAGCGAGATTCAGGTATCGAAAGGGAATACCCTTTCGTTTGAAAAATGAACGGATGAGACCCATTTGGGAGGATCCAAGGTCTGTCATGACCACTGGATTTGAAGAAGGAGAGAAAGCATTAATGCCTCGACTACTTCAGTCTTCGCAAGTTCACACATCGGGAGATTCGTGTGATAGCGCGGCCAGGTCTTCTGAAATCTGAAGACATGAAATAACTTAGACTGTGGATCTATCGGGACCCACCTTGACTGTCAGATATGTGAGTTCAAAATTTGTGCGACACAAGAATCATGCGTTGGTGCGACTAAACCTCTGAAACCCGAAGTAGCAATGTGACCTGGACCATAGATCCAAGGATCTATTGGGACCCTCCTTGACCGTTGGATTGGTGATATCGGATTTCACACATAGGGAGAATCACATGTTGGTGTGACTAAAATTATGAAACCAGAAGTTGTGATGTGATGTGGACCGTTGGATCGAGGAAGGACGTGGACCGTCGATTTGAAACGAGTCGATTAATGCAAGGAGTATGTGGGAATTCGAAATTCCCTAAGGACCAAGATCAGAAAAGAAAAGAGCAGATGAGGTCCAAGAGGCAAACTTGTTTCCAGTTCGTAAGCTCAGGAGAGAAAGTGGAAGTCGAGACCCATACATCAGGGCTTGCAGGAAGTAAATCGAAGGTTGAGACCTTCGAAACATATGACATCTTCCAAGTAAGGAAGAAGGAGAAATCTCAGGAAGGATAGAGGCCTGGAAGAACTCAAAGGAGGAGTGAGGGTTAAAGTCACCTCATGGAAATTGAAAGTTCAGAAGGGGTGACACCAAGTTATTTGTCAAAGAGTCATTGAAATCCTGGATGGACAGTAGAAATCCCTAGTGGGAGAAGCGTCGATAGTCGTGTGCCATCGGATATAATAAAAGTGCGAGGAGGATAAGGGCTAAGAGTCATTCAACACTTGAAATCTCAGGAGAGATAGTGAGTCGTCGATATAAGGAAATATCGAACCGTTTATTCCTTTCGTTGGGAAATAGACTTTGAGAAATTGGAACTCAAGAGTCTGGAGAACGGAGGAATTTGTTTTCCAAAGTCGTGAAACGCAAACTTTTGATTCACGAGAAAGAATCTAGGCCATCATATCATAGATAGACGAGCAGAGTGCACAGAAAAGAGGAGAATAGATCTGAGTTTTTATATCTGAGTGCGTGGACCAAAATCCATTGGATCCTAAGGAAAGTGCACGAGACAAGTTCAGAAGTCATAGGAACCGTCCATCGTTAGAGTTGACAGGTGGCAATAGATCCAGGAGTTCGAGAACTCGGGCTTTGGAAGATTTGCAAGGGGAAGAGTGGATTTGATCCTAGCCGTTGGTGTTGGGAAGGACACAAGTGGAGTTGATCCTAGCCTTCGGTGCTGGGAAGGAAACATGGTGAGAGATCAACATTTCACTGACTTGCAACTCGGGGAAGTCAAAGGCAGAGTTGTGAGGACTCACAAAGTGAAAACTCATGAGTTGATCTGAGTTGTTGGATCGAGAAAAGTCGTGGACCGTCAATCTAAGGAGAGCGTAGAATCAGGAATCGGGAGAAGGGAGGTGAGTGGTCTTCCAACTTCTTGAAATGTGAATTCTTGATACGCGAAGGAGAGAGAAGAACTGTTGGATCATGGGGATTGTGGACCGTCAATTTGATGTGAGCGCAAGTTCAAGAGTCACGAGAGTCAAGGTTGGCTCACATGCAAATAACTGACAAAAAAAGTCGTGAAGCTTACGTGAGATTGGCCTCGGGTCATAGGCAGAGGTCACATTGGTGAAGGCTAACAGAGGATCTAGCACACGTTAGGCTCTAGTTCGAGAGTTTGGGAGTCAGAGAGTCAGGTCACGTGCAATTACCCAACATGCGAAGTCACAAAATTCCTTATGGTTAGACCTGTGGTCGCAGCCTGGGGTCATATGAAGGAAGGGGCTATCCTGGAGATCTAGCACCTATTGCTCAAACCCTTTAAAGGGGCCAGGAAAGAGCTGACGGGTTTGGAAGAACCTACAATTGAAGAAGAGGGAACCTAGAGAGAGTTGAGGAAAAGTGAATTTTTTTTTATGCCCCGTCGTGGGTGTGTTACAATCACCTATGCAACCTATCCCTTTAGTTTATATGCGTGATCTAGGAGGATCCACAACATTAAGAGAGGTCTAGGAGGATCCGTAAATGCTCAAATTTTGATTATCTCAAATTTTATCAGAAATGACTTCATTGTGTAGAGATTGGTGATAGCTTTCCAATGACAAAAAAATCACCTCAAATGGAGTTTGTATGAAAACGTTATGACCAGTCTAATTTTTTGTCAAACCATGTCAAAGGCCCAAAAAGGGGGTGGCACGTGGCACCATTGGAAGGTTGACACGTGACACGTGTTTATTATTGTAGCTATGTGAGACATTCTCCAGCTTACAAACATGTGAGATGTGGATCATTGCAGCTATGTGAGTCTTTATCCAACTTACAAACCTGAGAGAAATCCCCTAATAAGGGTACGTGGTTCCTACCTGAGATAGAGATAGAATGTAGAGATGACCTCCTCCATTCAGATAGTTGAGAGGAACTCCAGATGATTATCCACTGGGAAATGCGATTTTTTGAGTTAGACGTGCCTATGGCTGAGCACAAGGTGAACGTGTGAAATCCCAAAGTGTTGGGTGCATCATCATGTTAACATGAATGAAGATGATGTATTAGCCTCCTTTGAGCAACATATTTGATGAGAAACTCCAGATGATTCTCCTGTGTGAGGCAGTGGAAAAGAAGATCTGTAGAGTGGACATGCCTATGGATGAGCACATGTGAATGTGTGAAGATCTGGTTCTTCTGTGTAACGCAGTGAGCCAGAGATATGGACATCCCTATGGATGTGCCCCTAGTGCATGAGAACTAGTGGGTGTATCAGATCCCTTGCTATATTTTTCAAGATTCAGACCTGCCTATAACCCTAATTGTAATGTAAAGGGTACAGGTTGGCCCCACCTTAATGTGATTAGTAATAAATGTAAAAGATAATTAATATGGTTAATATTAATTATAATGTGACTTAGAGAGGTTGGCCTTGTTGTGCCAATAGACACTTTTGTTGAAAGGACAAGTCTAATATAAGTAAAGGAAGATTCCCCATTGAGGAATCATATCTTTCGGGTGAGTTTGGAAATTTCAACAAGTACACCTTCTTGGGAAAAGTGTGCACCTCTATTGGGCACTAGTCTTCTAGGGTTTGATCACCCTCTTGTGTGCTAGGTCTTTCTTGGTGGTAAAGGTATTTCTCTTGAAGAATATAGCAAAGGATTTGGATAGGTTTTCTTCCCTTGTTGAGAAGGGTTTCCCAGGACACTTCTTGTGTTCTTGTGCATGGTGCTTCTTCTTGTGATCTTGGTTGCTGCAACAAAAATGGTTATGGTTAAATGCTAAAATGGAATGAAATTCATGCTTAAATTTATATATTGAAAAATAAACATGGTATCAGAGCATAGGTCTTGAAGAACCCATTGCACAAGCAAATTTCAGTCATCCTCTCTCTCTTCTGCAAAACCGTACGACCCTCCCAGGGTTTCTAGAAATTTCATATGACCTACCCCTTTGAGGAGTTTCAGCACTTGTCATTTGGACGTTGGGGCTAAAAAATGCATAGGAGTGTACAACTTCCTTCAACACACCTCCAACAAGCTTAAGATTTCATTTTTGACCATTTTGACATTTTGGCCCTAGGGGTTCTAGGGTTTCGCTAATTTCTACAGAAATTTCAGAATTAGGGTTTCTGCAACTCATTGAAGGAGATCTTCAGCTCACCAGTGTTATCCTATATTTCAAAGGCTTATTTTTGGCAGTCATAAGTCCAATAAAACCTAAAAGTGCTATCCTAGCCTAGGCGTTAGGTTTTCTAGCCCATTTGACAAGGGTTTGTGAAGAATCTAAAATTATGATGAACAAGAACTATGATGGAAGATAAGCTTGATGGATCAAGCAAATTCAAGTTTCTGGAAGACAAGGCTTCAAAGGAAGGCTTATTATGGGTAATACAAAAGGGTGACACTGTGACTACCTTCTTCATGAAGATGTCATATGACAGAGATCATCCAGGTGCTATTGGAGAAATCATATCAACACCCTCAGGTATGCATTTGTATATATATTATTTGTATCATTGTCATAAGGGTAATTACGGGAGGAAGGAACCTTTGTTGAAGTGATGGATCCAAAGGGATCTCAATGCATTCAGAAAAAAAACACATTGGAAGTGAAGACTCCAGGTTTGATTGTTGTAATTGTCATTCCTATAATCTATATTTCTAAATTTTGCTACATTACAAGTAGGTGTTGTAACTGTGACAACAATCCTTAAATTATTTTGATTCTAGAGATGTACTCATTATTCTCCTTTAGGAGATATTCTTGTTTTGGTTCCTCTTGTCTTCTTGTTCCATACAGGTTAAGAATAAAGGAAGATTTTTATCGTTCAGAGGGATTCACTTGACTCAGAGGGAGTCAAAACTTGTTGAGAAAGAGGAAGAATAGAACCACCATCGAGGCAACCAAATAATGCATGATCAAAATCCTTCTATGATTCCATGGGCAGAAGTATGCATGACACAATAGATGTTTAGAACAAGCGACTTCACCAGACTTTGAAAAACATAACTCCCGAAGAAAACTTCATCGGAGTGAAGGATGAGATTGAATACTTCAAGGTATTTGGGTGTCTAGTGTATTTTCATGTACCCAGAGAGAAGAAGTCCAAGCCAGAACCTTCAGGGAGAAAGGATACATTTATGGGATAACAATGAATCTTCAAAGACATTCCAGATCTATATCCCTGGTTAGAGACAAATTGAGACAAGCAGAGATGTTGTCCTTGAAGAAGAGATAGCCTTTCAAGATCCAGAGAATCACAGATGGAGATTGATAGTGAGACAATACCTTCTCCCCCTTTGGAAGTATAGAGGGAGACAAACATTATTCCATCTGATCCATTTTCTCTAGTTGATATGTTCAAAGATATTGTAGTAGGGCATACACGGCCTACCTAGAATCACTCTGCAAGAGGCAGAGAAACATTAAATACTCTCAAGGCACATACTGATAAAGAAAAATATATTTTTGAACTATGATCGAGGTGGATATCGGTGGCCAACCACCTTTTCCAATTGGCTCAAAACAATTTTCTGACAATTTTGGCAATTTACTATTTTTAGCCGTTTTAACTTCCAGGGCCATTTTGAGGGCGTAAATGAAGGTTTTTCGGGATCGAGCTTCTCAATGATAGAAGAAGGAATTATTGAGCCCCCAAAATGAATATCCTTTATGATACCTTTCCAATGGGCTATCATACGCCTAAAATGGATATCGTGTGCAAAAGTTACGACCCCGGGAAGTTGATGTACTAACTTACCTAGACGGTGCCCACATGACTTTTGACGCTTCATCTCCTACAGTTAGGTTTTTGGATGTCTAGGGTTTTTGGAATTCCTGTTTATTGTAAAAAGGATTTCAGAGCCTCATTGTAATCATCTTCTTGGGAATGAGCGCAACCATCACATCTCTTCTTAGAGATAAGCTGCCACCATTCCAACAAGCTTGTTTCTGCTGCATTTTACAGTTTCAACTTATTTCCTTATTCAATAGAAAACCAGTTTTACTGTATCTCTGTTAGTTTTTGTTAAGAACCTGTTAATAATTTTTAGTCATTTCATTCTACTCATAAAATCTGTATCAATCTATCCTTCAATCATGAGCCACTTCATTGATGTTGAGCCTCCTTGTCTTAGAGAAGAAATAGGAGAACATGTATGGAAAGATGCCATAACAGAAGAATACTAGTATATCTTAAAGAATGATGTATAAGATATTATTCAGGGACCAGAAAAGAAGTTTGTAGTAACTTCCAATTGGATCTATAAGATCAAGCACACAACTGATGGAAGTGTCAAGAAATATAAAATGAGATCTATAGCCAGAGGTTTCTCACAAATAGAAGGAGTTGTATATGATGAGACAATTGATCCAGTAAACCCAACACACTTCCATCCGTACTACTATCCATGAGTTGGACACTATATCAGATGGATGGATTCTTGATGATTTCTGGTTTCAGCAAGAGTATTGTTGATTCAAACCTATATTATTACAGTATTGGTGACGAGAGCCTGATTTTGATGACTTATTCAGAAAGCCTTGTTGGATACAAGTTAGATTTGACTTCTGATTTCGAGATGAAGGATATGAGTATGATGCACTAATTCTTGGACAATAAGTATGACATAGGATCGATGAGATTTGTCTAAGTCAAGGAAAATATATAGTGGGAATATTAAAGAAGTTCGGTATGAAAGAATGCAAAACCACCGTGATGAATTTGAAGAAAATGAATGATGATGATTCAGATGAGATTAATCCACATTTGATTGGATCATTGATGTATTTGGTTAACACCAGATCAAATTCATGCTATGCAGTGAATGTACTTAGTCAATCCATGAGTAAGTCGAGACAGACTCACTGGATAGCAGTAAAGCATGTATTGAGATATATATGAGTCACAATTGGATATGGCCTAAGATATGCCTCCAGTGTGAACTTGATTTTGAAGGATATGCCAATTCAGATTGAGCATAAAGTACAGTGGACCAGAAGAGTACATCTGCTTTTTGTTTTACAATGAAGTTTTCCATGGTTTCTTGGTGCAGCAAGAAACGAAATCTATGTGGCCTTGAATACCACAGAATCTGAGTATGTACCATTGAGTGTGCGAAGTAGTATGTCTTCACAAGATTCTGATAGATTTACTTGATCATGAGATGGATCCTATGATGATAACCAAGAGCCATTTATAAATATCCTTGAAAACCTAGTGTTTCCTGATGGATCGAAACACGATGAGATGAAATATTCTTATATCAGAGATATGATGCAGAGGAAAATGGTACACTAGAAATGCCTTCCTACACACGTGTAGATTGTAGACATCTTCACCAAACTAACTTGGTGAAGAATTCCTTCCTAGTTGAGAGGGAGTATTGATGACTCCAGTCAAGACAAAATTCAGAATACATCCATGTGAGACTTGGAATGATGAAGAATGCCTCCCTAGATGAGATGGAGTGTTGATGATTGTAGCTATGTGAGACATTATTCAACTTACAAACCTATGAGATGTGGATCATTGTAGTTATTTGAGTCTTTCTCCAGCTCACAAACCTGAGAGAAATCCCCTAAGAAGCGTACGTGGTTCCTACCTGAGACAGAGCTAGAACGTAGACATGACCTCCTCCATTCAGAGAGTTGAGAAGAACTCCAGATTATTATCTAGTGGGAAAGGTGATCTGTTGATTTAGACGTGCCTGTGGCTGAGCACAAGGTGAAAGTGTGAAATCCCAAAGTGTTGGGTGCATCGTCATGTGAACAAAAATGAAGATGATATATTAGCCTCCTCTAAGAAAAAGAGTTTATGAGAAACTCCAAATGATTCTCCTATGTGAGGAAATGGGAAATAAGATCTGTAGAGTGGATGTTCCTGTGGATGAGCACAGGTGAATGTGTGAAGATATGGTTCTTTTTTGTAATGAAGTGAGCCAGAGATATGGACATCCCTATGGATGTGCCCCTAGTGGATGAGAACTAGTGGGTGTATCATAACCCTTGTTATATTGTTCAAGAGTCAGACCTGCCTGTAACCCTAATTGTAATGTAAAGGGTACAGGTCGGCCCCACCTTAATGTGATTAGTAATAAATGTTAAAGATAATTAATCTGGTTAATATTAATTATAATGTGACTTAGAGAGGTCGGCCCTATTATGCCAATAGACACTTATGTTCATAGGACAAGTCTAATATAAGTAAAGGAATATTCCCCATTGAGGAATCATATCTTCCAGGTGAGTTTGGAAATTTCAAAAAGTACACCTTCTTGGGAAAAGTGCACACCTCTCTTGCGCACTAGTCTTGTAGGGTTTGAGAACCCTCTTGTGTGCTAGGTATTTATTGGTGGTGAAGGTATTTCTCTTGAAGAATATAGAAAAGGATTTGGCTGGGTTTTCTTCCCTTTTAGAGAAGGGTTTCCTAGGATACTTCTTGTGTTCTTATGCATGGTGCTTATTCTTGTGATCTTGGTTGTTGCAACATAAATGGTTATGGTTAAATGATAAAATGGATTGAACTTCATGCTTAACCTCGTCTATTGAAAAATCAACAACATGACCATACACATCCATACAAATGAGTTGGAAAGGTGATAGGGAAAATGTACAAGCATAGGTAGATCAATCAAATATTGACATGTGGAAAATCTGTATAGGATTAATTGGACCAATGAAAGACTTCCACATAGCAGTATCCCATTGGCCTCTAATGGCTATGTCATATTAAAAAAAAATTGGGTCGATAGGAGTCGAACCCCTCACCTTCTCCCAAGCATTACCACGACTTACCAATAGAACAAACTATATGAATTAATAGTCATGTGACAAATAATATATTTGAAATGAAGTTAAGGTATGGGTAGCTGGAAAAAGGATGAGGGATAAACCCCTAGCCCTTGGTTCAAATGGTATCTAATGTAACCGTGCCCTACATTTGCGTGAGGCTAAAAATAAAGATTCCAACATGTATAACAAGTTTCAAAGGGGGGAGAAGTTTGCGGGGTCAAACCTGTGAACTCCACCCACATAACAAAAAGATTTAACCAATGCGCCACGTTTGACGGAGATTCCACACAATATGGTTTTGGATTGATACCACAATTAGCCTAAGGTGCAAACCTCGGTCCGACCCATGGCTTATTTAAGGTCGGGCATATATATCGAGGTCAGAATGAGGTATGAGCGGCAATAGATCCCGAGGTAACATGAAGTACGAGGAAGGTACCGTACATTGGTTTGCATGCCAAGGAAGACAAGAGTGATGGTGTTGTCTTGATTTGCATGCCTTGGAGAACTAGTTCATAATATAGCCTTGTTTATACTCATTTTTCTCATTTTCTTGAGAGGAACATGATGGTGATGTTATTTTTGTGCTAAGATGTTGTCTATGAAAATATTAGTCCAAATTTCCATTTATCAGCGCCATAATGCATCGTTTGGTGTGTAAAGAGGGTTAAATTGAGCCAATTCAGAATATGGTCATGTTTATACTCAATTTCTCATCATTTTGAGTGGAATTCAATGGTAAAATCTATTTTTGGGTTTGATAAACAAAATTGAAGAATGAATTCAAATTTTTATTTGTAAGTCTATTTTCATTGTAATTTTGACATTTGAGATTATGAAAAGTAGTCTCACCGTTTAAACGAGACTCAAAGATGTAGATAAAATGTTATCTTATTTTGTTCTTTTATTTTATGCTATGTCATCTCACATGATTATGCAAATTATCATCATTTTCATGAAATTTTGGATAAGTAAGGATTCACACATGTTATGCAAATCTTTCAAATACGATCAAGATTTATTCTGAATTAAGTTAGATGTTAAGATGTGTGTTGTAAAGAAATTATTAACATCTAAGGATTTTTGGATCAATGAGATCTCCTACAGCTCAAGGGGGGTATTCATAGTGGGATTACTAAATCTAAGCAATGAGGCACAAGGTGATGTGAGAGTAGCTTTAGTATATACATTTTTTTTGGTTTTTTTATGATATAAAATATGTGATGGGAGGAAATAGAGATTAGTACCTGTTAGCACTCCATAAATCTGTTCGGTTGATAAACAGATGACGAAGGTAACCTTTTCAACTAACTTTGAGACCTGAAACTAGCCTTTCGGATATGGAGAGGGCTCTCCCGGAAGGCGCGGTCTCCATGCAGGATATGGATTTGAAAGCAATGGCTAGATTTAACACCTTTGATGTAAATGGGTTCTGGCTATACTGGTGCAAGAAAGTAAAACTTGGGCTATGGAGTCGATTTGAGGAAATGATAGAGACGAATGAATCAATGATTGAACTTGAGAGGATAAGGCTAGGCGAGAAATAGTCTTCATTGTAAAACCATAATGTGTGGCGGGGAAAAACACGAGAAGCAACTCAGAGCACTACTGCGGGTGAATTCGAAGTTAGTTTTTAGAAGAAAACATTTTGTCTAAGTGGCGCGAACAAGGGGCACTACGTAGAGAATCCACAGGTTCGAAAATTCGTTTCGAAATAGACAGAAAAAGATATGAATAAAAGATGTCAGGAAGAACATATGTAAAGAGAGGAACATAATACATCCAACTGCTACAACTAGAATATTTTCATCAAGTTACAAGACCTTTGCATTAAATTCTGGTTAAAAAATCAAATTTCATACAATAGTTGTCGTCTACCAAATTTGCCAACCAACCCGACTTACATCGAAAAGATGAAATATATAAATGAGGGCGCCGCTGCCTCCTAATTGCTAACCCTAAAACTAGGAAAACTGAGCAGCATGCGCTAAACACTCTTCGCATGGTGATTTTGTTATAGCAAGATTTTCCTCACCATTGCTATCTTTCACAGAGGACCTTTTTCCATTTCCCTATGCAGACTTATCAACCCCTGTTTTGATAAATCCAGAGCCAAAATTATATATTTTTCCACATATATGCTACCTAACTGCTTTACAAGATGCATATACACTTGCTACTCCACTACAACTCGCATATATTGGGATTTTTGCCAGAAAATACAAAATGAGGTCGGGTTTCCATGTCATGACAAATGATCTTTGATCTTTGTCCTTCCATATACTGGAAAAATTCTGACTCGGCCCTTCAGTTGCATTCCGGAGGCTATAAGAGCACAATTTTGAGCTATGGAGAAAGAGAGAGAAAGCATTCAACTTTGAGAGAAAAGTTACTCTAGAGAAATTACTTCATATTGAGTCTGCATCCCTTTGTCCCTCAAGTCTAAACACAGTGTTCAGCCCCCAAGCTCTTCCCTTATTGTCAAGAGGATCTCATTATCGCTTTGCTATGAGCTTGCCTTTGGTGGAGGATTGAAGTGGTGGAGACCTAGTTGGAAGGAACTTGGTTTCTTGGTTTCGAACCGTGTCGACACGGAAGTCTGTAATGTTGATACTTCTGTTGATCAATTATTAATAGAAATACTCTTTTCCTGTCCTATCGATATCTTGCAAATATAAGATTATTATCCATGGGCATGTTTGTGATGTTTATTAATGGATTGTTCTATCTGATGTGCTAACTTATTTTATATACCGTCATTATATACTTGCATCTCTTGTTTGTTGAGAACTTCTTGCAAGTGTAAAGCTTTGGGTCAAAGTGCTCAATGGTGGAACGACATCAAACGATTGGATCCAGGTAGGCTTATTCCTCGTATTGCACATTAGTTTATATAACACATGTTGTAATTGATTTGATTTCTGTAGTCATACCTATCTATTGTGGTTTACCCTTGGCCATAGAGAGTTTTTCCCTTGTAACAAAATTGGCGACTCCATTGAGGAGAGATCTTCCTTCTAAGGGTTGAAGTATGTTTCCTTCTTACATTGCTCTTTTTCCTTTGTATTTCTTTTCGTATCACAGTTGGACAGAGTCTGTTCACTCTGGGTCTGAGTTTTCATCCTTTTAACCTTGCCTACCCTTGTTTTAAAAGATATACGCCCTTTTTTCCCTGACAGTCGTGTGTATACACTTGTTGTCCCACTACAAGAGGCGTATATATGCCCTTTTCTCTTGAACATGAGTGTATACCACTTCCCCTTGCTTGTTTGTTTGGTTTAGTGACCGCTAGGTAGGTCTTGAGGATCATTGAGCCTTCTTAGGTCTCCGTGGTACTTGTTGAGATTATCTGGGCTGACATGAAACCTTTTTGGAGTTGAATTTTTGGGCGGTGTCTTTCTCTTTGTTTTTCGTTTTTTATTTGTCCTTGGTAGTTGGGATGTCTACTTAGCTGCTTGGTATTTTGCTTGAGTGATTGCTTTTATACACAATAGAAGTTATATATCAAGTCGCTTATCAGTCCATGCATTTTCTTTTTAATACATTGAAAATACAAAAAAATAGGTATTTTTCATTGGTTGGTATTTTTTGTCTTGGAACTTTTATCATTAGATTAGGATATTTAGCGAAAGATTGCATTTTACTTCTGATTTGTAGAGTTGAAATTGAAAATTGCACTATTTTTATTTAGCATATCATTCACTGAAAAGTTAAAGTTAGGCTTTGCATTATATCTATTTTTATTTTCATGCAGAGTCATAACACCATGAGTTTCATTTCTGTACCTCTTTGAGTAATCATGAACAATAAAATTTATTCTTTAAACTAAAATTGATTAGTCACGATTTTATTTTTTAGGGTGCACAAACTAGCCTAGGATTTAGTGCCTTGGAATAAGATTTTGTGAGTAAACTTCTCCAAGGAAATTAAATCAACTTATGTGTCTGAGATAGGGAGTTGAGAAATCCATTGTGTAATTGGTAATATTAGGAGGCTCTGCTCACACTAGAGTTAATCACAAGGTCGAGCGAAGTTAGTTGAAGGGATAACCCCTGGATACTCACCTAGCGTCAGAGATATTTCTGTGGATTTATTCGTATTTGGGGATCTTGTTAGTGCCCATACCTCTGTGAGAGGCGGTGATTTCAAGGTTTCGGTCTTTGATACCCTTCCCATACGGTGATCCGGGCTTATGACTGTTCTCCTATGCATTGATTATACAATGGTTTATTAGTTTCTTGACTTAGGTTTCTCATATGTTACTTGCAAGGGTTATTCTGCTTGTATCCTGAGTCAGATAGGGGTTGGACAACACATGTCCTTTATGGAGGATTACCTCTCTGGGGGGGTCTGACTGACTGGTTGTTAAGCCTACAAGGGCCCTTATAACTGATTATGTTACCTCCAAACTTTAGCAGGGAGTCTCAGGTCCCTCTTGGATGAGGCATACCTTCTTTAGCGAGAGAGGCCACTCAGCCACTTTAGCCCATTTGCATGCATATTGGCGGTTTGAATTTTTAGTATGATCTTTGATTACTAGTTGACCCTAGGACTATGGTTTTTGGTTTCATTATCATGGATAGAAGAGTGTATTTTACTCCATTCACCGTTACCCCCCCCACGATGCCTCCTCATTTCATGGGTGTAGACCCTTCTATCGTTTACAATGGTATGCACGATTACAACACTCAATTCACACCTTGGGTCTCTAGTCATTTTTCTGTTGATATGCCTTCCCATGTGAAACCCCCTCCCTAGTCTACTTATATGAATCCTAGCATTGGATCCAGGGGCACCATCGCTTCCATGCCCACTTCTTTGTTTGATATGAATCATTTTCCCATGGGAGGTTGGAACCTTCCACCTTATGGATCCAATCCTAACTATGCTATTTCAGGATCCAATGCTCAGATGGGTGCTTATTACACCCCACCCATGTATCTTCCATCTACTATGTTGGTCCCTTTAAACACTTTTTCTGCACCAGGTCCTCAAATACCCCCAAGTCTTCAGTATGGGGAGAATCAATTTTATAATTCGGGCTACCCTCCTTATGGGACACCCTCACAAAGGGGGAAACATATATCCTCACTCGAATAATTCTTATCCTACCATGGTCTCTTTGCAGACTTCAGTGATGGTCCTCGTCCAAACCCCTTCCGACCACCTTGGCATAAACCACCATGATTCTGGGCCAGGACAGGGAATATACCAGGATCCTTTCTGGCATGCAATGTTTTAGAATCAATATTTTCTGGGACCTTGGAATCAAATACTTCCATCTATCACCATCCAAACCACTGTAATCCACACCAGTGCACCATCACCCATCTTTTCTAGTCATGTCAGAGATGAGTCGACACTTTCTACAAATCATGTCGACAACTCGCTTCCAACCTCTGCCAATTATGTTGGGGGCACCATCCTTTTCACCCTGAATCATAGTCGTGTCATGTATCCAACTCCTATTCCTCATACATGAGACAAATCTCCTTCCTCAACCAGTCCCATCGAGAAACCTAGACATCTCAGACATAAGCCTAAATTATTTTGCAGGACTTGTGAAGGAAGACATATTACTCGCTTGTGCCCAGTGACTACCGAGATACCAGAGGCATGGGGCTCACCCAAAATCCCTTCAGACTCTGAGACACTCATGGTTCCTCCTCACACCACTTCACCTTCAATGATCCCAGTGGTCTCACCGCCGAGATTTTCCTCTGACCTCACCCCCTCCCCGGAAGGTGAAGCGTCTCCTGCCCTCGTTACCATGCATCCTCTTCAACCTATAATTGAAGAAGTGACCACACTGGTGCCTTTTATGGTCAAACCGACTCTCCCTGAAAAGAGTGATGCACCCTCTAGTCACATCATCAACATTCCAAGTCTTTCCCCTTCTGAACAAGAGATATTCATTCTTCCTCCAAATACTCTCTCTCCGAACTCTGACGAGGTCCCCTTTGACTAGGATGACCTGACAGGACATCCCATACCCCCACCTATGTCTGTTCCACTAAGAGACATTATTCGAACCATAACAGAGACTATGTACTCCATTATCACTTTCTCCTCCTCAACTCAGAGAGATTTGGGCTTTCCAAAGCTTTTGTCAGCTATCCACAGGATACTGAATTTCGGTATAAGGCCGGGACGGGAGCCTTGGCCTCCCCCTTTACATGTTGATTAGACAAAAAACACGAGTCTTAGTTAAACTATTTTTTGACTCGTTATTAAAAATTGAAAAGATCGTAGAGTGATTTGTCCCTTTCACACTCATTAAAATTGGATTTGAAAGATCAAGAGTCTTAGTTAATCTCTTTTCCAACTCGCTATCAAAACTGGAAAAGATCGTCAACTGAACTTGTATTTTTCACACTCGTAAATTGGATTTGAAAAGACGTCTATTTGGCACAAGTTTACCCCTTTTTCACACCAAGTAGACTAAAAGATATAAAAAGGGACATTTTTTGGTGTTAAATTGTGATTGCATCTCATGCCCTTGCTTGCAGTATTGAGCCTTTAGCCAGTTCTCGCTTTGCATTATAAACCATGGCCCAAGCAGTTTGCATCCTCAACCAAGAAAATCGTTGTCTATATCCTTCACAATTTGACACCCTATACCCGAGAGGGAACATAATCTCGAGTGTCGATCTCTCGCATGCATTTCCTTGCATTGAGCATAGGTACATTCCACTGCTGGAACTAGTTTTTCTTACTTGCAACACTCATTCCCTCCTCTGTATCATATCATTCACTTGTTATGAAAAAAAAAAAAAAGATGGGTGGGAAGGGAGTACTATATTTTAATTGGCAGCAATCATGTCGCCTTTGAACAGAGCACAAAGCTATTGAGTCCTTGCATCATCATAATTTTGGGTTTAGCATGGCCTTAGGAGGTTGATCTCATTACAAAATTTTCTCTACCGATTGGTTAATCTTCCAGCCACTATAGAGAACATTATGGATGCCTCATGTATATAATTGTCAAATCATTAAGTATATGCTACCAGAGTCCACCGTATGTCTCATGCTCTTGTTCAAAGGAAGTCTATCAACCTGTGTCAACCACTCCTCAGAAATATTGACTTCGCATGTCGGCCATACCCTTAGTTTGTCTCAAAATCACATGATACATTGGTCTTATGATGCACCCTGGCCCTACTTTCATCATTGGTAGGTCACCTTGAACCCAAAAATAAAAATTTCATCATGGGTTGTTGACTGGGTGGTTTCCCTTGTGTTCGACGACAAGACATCTATTCACACTTTGGGATTCGTGCAGTGTCTTGGATGCCATTAGCCTTATTGGTGGTTTCCTCTCCTTTGTCAGTAGTTTTCATCACTGGTTGCTATTCAGAGGGTCTTTTTCATGTACCACTTGCATTTGGCACACATGAAAGACGCACAGGTTTGTTGGTTCGTGAACATGTTCTTCGTCCGACCTCCACCAAATCATGAATCTCCTGCTTTGTTCCTCATGCTGACTGATGAGAGATGCCTTAATGCTCTTCTTTCAGCGGGTCTCTTTCCATTGACTTCAGATCATGTATTCTAGATACGAGACTTAGAGTTTTATGAGTACCTTGAGGTTTGCAGTCATTAGTGGCAGGCTCTCTTGCCATTGATAGATGGGAATACATCAATGTCTCCTGATCAATGGATCTCTCAAATGTTCGAAACTAGTTCCTTTATTCACATTTGTAGAGATGTACTCGGTGCCTTGATACCTACTTTCATCATTGGTAGGTTGTCCCACGTTTATTAACAGTATACCTCAATGACCGGTAATCAAACAATGTCTCATCGTTTTCGACCTCAACTCATTTAGTCACATGATGTAGACTTGCACCATTGGCGGATTGTATTGAAGACTTGAAGACATCACTTTGTAGACACAACTTTCCTGAGTTGTTGCTTCCATTTCATCGGACAAGTACCTATTTGACTTCAGTGATCATGGGAGATTAGATTGTACTCCATGGTATATAGATATCTTCAGATTGATTTTGAGACTGGTTTTACTGGGCCTTGTTCGTGACTATGATAGCTATTGGCATGTAACCGAATTTATATTTGCCTACTCATGGCCATGAACACTTGTTGGTATATTTTCCACATGGATCTGCATTGTATTTTTGGCAGCCATGTATGCAAAGTCAGTACATAATGTAATGATAAATTGAGTTCATCCATCTCGTTCTCTACCACTCCACTTCTGGGTTATTTATAATGTATTTCGGCCATCACAGATACTCCTCTGATCTCACACATTAGGGGGCATCTATTATAGCAAGATTTGTCTCACCATTGCTATCTTGGACAGAGGGAATTTTTCCATTTCCCTATGCAGACTTATCAACCCCCTTTTTGATAAATCCAAAGCCAAAATTATATATTTTTCCACATATACGCTACCTAACTACTTTTCAAGATGCATATACACTTGCTGCTCCACTACAACTCATGTATATCGGGATTTGTACCAAAAAATTCTAAATGAGGTTGGGTTTCCATGTCACGACAAATGATCTCTGATCTTTGGCCTTCCATATACTGGAAACGTTCCGACTCGGCCCTTCAGTTGCATTCTGGAGGCTATAAGAGCACAATTTCGAGCTATGGAAAAAGAGAGAGAAAGAATTCAACTTTGAGAGCAAAGTTACTCTGGAGAAATTACTTCATATTGAGTCTGCATCCCTTTGTCCCTCAAGTCTGAACACAGTTTTCATCCCCCAAGCTCTTCCCTTATTGTCAAGAGGATCTCATTATCGCTTTTCTATGAGCTTGCCTTTGGTGGAGGATTGAAGTGGTGGAGACCCAGTTGGAAGGAATTTGGTTTCTTGGTTTCGAACCGTGTCGACACAAAAGTCTGTAATGTTGATACTTATGTTGGTCAATTATTAATAGAAATACTCCTTTCCCTTCCTATCAATATCTTGCAAATATATGATTATTATCCATGGGCATGTTTCTAATGTTTATTAATGGATTGTGCTATCTGATGTGCTAACTCATTTTATATATCGTCACTATATACTTGCATCACTTGTTTGTTGAGAACTTCTTGCAAGTGTAAATCTTTGGGTCAAAGTGCTCAACAGTGGAACGCCATCAAATGATTGGATCGAGGTAGGCTTCTTCCTCGTATTTCACATTAGTTTATATAGCACATGTTGGAATTGAGTTGATTTCTGCAGTCATACCTGTCTGTTGTGGTTTACCCTTGGCCATAGAGAGTTTTTCCCTTGTAACAGATTTCCAAAAATAGACAACAATCACGACTGTTTACTCAAGACCATTTGCAGGTTCACCATGGGGATATGATCATCGACCAGGTTTCTATATGGAGAAAATATGTGTCATTGTATCCCTTTGATCAGGTGTCCCGGTGAATAGGTGTCTGTCAGGAGCTTGTTGTCTTCTATAACGACTCTCATCTCTGTTACACACTCATTTGCTGGAGGAAATTTCGCACCAAGCGATTGTTTGAATGGCATGGTCGTTATCAAAAATGTATAGTGCCTTGGGGAAATGTGTCCTTCAAAACTGCCAAGATTTGACTTATGTTTTTTGGATGTAGAAATGAACACCTGCTAAAATTTATTTTTCTGCATGCTGGCGAGAGCCACGCGGGCTTCCTTCTCGGTCGCTTCGCTTTCTCTAAGATGCTCTGTATGCCTTTCTTTCGCCAGTATTTGTGCTTCTCGCATATGTACAACGATGTCTTGCACCTCTCTGAGCTGCCTTTTCAACCATGCCACGTTCCCTTCGTGACCCTGCGTTGTTGATGCTTCTGTAGTCTTTGTCACTAGTTGTCACCTCAATTCCATGTTTTCCTAATAGAGTTCAACGATAGCCAACTTTTCATGCTTTAGTTGTTGAGATGGTTCTTGATCATTTTCTCCTGTGATATCCACTTTCCTTGTTCTGCTCCTATATTCGCAGCTCGATCCTCCAGTAGGCTCTAGCCAGACGACGCGCACAGGTAGTTCTTTGGATATCGATCTGGCGTGCGGCTCTTCTAAAAATCGAGCTTCCATGGTTTCCTTGTTCTTCCTCGACCTGCCCCTCTTCCAAGGATTTTTTTGTTGGGGAGACGGGGCTCCTATTGTCTTCCTTTCCTATGCAAAACCCCCTGTTTCGGATTCTGTGCGGTTTGATATGGTCTTCTCTATAGGTAAAAGAATAACTCCTTTCACGTCTTTGGGAATGGTTGATGCATGTGAGAATGACTCCCAATTGTTTTTGGGCTCAGACCTTGGGTTGTCGCAAGAGTTGACTCTAGGCTGTAATAGAGTCAAGCCTTAGCACATTTTAAAATGAAAAAGTTATTTATTTTTCGGAACTTGACTTGGGTTGCAACAAGCCAAACCCTGAAAACTTTATTTTGAGTGCACTTCTGACC